>VXBW01006913.1:77543-112642 GCA_013400375.1 Thinocorus orbignyianus
CTCCCCTCTTCCAATTTAAAACTATTACCTCTTGTCTTATCCCTCCACTCCCTGACCAAGAGTCCCTCTCCAGCTCTCCTGGAGCTCCCTTCAGATCCTGGAAGGCCTCCCTGGAGCCTTGTCTTCTCTTCTCCAGGCTGAACCCCCCAGCTCTCTCAGCCTCTCACCTCAGCAGAGGGTCTCCAGCCCTCCCAGCAGCTCCGTGGCCTCCTCTGGCCCCGCTCCAACAGCTCCATGTCCTTCTCCTGTTGGTGGCTCCAGAGCTGGAGGCAGCACTGTGGGGGGATTTCTCCAGAGCGGAGCAGAGAGGGATAATTCTCCCTCCTTGCCCTGCTGGCCACTCTTCTTTTGAACAGCCTTTCCACCTTCTTGCCCTCTCTTTCCCATCCCAGGACATGAACAACCTGGAGGAAGGGGTGGAGTTCCTCCCTGCCATGAACTCCAAGAAGATGGAGAAGCGTGGCCCGAAGCGGCGGGTGGTGGTTGCCGTCGTAATCGTGGTTTTCCTGCTCGTCTCCCTCATCACCGGCCTCCTGGTGTGGCACTTCAAATGTGAGTGTGACACCTGATGGGTGTAGGGTGGTACCTTGGGACCACATCCACCTGGAAAAGCTTTCTTATCCCATGCTGTCCCCTCTCTAGCTCTGGGAAGACCCCAGGTGGTGGTGGGGACACTTTTTCCACCCTCCTGCCCTTATCCCTGTCCCTGGGGACCACGGTCTCAGCCCTGACTGCCCTTTCTGACACCTTCCAGACAGGAATGCGCCCGTCCAGAAGATTTTCAATGGCCACCTGCGGGTTCTCAACTGGGATTTCATTGATGCTTACGAGAACTCCAGCACATCAGACTTCATCATGCTGGCCAAGAAGGTGAAGAGCACGGTAAGAGGTTTCTTGCCTCCTTCCTCCTGCGAACAGAGCTTTTTCCTCTTGCCTGTCAGGCTGCTTTTGGAGCTTTCTCCTTCCTCTCAGCTCTCCCAGCTCACGGAACCTGCCTTTAAACTGGTATCAGGGCTCCATCCCAGTACCACGGTGTCTCCTTGCCCCTGCTGTAGAAGGGTGTCTGGGCAAATCCTGGGGCTGGTGGATGAGTCAGGGTCGGGAGTCAAGGCAGGAGAATATCTGACCTTCGTTGGTCTTCCCTTTCCATTCAGACTTGAGTACCTGTTGTGTTTCCCTCAGGAAAAAGCCAGAGCAGGCTGTGGTGTCTGCAGGTCTGGGCTCTTCTGGGACTCTCAGCTCTCCCTCTCCTTCTCTTTGGTCCCTGCAGCCAGGGATGTTGGGTACGTGGCCCTGATTTTCCATAGTGGGCTTGAAGCTTTGTCTGTCTTTAGCCTTTCCCTCCTCCTCGCTTCTAGACGTGCTGAAAACCCATCTCTAAACCTTTCAGGTGGAGGAGATCTACAGGAACCATGCGGATATTGGCCCCTATCACAAGGAGACAGTGATAACCGCCTTCAGGTCAGTGTCAGGTGCCCTCTCTGGGGATGGAGGAGGGCAATGCTGGGGTGTCACACAGTGGTGGACCCTTCTTCATGGGCTGGTGGGGATGGAGGCACCTCATTAACCACCCTGCGTAGCACAGTAATAGTTGGGTGGTGAAAAATGACCTGAGACCATATATTGTTTTGTGCCAATCCTCATCAGTGTGTGCTGAGGGAGATGCCTTAGGAAAATCATAGAATCCTAGAATGGTTAGAGTTGGAAGGGACCTTAAAGATAATCAAGTTCCAACCCTCCTGCCCTGGGCAGGGACACCTCTCCCTAGAGCAGGTTGCTCCAAGCCCCATCCAGCCTGGCCTTCAACACTTCCAGGGATGGGGCATCCACAACTTCCCTGGGCAACCTGTTCCAGTGCCTCACCACCCTCACAGCAAAGAACTTCTTCCTAAGATCTCATCTCAATCTCCCCTCTTCCAATTTAAAACCATTCCCCCTCATCCTGTCACTAGACTTCCTGACCAAGACTCCCTCCCCAGCTCTCCTGGAGCTCCCTTCAGATCCTGGAAGGCTGCTCCAAGGTCTCCCCGCAGCCTTCTCTTCTCCAGGCTGAACAGCCCCAGCTCTCTCAGCATTTCCTCCCAGCAGAGCTGCTCCAGCCCTCGGAGCATCTTGGTGGCCTCCGCTGGCCCCGTTCCACCAGGTCCATGTCCTTTCTATGTTGAGGACTCCAGAGCTGGACACAGGACTCCAGGTGGGGTCTCACAAGCGCAGAGTAGTGGGGGAGAATCCCCTCCCTGGCCCTGCTGCTCACACTTCTTTTGATGCAAATCTCCAGGTCTGGTAGGGTTGGAGCACCAAGAACCACAGTGGGTGGTTCCTGGCAGCTCTGAAAGGGTCTCTCCGGGCTGGTGGGGATGTTTGCTGCGTGCAGCTTGTTTAACTTGTCACTGAGACTCTCCCTTTCCCATGGCCATCCTCCAAAAATGGCTTATCGAGTCGCTTGGACCCTTCTACTGATGTTTGAGCCTTCCTCTTGCCGTCCTTGTTCTCACCCCTCAATCATCCTTCCCCCTGCAGCGAAGGCAGTGTCATTGCCTACTACTGGTCGGAGTTTGTTGTCCCCAAGTACCGGGAGGAGAGCCTGGACAGGGCCATGGCAGACAAGCAGAGCCTGGTGCAGAGGTGGAACCCCCGCCTGCGAAACCCCATGCTGAAGGTGGAGTCGGTCGTCGCTTTCCGTGAGTGCTGGCCCCACCATCCCTGGGCCTCTGCGTGGGACTTGAGGGGGGGACATTTCCACGGTGGGCGTGGGAGGGTGTGTGTGAGCCACCCATCACAGCCCTCCTTTGGCCACGGGGATCCCTCTGAGGTTGGGTGTAAGGACCAAGGCTTTCACCCCACAGCTTTGATGGGCCCTGCAGACCTTCTCCCCTTCGCTGGAACACTCTGTGTTCTTCTCCGAGCCCACCTGGGCGGAGGGATAAGGGTGAATCCTCCCCTTTTCCAGAGGAAAACCTTCATCACTCAGCTCCCCAGAGCCCAGGGAGCAGCCTCTCCCCACAAGAGACCCCACAAGTGAAACCAAACCCAGGCAGATCCCAGGGACCACCCCAGCTTTGTGCCCAGGGACTGTCCACAGCCCAAAGGGTGACACCACCTCTGTTTTCTCCTGCAGCTGCTGACCCCAGCGTAGCATACTCCGCTCGGAACCGTAAGTACAGCTCTTCTTCAGCCTCATAACAACCTCCCTGCACCCCACACCTCTTTGTGGGGAGCCATTTCCCTTGCAAGGTGGGAAAGGGCCTGAAAAGAGGTGCTCTGTGTCCAAGGCAGGATCTCCACGTCCTGTGTGGAGCTGGTTTGGGGTCACCAAGAGTGTGGCACAGGCAGCAGTGGGTGGCCCTGGCTGTCCTTCCCTGGTAGATGGAGTTTGATGATTGAGGGTTCTCAGTTCAAGAGGTTCTGCCCAGGGGACAACCCTACAGGAGAGCGAGGAATTACAAGTGCCACGCTCTTCATCTCAGGGAAAGGCAGGGCAGAACCTCCTCGTTTGCTTCATTCACTCTTCCCTGCTCTCCTGGGCAGGGAGCTGCATGTTCGCCCTCCACGCCAAGGAAGGGGAGGTCACCAGTTTCACCACCCCGGGCTTCCCCAACAGCCCCTACCCCAACAACGCGCTCTGCTACTGGGCCCTGAGGGCAGATGCTGGCTCCATCATCAGCTTGACCTTCAGGACACTGGAGCTGGAGCAGTGCACGGACAACGGTGACTACATCAAGGTGTACGACTCCCTGAGCCCCGTGGAGCCCCACGCTTTGGTCAGGTGAGTGTCCCTCTGAGATGCCTGTAGGGCACCAAGTCCTGGTGTGACTTCTCCAGGGAGAGAAGTCTTGCTGATACCTGAGCTCCTGTCCCTGCTCAGAGGTGGTCTGTGCTGCTTGAGGTTCTCCTTGGAGTTGTCTCTGACAGATTTGGTCTTTTCCTTCTCAGGCTCTGTGGGAATTACGCCCCTTCCTACAACCTCACCTTCCTGTCCTCCCAGAATGTCATGCTGGTCACGTTGGTTACCAACAAGGAGGGGAGATACCCCGGCTTTAAGGCTGAGTTCTTCCAGCTACCGAAGATGAAAGGTGAGCAGAAGCCTTGGCACAGTTCCTCCCATCTCTCCTGGCCACGGGTTACTGAAGAGGGAGGCCCAGCTCTGCCAGGAGTGTTTCCAGGGCCAGGAGACCTGGAACCAGGTCACATCTTGTCTCCTGGAGCTTGCCTTGCCCACACTGCTCTTGGCTGCTGTAATGATGTCCCTTGAGGAAGGCAAAAATAGGAATTATGTTGGCCTGGAGATGCAGATCGGGGCGTGCAGGAGGCACCTAAGTGATCTCCTGGGTTCTCTCCAAGCCTTGGAGCAGAGCTGCTGCCTCCAGAGATCAACTTAACCTTGTTAGAGGCTGTCCTACCTGCCCTCCATCCTGCCTGGGGTGATAACCTGCTGAGACTGGGAGAAACCACTTCTCTCTATGCTTCTAACCTGTTCCCATCTTCTTCCTTATCTTCTAGTCTGTGGTGGGAGCCTGAGAGGAGAGAGTGGGACCTTCACGACTCCCTATTACCCAGCACATTACCCCCCGGCCATGGACTGCCTCTGGAACATCGAGGTGGGTCATCTCTGCACCTCTGCTGTGAGGACAGGCTGAGGGAGCTGGGGCTGCTCAGCCTGGAGAAGGGAAAGCTCTGGGAAATCCTTGGAGCAGCTTTCCAGGATCTGAAGGGAGCTCCAGGAGAGCTGGAGAGGGACTCTTGGTCAGGGAGTGGAGGGACAGGACAAGGGGGAATGGTCTTAAATGGGAAGAGGGGAGATTTAGATGAGATACTAGGAAGAAATTCTTTGGTGTGAGAGTGGTGAGACCCTGGAACAGGTTGCCCAGAGAAGCTGTGGCTGCCCCATCCCTGGAGGGGTTCAAGGCCAGGCTGGATGGGGCTTGGAGCAACCTGGTGTGGTGGGAGGCGTCCCTGCCCAGGGCAGGGGGGTTGGAACTGGGTGATCTTGAAGGTCCCTTCCAACTCTGACCATTCTGGGATTCTATGAATTAATTGGCCAAATGAACTTGATTAATCAGGACCATGCAAACGAGCTCTCAGCAGATGCTGCCTGGAGGCATCAAGTCTGATAGGACTGGAAGGAGGCGGAAGAGGCTGCGAGAAGCCCAAACCCTGCAAGACACTTCCCACAGCCCCCAATAAGTGCAGCTTTACACAAAAAACACTGGAGCACGTGGGCTTTGGGACAGACTGGTCACAGGCAGGGGAAACCTCCTGCCCTGGGAGAGCAGCGTCTGGCTTCAAGCCCTCTCCATGTCATGTTTGATCGGGGATCCTGGGGTCAAGCAACTGTCTGAATGGCAGCCTGAAGGGTTGTTGCCTTCTTCTGGTCTTCTTTCTCTTTTGACTTATTTTCTTATCTCCACCTGAATCCTTTTCCTGATATATTTATAGCTGTTTTCTGTGCTTTGGAAAACAACACCCTGCTGACTCTTCTTCTGTTTTACAGGTTCCTCCTAAGAAGAACGTTAAGGTGCGTTTCAACATGTTCTTCGTGCTGGAGCCCGGGATCCCCGTCAGCGACTGCACCAAGGACTATGTCCAGATCAACAACACCAAGTAGGTGTCAGATGGTGCCTTTTTGGGTGAGGGAGTGAGTCACAGAATGGTTTGACCTCTGGAGATCATCTGCTCCAAACCCCTACCAAAGCAGGTCCTCCTAGAGCAGGTTCAAGGCCAGGCTGGATGGGGCTTGGAGCAACCTGGTGTGGTGGGAGGTGTCCCTGCCCAGGGCAGGGGGTTGGAACTGGATGATCCTGAAGGTTCCTTCCATCCCAAACCATTCCATGATTCTCCCAATGGCCGGAAAATTCATCTCCTGTGTGGCAGACCTTGGAATCCAGCAGTTTGTGCTGGAATCAGACCTGCTCACTGGGTGGAAACCGTTTTCCTAGTGCTGATCTTCATAGAATCATAGAATGGTCAGAGTTGGAAGGGACCTTAAAGATCATCAAGTTCCAACCCCCCTGCAATGGNGACCCACCTCCTTTGCCCTCAGGTACTGCGGGGAGCGTTCCCAGTTTGTGGTGGCCAGTAGCAACAACAAAATAGAGGTCCAGTTCCACTCCGACCAATCCCACACGGACAGTGGCTTCTCTGCTGAGTACCTCTCCTACGACTCCAGCGACCGTGAGTTGAATCCCTGAGGCTCTGGGGGTTGGGCACTGATTTTCCTGAGGTCTGGAAGCTCTCCCTCCTCCCTGCTTATGCTCCCACGTAAATTGGGAAGCACAATTTTTTGGGTGGGGGGAATGGAAGCACGTTTTATTTTCCTGCCATCCTCCTGCTGTGTGAGGAAAAGGCCTTTTTAAAGCTGGATGCTGCAAGCGGGCTCAGGGAGGGTTGGAGAAAGGACGCAGATCCATGGCTGGATGGTTTAGAGCTTCTTTTATCCCATTTTTTCCCCTCTCAGCCTGCCCTGGGAAGTTCACCTGCAACACCGGGCGCTGCATTGAGCGCAGCATGCGCTGCGACGGCTGGATGGACTGCGTGGACGGCAGCGACGAGCGCTTCTGCAGTGAGTCTGGAGTTTGGGGGTCCCAACAAGGTCCTCATCTCCTTGAGGTGGCCACGGGTACCTCCTCTGGCCTCAGTCTGGGCAGCAAACCCTCGGTGCTGAGGCTCTGCAGCTCAGCTCCCTGCTCCCCGCGCTCCTCCAGGCCAGGGCGAGGGGCTCCCGCTGTGGGAAGCGATTTGGGACCGAGCTTTCCTCTTGGATAATGCTGTTGTCCAGGGTCTGCAGTTCATTGGAGGGATCCCCTGGGTTGGGATCTCCTTCCCAGGCAAGGGGCTGTTTTCTGAGGTAGAACCTGCTACCACCAGCAGCATGGTCCGGGTGTCTCGGGTGCTTTCCCACTGGTTGTAGGGGTGGTTTTGTTGGAATTCTTGCCTCTGGCTGTTGTCCTGCTGCAACATCCCCTCCAACCTGAGCTGCTTGAGGCTCTTTGGAGCACTCCAAAGAGTTTTCACAGGATCACAGAGTGATCTGGGGTTGGAAGGAACCTCTGGAGATCATCCAGTCCAACTCTTTACCAGAGCAGGTTGCACAGGAACGTGTCTGGGTGGGATTTGAATGTCTCCGGAGACGGAGACTCCACCACCTCTCTGAGCAATGTGTTTTGTTCTCCGGAGATGTGGAAATACTGGTTTTTAGCCCAAATCTGTTACGTATTTATGTACCTTTGCACGGCCCCACACTGTTTCTCCCTCTCATCTCTCCCTCTCCTCATCTCTCCCTCTCCTCGTCTCTCCTCTCCCTCTCCTCGTCTCTCCTCTCCCTCTCCTCATCCCATCTCTCCCTCTCCTCGTCTCTCCTCTCCCTCTCCTCGTCTCTCCTCTCCCTCTCCTCATCCCATCTCTCCCTCTCTTTCCCAGCCTGCACTGACCAGCAGTTCAAGTGCCAGAACGGCTGGTGCAAGCCCAAGTTCTGGGTGTGTGACAACGTCAACGACTGCGGGGACAACAGCGACGAGCTGCAGTGCAGTGAGTGACACCCACCCGGGGGCTGAGGGAGGGGAAGGGGGTGATGGAGGAGGGCAAGACACAGAGGAGGATAACAAGGATGAGCAGATGTGGAGGAAATGTGGGCTTTTGGGAAAGAAAAGGCTGCAGGGATGTGTGGTTTAGAGGAGAGAAGACTCGGGACATAGGAGTGTGTGTGTTGTAGCTCCAGAGGATTTACTTGTCTTGGGGGGCAGGAGATGGACACAGGAGCGTGTGGGAAGCTTCCCATCCCTTGGGAAGCTGCTGGGAGTAATTCTACCTCTCTGCTTTCCTGAGACCCCACCTGGAGCACTGTGTCCAGCTTTGGAGTCCTCAGCACAGGAAGGATGTGGACCTGTTGGAACAGGTCCAGTGAAGGGCCACCAAGATGATCCCTCTGATCCCTTCTGCTGGGAGGACAGGCTGAGAGAGCTGGGGGGGTTCAGCCTGGAGAAGAGGAGGCTCTGGGGAGACCTCGGAGCCCCTTCCAAGGGGCTCCAGGAAAGCTGGGGGTGACTTTAGATGAGGGAGGAGAACCATAGGATGAGGGAAAAGGGTTTGACACTGAAAGAGGGGAGATGGAGATGGGATCTGGGGAAGAACTTCTTTGGTGTGAGGGTGGCGAGACCCTGGAAGAGGTTGCCCAGGGAAGCTGTGGCTGCCCCATCCCTGGAGGGGTTCAAGGCCAGGCTGGATGGGGCTTGGAGCCACCTGGTGTGGTGGGAGGTGTCCCTGCCCAGGGCAGGGGGTTGGAACAAGATGATCTTGAAGGAGTCCCTTCCAACTCTGACCACTCTGTGACCCTGTGCTCTGTCCCCAGGCTGTGCTGCCAACAGCTTCAAGTGCAGCAGTGGGAGGTGCATCCCAGAGGCTCGGAAATGTGACGGGAAGGACGACTGCGGGGACGGGAGCGACGAGGGCAGCTGCAGCAGCAGCAGCAACAGCAGCGGTGAGCGCAGCATCCCCCCCCCAGCCAATTCCTGCTGGCCAGACTTGGCTTTTCATGGGATGGGGGGCCAAAAACACCCTGGGGGCTTGCAGAAGAGGCGATGGAGGGCTCCCGGATGGTGCAGTTAACCCTTCTCCCCTCCTCCCACCCGCAGGGGGGTACCAAACTATCCCCTGCAAGGATTACACCTACCGGTGCCGCAGCGGGGGCTGCATCAGCAAACAGAACCCGGAGTGCGACGGGGAGCAGGACTGCGAGGACAACTCGGATGAGGACAACTGCAGTGAGTTTCCCATGGGGAAAAGCCGGGGAGATGCAGGTTTCTGGGATGGGGAGGAAAGGCCCTGGGTTTTTCTGGGCTGGAAAGAGCCAAATCTGTTCTTGGGCAGTGTGTGTGGTTCACGCTGATAACACAGGGGTGTGTCTGCTGTAAATATTTATTGGCCAGTAAATATTTTATAGCAAATTTAGCGTTTTTGCTCCCGTGCTGATGGTGACGGGTCAGGGGAGGGGGTGCTTGTGCTGTTGGAGATGTCCCCAAGGGATGAGAGGGAGCAGGACTCACCCAGCGCCTCTTCTCCTTCCCTTGCCCAGACTGCGGGACCCGCTCCTACATCAGGAAGTCCCGGATCGTGGGGGGCCAGAACTCGGAGGTGGGAGAGTGGCCGTGGCAAGTCAGCCTCCACGTCAAGGGCCAGGGCCACATCTGCGGGGCCTCCCTGGTCTCCGAGAGCTGGCTGGTGTCAGCTGCACACTGCTTCCTGCAGCTGCAGGGCATCAGGTAGGCGGGAGCCACCTTTCTGTTTCCAGGAGTTGTTTTGAGTGAGAAAAACAAGGAGTTTGCACAGGGATTTCTCAAGGAAACGGTGTCTCCTGCTCGATGCAGGTACTCAGACCCCAGCCTGTGGACGGCCTACCTGGGCCTGACCGACCAGGGCAACCGCAAGGACCCCAACGTGCAGGTGAGGAAGATCAAGCGCATCATCTCCCCCCCCTTCTTCAACGACTACACCTACGACTACGACATCGCCGTGCTGGAACTGCAGCAACCAGCCACCTTCTCCTCCGTCGTCCAGCCCATCTGCCTGCCCGACACCAGCCACAGCTTCCCCGTGGGCAAGGACCTCTGGGTGACGGGGTGGGGAGCGACGGCGGAAGGAGGTGAGTGTGCGATTCGGGGTCGTGGTGATGGTTTGGGCCTGAGGGGTGGGTTGGAGGGGGCTTGGAGCAACCTGGTGCGGTGGGAAGTGTCCCTCTCCAGGGCAAGAGGTGGAACAAGGTGATCTTGAAGGTCCCTTCCAACCCAAAATGTTCTGGGATTGTGTGATCTTATTGTGGGTTTAGGGAAAATTGATGTTGGGTGTGATTGAAATGGTATCCGTGGATGAATTGAATGGATTTATTAATCTGTAAATGGATTAGGTGGCATGTTGAGTTTGGAGAAGTGGATTAGGTGGCATGTTTAGTTTGGAGAAGTGGATTAGGTGGCATGTTTAGTTTGGAGAAGTGGATTAAGTAAGTGGCATGTTGAGTTTNCCCCGGAGGTGGTGGAGTCACCATCCCTGGAGGTATTTCAGAGCGGTGTAGATGTGGCACTTCAGGGCATGCTCTGGTGGCTGAGATTGTTGGGGGTTTTTGTGTGTGTGTGGTTGGACTGGGTGATCTCAGAGGTCTCTGCCCACCACGGTGATTCTGTGAGACTGGAATTGTCTTGGTCCTGCTGGGAATAAAACAGCAGTGGGAAAAAGCGTGTTGCTACAAGGAGGGATTTACCAGGCAATCAGTTGGGTGTTCGGAGGCGGAACGAAGCGCATGTTGGAGGGGAATAATGCTTAAAAATGTAGTTTGCTTGGTTTTAACTCTGTGTCTCCTGCAGGGAGTGGAGCATCCATCCTGCAGAAGGCAGAGATCCGGCTCATCAACCAGACGGTGTGTAACCAGCTGCTGACCGACCAGCTGACCCCACGCATGATGTGCGTGGGCATCCTGACGGGCGGCGTGGACGCCTGCCAGGTGAGTGCTGCGCCGACGGGGTGACGGGTGGCCGTAGAGCAGCCAGGCACACTCTTTTTTGAGCTCCACATTTACACACACACATCACAAATCCAACGTGGATCCTCTGGGATTTGGACGCCGGATGGATGGAGGGGCCTGAGCAGTGAATCCTGTCGACGTGGGACTTAGTCTCAAAAATTTCGAATCCTGTCAATGTGGGACTTAGGGACTGAAATTTTTGAGACTCTCTCCCCAAAAACGTGGGACTTAGACTCAAAATCTTTGAATCCTAGCAACGTGGGACTTAGTCTCAAAAATTTCAGTCCCCCTCTCTTCCCAAAAACGTGGGACTTAGACTCAAAATCATCTCTGCAGGTAAGAGAACAGCACCACCACACTCACTGAGGGCTGTAGGTAGCCAGACAGGGCACTTAGTGTTTATTTTGTCACTGTGACTCTGGTTTTGATGTGTGTAGGGGGTTGTTCTTATTTCTTTGGGGAAATTTTACAGACAGCTGACTTTACTGGGATTGATTTGTGTGGGTTTTTTTTTCTCCTTGTTAATTAATTGTTAATTACTTAATGTGCTTATGCCACTGTTTTTTGACACAGGGAGACTCCGGGGGCCCCCTGGTGAGCGTGGAGCCCAGCAGCCGCATGTTCCTGGCCGGGGTGGTGAGCTGGGGCGATGGTTGTGCCCAGAGGAACAAACCCGGGGTGTACAGCCGCCTCACCAGCCTGCGGGGCTGGATCCAGGAGCAGACAGGCCTCTAGGGGACACGGCCACCTCCAGCTGGGACACTTGTTGTGACAACTGTGAACTTCAACCCTCCCTCTACCTCTCCAGCAGCGCCCAGGACTCCCCAGGACTGGTTTGGGTTTAGCCCTTTGGGTTCCCAACTTAGAAATCAGTTTCTCTTGGTGAGTAAGTCACCAAACCATCAGGCAAGGTAGATGTAGATAGTGGGTAAAAGTTAGGAAATAATAAAGATATAAAAAAAAAAATTAAATTAAAAAAAAAAAGAAAAAGACAAACACTTTGTGTTTCAGAGGCAAACTTTATTGATGGGTTCCAAAAACAAGCTTGTGGAATATAGACTATCTCCCACGTTTGTTTTCAAACTGCCATCCGCACCCCTGGGTCTGCTGTTCAGTCTTGGGGGGGGGGGGGAAGTTCTCACCAGGGTTTTTGGGGGGAATCCCCTCGGGGATTCCTCCCTGGGTGGGGTCCCGCGCCGTGGGCTCCGTCCTCTGGTCACACCGAGTCCGGGGTCCTGGAAGAGAGAGACTTGACTCACCCATCCCCAGGGAAAAGGGTGTCCAGCTCCAGACTTGGCTCAGGGGCATCACCGCAAGGTGCCTTCAACACTACTCTGGTGTGTGCTGCACCATCCTCTTCCTCACAGGGTGTCCCCATCACAGCCCCTGCTGTGAACAGCAACACACCAGCATTAGACTTGGTTTTTTTATTTTTATAAGGAAAAAAATGAAACTAAGCAACTTGTGAATGTGCTGATTTGATTCCTTTTTTCCCCCCCCCTTCCTCACACCCTGCTCTGCCTGTAAATAAGTTGTTTTGTAAAACTCTGTATGAAGTGGAAACACTCGAATAAACTCATATTTTATAGTACCCTCTGTGCTTCCTCTTGAGTTCCTGTGCCAGGAAAGCTGCACCACAAAACCTCATCAGAGTAAACTTTAAGCTGCAGCTCCCCAGGGCTGTTCTGGGCATCTGTAAAAAACCAAACCCACCCCAAATCCAAGGAGATCCCATAAAGTTGTTCTTGAAGCTGTTTCCCACGTGGAAACCTGTAGGATTTAGCCCACAGCAGAGCTCTTCTGCTCACCCTGCCCTGCTTCCCTCCACGGGCAGGCAAACAGCCCCTGGGAAATAAAACCAACCAAAAAATGACAAAAAATGACCAAAAAGACAAGCACCAAACCTCAGATGGTTTCCAGAATCCAAAGCAAGTCCAGGGTGGCTGGTTTTGGGGAGTGTGTGGCTGCTTTGGTCCTTCCAGCTTCTCTCCGTAGCAGGAGAAGGGTGGTTGCTCCTCATTCCCCACCTTCAAACTTCTGAGGGTGGGATCACCTCGGATGCAGCAGGAGCTGGGCTGGGAGGGCTCCCAGGAGGCTGATGTGGGCTTCAGGTGGCTCTGCAGAGAAACAAGAGATCAGAAACATTTAGATCTGGGCTTAAACAATCCTGAAACAACAGAAAAGGAAGAGTCCTCTCAACGTGGCTTTGGATTGGGCTCGTAATGCAGGAGGAGGATTGTTTGCATCGTGGGCTTGATGGCTCCAGGGTGGGAGAAGGATGTGGAATAAGCAGTTAGGAAAAGAACCAAGAACATTAACAGATGGCTCAGCTCTGAGCCCAGAGTCATCTTCTCCTTGTCAAAGAACAGGGATTGCCCTTAAATCCACATCAAGTGTTGGAGAACCTGGAGTATTTCTCCTGCACAGAGGAAGAAAGGAGCACAACTCCCCAGCATCACAGTGACCACCCCACCCCAAAGCCTTGCAAGGGCTCAGAGATGTACAACATCTCCCTCAGATCCCTCCTTGTGCAGTTTTCCTGCCCCCAATCCAAGGACCAGTCAGTACCAGCACAGAGACACCCTTCCCCAGTTGCTAAACTGGGCTAACCTAAAACCCACTGGTTTGTAGGGAGCCAGGAGAGAAGCTGCAAAGCAGCCGAGATGATGGTGTTGACACCTTCCCAAGCCATCCTCACCCCCCTACAGTACCTACATCCCCATCAGAAAGTCTCCTCCACCCCCTCCACATCTCCTCATGCTCTTGGAAAAGGGCAACAAGAAAAAGATGGGATAAAAACGCTCACCCACAAGGCAGGAATAAGAGCAGGGGGCTCCAATTCTCCAATTCTTCCAATTCCTCCCTCACGCAGACCCCAGTGTCCTCCAGCCAGGCCTGAGAACGCAGAAATCCCTCCCCTCACACACATGGATTATTACCTCTTGGAGCAAAAAGAGGAAGAGGAGTGTCAAAAGCAGGATTGCAGAGAAAGAAACCACAAAAAATTAAATATCAGCCCTTCTTGGGGGAAGAAGGGAGACGTGAGGGGCGGGGAAGCTCTTAGAAGCCTGGATCCATCCAAAACCAACAGCTCCTTCTCTCACACAAGCATGTTCCTCTCTGGTGGCCCCTCTGAAGGCAAGCTCTTTCCTTCAGCACCCAGGTGACGACCAAGGGCCCACCACACGAGATTAGGACAGAAAGCACCTCCTCCTTGGAGAGGAGCCACCTCCAGAGAGTGTCAGGGGAACCAAGAGTCCCCAACCACGATTCACAGAGCACCAGGTGAGAGAGAAACACCCCAAGAACCGGGCCCACCATAAGTCTACCTCACCCCAAGGCAGCAGGACCACGCAGAAACCTCAACTCCTGCTCCCACAGAGACCAACCCTTCAGTATTTAAGAGTAAATAAATAAATATGCAAGATGATATCAAAAACAAGAGAGCCCCGTGCCTGAGCTCCAGCCCCACTAGATGTCTCTCTCGCCCAAGGCACAAGGGCTCCTGAAGCATCACCAGGAGGAAGGTCCAGGGAAGCTGCGAAGGGGCAGGTCTGGAGACCACAAGCCCTGGAGAGATCCAAGAGGAGAAAGAAGGAACAAGTGGGCAGGGAAGGGAAAAGAGCGTGGGCAGGGGTGGATGGAGAAGTGAGCGACACAGCTCCAGCAGCTGCTGTGCCTGTGAGGTGCCTCAAATCATGGAATGGTTAGAACTGGGAGATCATCTCATTCCAGCCCAGGGCAGGGACACTTCCCACCAGACCCAGATTTCCTGGAGCCCCTTGAGGGACTGGAGGGGGCTCCAAGGTCTCCCAGGCCGAACCCCCCCAGCTCTCTCAGCCTGTCCTCCAAGCAGAGGGGCTCCTCCCAGCACCTCTGTGGCCTCCTCTGGGCTCACTCCAACAGCTCCACGTCCTTCTGATGTTGGGGACACCCAGAGCTGGACCCAAAGCTACAGGGGGGTCAGGTTGCCCATTGCCAGGATCTTTATTCTCCCCATCAGCAGTTCCCAATCTATTCCCCCTCTAACCCAGCTCTCAGAGCAAAGAGTCTTCCACTTGTTCCCACTAAAATAAACCAGTTGGGGGCTGACCTGGTGCATTTCTGACACCAAACCCAGCCCTGGTTTGCGCTGGGGAGCTCACAGGGGTGAGATGCCACCAGACTGGGGGTGGGAACTGTTCAAAGTCACAGCAAGAAGTGGCAACACCAGGAGTTTGTCCAGCCCAGCAGCAACAACACACAAAACAGGAGGGTCTGGCATTTGTGTCTCCTCACACCCGTCGTCTTAGAAACTGTGAGAAAAGTAAAGAGCTTGGGGAACCCAGCACAATCATCAGGGGCAACCTCTCCCCCTGGGAAGGCAACACAAACACTGGGGTCAGGGAACAGGGAGCCCAGAGGATTTCAGGCTGCCAGGAGCTATGGGGGTACCCACAGGGGGTGATGGGGGGGTAAAGGAAAGGCTGAAACCCCTGGAAGTGGAGCCAGGCTGAAGGTCAGCACCCAGAGCAGCCAGTCCCAGCTGGGAAGGGATGACTTAGAGGAGGCAAACCACCAGGAAAAGGTCTTCGGGAGGAATTACAGCTGCTGAATCAAAGGAAAACATCCCACACGATTGCTTGGAAATCCTCACGCAGCCTACAGTTGGAAGATCATCAAGTTCCACCCCCTCGACATGGGCAGGGACACCTCCCACCAGCCCAGGTTGCTCCAAGCCCCATCCAGCCTGGCCTTGAACCCTTTCAGGGATGGGGTCTCCATCCATGGCAAGAGGACCAAGCTGCGGTCTGTCTCCATGGCACCTCTAAAGACATTTTAGGTCTTATCTGGGAGACAAGAAGCTTTTCACACCTGCCCACCAATAAAACCTCAGACAAGCCCCAATGCCAGACTGTCCGCACCACTTCGGAGCTCTGAAGTAAGCAATTAGATAAAAACAAATGAAATAAAGCAGCTGCATAGCATCCAAAATCCCTCACCAGCCACCAGGCTCCTTCCTCCAAACCATTTTTGGGCTTGCAAGCACAGAAGCAGCGAGTTATCTCCAGCCTTCAAATCCCTGCTGGTGTTAGAGCTTTGCAGTTGCTCTGAGCCAGCAGGGAGAAACACTTCATGTGCCTGTTGAGTTGGTTTTCACACCTATTCCCCAGCTCACTGCTGGGGCACAAGGAGGGAAAAGAAGGAGAAAAACCCACCCAACCAATACGAAATCCAGCACAGCAGCCAAGCTTCTAAGTGGATTGTCTCCATAACATCCTTCAGCAAGCAAATCTCAACCCACCAGGCAGATTTTCTCCCTCACAGTGCTGAATGCCTCTGCCCTGCTTGGTTTCTCTGCCCAGTGACTCCAGTCTGGATTGTGCTGCTCAACTGGGGGAGGTACCCACAGACTGGAAGGTTCCCCCTCTCTGATACACCAGCTCCCACCTGGTGAGCGTGGCAGCATCACCCTGACAGACAGGGGTCTTTGTCCCCTCCACCCCTGGGGAACCACCAAGTGACACTATTTACAGACGTGGCAGCTGCTGCTGAGTTCCTGGGAAGTGCTTGATCACACACAGCTCGGCCTCCCTGGCACAGCTGGCAGGCACCTCGGGAGAAACCCAGGGCTGGGAGAGCAAAGTGGGGATCAAAGAAGGGTCTGCCCAGGTTTGCGGGGCACAGGCTCAAGGGGAAAGCAGTAGGAAAGCTCTAGGGGGGTTCCTAGGGATAAGTCACCATGAAGAAGGGCTTGCACCCACAGCAGTGCCTTCCCTCCCAGGCCTCATGGTGGGGGACAAGGGTGACAGCAGCTTTTAGAGCTCAGGAGCACGCTGTTACCCACAGGGAACGTGAGACCCTTCGTCCAAGAGAGCTCTTACCTTCACCCCAGTGAAGTCCAGCTGCTCCCAGGTAGTGGCTTCAGCTTCCTCCAAGGAGAGAGGAGTCTCTCGCTGCCCACTGGTGACCCTAAGATCAAGAAAGTACCTTAAATGTCCATTTTTTAAGCAAATAAAACTGCTCTCAGGGCTGTATCTACCAGAGAGGTTCTTTCACACACAGAACATAAGGTTTTTTGCCCTGCCTCAACCCGAAGAGCACACCAGACCCCAATTTCTGTATTATCTATAGATGAACCCAAAAAGGAAGCAAAAGAGCAGCCTCTCAGGTTGCTGAAGGAGATAAAACACAAACTTCAAGCCTTGCAGTTGCAAACTGAGTTCTGGGGTCAGTGTGGTACCAGCGAGGCTCATTTTTACTCAACACTGAGCATCTAGGGCCAGTGAGAAGACAACATAAACCCACCACCCAAATTACAGCCTCTCCAAGCAGCCCAGAGGACTTCAGGGAATTCCTGGCCCCTCTGAACTGCCAGCTTCACCATCCAGGACAGGAGACCACGGCTGTTCCTCTAGAGTGACACAACCAGCAGCTTCTGCTCAGGAGAAGCCACTACAGGACACAATAATCTGGAACAAACAACTGCAGGGCTGGTAAATCCATGTGGAGACCCATCATTCCGGTGGCACACACGCTGGGAAAAGCTACACCCCTCCTCAGAACAGCAGCATCCTGGTCTAGAGTTCATTGGCATGGAAAGGTAAAAAAGAAAACATTAAAAAAATGAAAAAAAAGTATCTCTTTCCCATCTGCTGCACTTACAGTAAGAAGGATGAACTTCCCAAGAACAAGAGGAGCATGGAGGGTTGCCTTGGAGACAGCGGTAAGCATCACGCTGCCAGATGACTGGAGCTCACACCACAGCGGGGCCCTGCCAGGAGGGTGATCTCAGCCCTGCCTGAGCAAACATTCCTGGAGGAAAGACTGGGATCCGGGCAAGGATGGGGTGAATCAGGCCCTGCAGAAGGTGGCTCTTCACATCACCCTTAGTCATCCTCTTTGGCTTCGCCCCCTCACCCCTCAGCATGGTCAGGGTAGAGAAGACCCCCTTCCCAGGGAAAACCAGTTCTTCCCAGAGGTTGGTGGGACCACGAGGGGAGCGTAGATCCATAAAACACCTTCTGCTTCCCCAGCAGAGGGGCAAACCCCACATTGCTCCCTGGGTAGGACACCAGAGTTGAAGAACCCACCACTCATTTTGGATAAACCATGCAACAGGTCCCAACTGACCCTCAACAAAACCCAGAGCTTCCCATCACGTGAATTATGACACTATCCCAGACCCCTTAACCACCACCAAATCCCAGCCCTGCTCTAAATATTTCAGGAATTACCTTAGTGGTGGACCCTTGGACCTGCTTCCAGTTCTCAACTGCACAACCACACTTCAAACATTTATTTCCCCCACCTCCTTGTGCGGGCTCCCGTCTGACGGCATATCCAGAGTCTGATCCCACTCATCTTTCATGGATAAAGGCTTCATCCTGTCATGACCGACCTGTTTAGCAGACGATATTTTAAGAATTACTCCAGATTTTGGGTCAAGCTACTGGTTACAGAGCACTGGCAGCACATCCATGGGGAAAAAAAACCCAGCTTGTTAACAAAAATCAAAGCTTCTTGACTAAGTTTTAGGCACAAGCCACCTCTTGGCCACTTCCTTCAACATTTCAGGGGTGATCTTTATACTCTGCAGGACAAAAACTTCCATGAACTTCCAGAATCACAGCTCTCAGTACTCCCCCCACCCACACTGTCAATGTTTGTCAGTCTTCAAGCATCACCATAACATTCTCCTTGAAAAAACGTCTCTTATTCAGGACATATCAAAGAGTTAACCAGTACTCGAGTAATTCCACAAGCATTAACCCACCAGAGCTTTGTATCCTTCCAGCACGGGGCTGGAATCGAGGAAGGGAACACATCATCAGGTGGAAGATTAGGAAAAAAAAGCCCTCTGCCAGGCTCCCAGGGGGAACCACCAAAACCCTGCTGCTTGAGTCACTTCAAACTGGACCCAGGACAGGAAAATCCAGTGGAGGGAACAAGCCTTCCCCGATAGGGGGGAAAAAATAATATGGAGGAGTTGGATGAGCTCACATCTTTCCCATCTCCGGCTATTGTGGTTCCAGGAATTTGCAGAGGAGAGAGCTTACAGAGCACAGAACAGGTGAGTGAAGGGATTAAGGGCTGCTACCCAACCTGCCAGAGTGAATCAACCCCATCAACACAGCTCATGCAACAGCATTTAGGTCCTGGTCTGCTGAAACCACTTGTTAGAGGGTTCTTTAACAAGAGAAAAAGTCTTCAGTGTCCACAAGAGGAAAAAAAAAAAACATCCTACAGGCAAAAGGTGATGAGTTTCCAACAGCCACCCTGTCTTGACTGCTCACATCTCCGAGCTCAGACATTAGAGACCTTACCTGATCAAGAATTTACACTCTGCATAAAGAAATCGGGATCTTTATGTGTTTTCAGCCAAATTCTTCCAGTTACTTACCAAGTCCAAGGCCTCAGAACAACCAATAGTCGAGGCAACAGCCCCAGTGAACACTGAAGAGAATTATTGATGCTTCAAACCCAGACTTCCCCCCACTTCTAACTGGGGTGAGAAAGAAAAACTAGGAAAAGCTCACTCCTCCATCAACTTCAGCCTCTCCCACTTTCTTTCGGAGAAAAGCTAGGCTGCTAAAGCCTGGAAGAGACCGGACCAGACAGATCATTAGTTTCCCAGCAAGCACAAGATAACTGGAAGACACGGTTCATCCATCAGAGCCCCGTGCTGGCCGCTGCCTTCCCCAATACACTAACAGATAAATCCACCAGGAGAAAAAAAAAAAAAATCCACCCTCGGAGCTTGCCTGGATCTCTGGAAGGCAGCAAATCGCTCCTGCAAGGACACTTGCCCTTGACAGGGACTTGGCAGAGCTGCCAGGAGGTCTATTGCTATTGTCATTGGAGCAGAGAGCCAGCTCGCCTGTTAAAACAAGGTATTTGCAGGGTGATGAATTCTGATTCCCAGATAATTTATGGCCTCAGTAAATAAACAGGCTCAGGGCTGTTTAAACATTCATCTACAACATCCCTGGGCAAGCAGAGCAAAGAACAGAAGAGTTGGCCCAGCTGGGAAGGGGTAGCAGAGGGAAGCTGGCAAAACTCAAAACACTTACCACGAGAAGTGAGGTTCTTCCCCTCCCCAAGACACCACCTCGCCCCCCTCCCCACTTCTCCTCTACTTTTCTGCCCACAGCTCCATGCCAGGAATCACAGAAGGGTTAGAGTTGGAAAGGACCTTAAAGATCATCCAGTTCCAACCCCTCCAACACCTCCCACCAGAGCAGGTCACTCAAATCCAAGACACCTTTCCCATCCCATCACCTTTCACGCTGCTCCATCGCACACGAGTACACCCTGATTTCACCCCACCTGCATACAGTAAAAACTGTAGTCACAACCTCTGCTGTTAAGCTTCTGCACTTGGATTTTTGGGATGCAAAGGGTTGATAAGCCTGGAAAGCCTGCAGACTACTTCAGACACCAAACTAAGGCCAGGGGCATGGTCATCCACTACATTTTTGGGTCATCACCAAAGAGATGTTTTGGAGGGGCTGTGTGTTCCGCAGCACAGCCACAGGAGCTGGCCCAAAGATGTTCCCTGCTTTCCTGCAGGCAAGCTGCTGCTTCAAGAAGAGGAATCATCAAGGGCTGGAGGCACCAACCTGGGAGAAAGCAGCTAAAAAAGTACTGCAAGAAAGGCTACAGCCAGCCTCCACGTGCTGAAACACTCATCCGCTGGGCAGTGGAATTATTCCGGACAATGCAAGACACTGGATATTCCCCAACAGTCATGGGAAGAGAGGAAAAGGAAAGTTTCAGCTGCCTACACCAAGGGCTGCTCCCTGGAGGAAAGCTCAGATGAATCTCTTCTTCCAGGGAAGGGACAGAGCGTTCTCCCCACAACCAGCTCATGGCCCCACCGTGGCAGAGGGTGGGGATATAGGAACAGCCCAGCCGAGGCCAGGAGCACAGAGGGGATGAACTCATTCCCTCCTCCGTGTGCTTGTTCCTATGGATCAGAACATTTATCCCGTGCTTTGATTGTGCCTATGGACTTACCTGGCTTGCTGCCCTGAGGAGATGACAAGCAAGGAAAGGTGACTTGCTAGCCAAAGAAGTGGCAAGGTCTGCAGTCCCACATGGCAGCTAGGATGTGTCCCTCCTCAAACAGAGCTGGAACAGACACAGGAGGGATGTAGACCTCCTGGAGCAGGATCAGAGGAGGCCAACAAGATGCTAGGAGGACAGACAGAGAGTTGGGGGGATCAGCCTAGAGAAGAGGAGGTTCCAGGGAGACCTTAGAGCCTCTTCCAGTCCCTCAAGGGGCTCCAGGAAAGCTGGGGAGGGACTCTTGAGAAGGAGAGGGGAAGCCATAGGATGATGGGGAAGGGTTTGACATGGAAAGAGGGGAGATTGAGATGAGATCTTAGGAAGAAATTCTTTGGTGTGAGGGTGGCGAGACATGGAAGAGGTTGCCCAGAGAAGCTGTGGCTGCCCCATCGCTGGAGGGGTTCAAGGCCAGGCTGGATGGGGCTTGGAGCAACCTGGTGTGGTGGGAGGTGTCCCTGCCCAGAGCACGGTGGTGGCACTGGATCATCTCTAAGGTCCTTTCCAACCCAAACCATTCCACGATTCCATGTCCTGCCCTTTGCTCCTGGGCTTGCTGGCATCTAGGCCAGGAATGTGGTGAAAGGAGAGCTCAGCAAGCTGAGAAGCTGTTTCAACCATACCTTACACCACAGCTGACAAAGCATGAGTTAGAGTCAACAGGAGCCAGCGATGAGGGAGTAGACTGTCTTGTCTGTACAGGATTTGAAGAGCCTCTCTTGGACAAGAGACAGCTTCTATGCCAGTCTGCCAAACTGTCAGACAGCCTCAGGAGATGCCCTCAACCCTCTGTTTCCTTCTCCAAGACAGGACAATGCTCCAGAACCACGGTAGTAAGGAGAAAACACACAAGACATTACTATTACAGCAGATGACCTCATACAGACATGCTTCACCCCAGCAAATATGCTTCTCAGAGATGACATTTCCTCACTTGAGGTGTTTCCAGCACAGGGCTGGCAACAGCTCCCAGGAGCCTCAAGCTCCTCGGTCCCTCTAATGACTGAATTTCACCCCAAGAGAACACAGCTCACCCTGTGAGGGCTGCCAGGGCTGCCCAGCCCTCCCACACCCAGCAGGAAGGGCTCAGGGAGCACATCCCGGTCCAGAGAGTTGCCATCAGAGCTCATATGTTTGGATTTGGGGCTGAACAGCCCCAAGATTCAGAGAAACTCAAGACGCAGCCCGTGTCACGTCTCTACATGTGCTATGCCTACACCTGAGCCAACTGGAAGGCTTGTGGCTGCAAAACTCAGTGCCAAATCAGCACTGAAGGATCCCACCTCTCAGCTGAGTTCATCGCTGCTACAGGGTCCCAGTTCAGAGCTGGTTCGTGTCCAGGCATCTCTGAAGGCAGGCAAAACCAACATGCATCTACCTGCAAGATACCAGAGAGATGCACCTGGGAAAGGAAACAAGCTGGGTTCAGAGTGATGTCAGGCTCCCCAGGGTCACCACCTCAGTCTCCCAGAGGTTAGTTCTCCAATACCCTGGAGCACCCTGCCCAAATTACATCACCTACAGTCATAGGATGCACAAAATAAGCTCAGGTTGGCTAAGACTTCACCTCACCACTGACCCAGAACATCTCGGGTGTCCAACAGCAGGCCAGGCACTAGCTGGTGCCACACAAAACACCCAGACCCACCTGCAACTGACTGACTGACTCTCCTTTCCCAAAAAACTTCAGGATTTAGGGTATTTCCCCAACCTTCCCACTCGCTCCCAGGCGTGGGCGTTACTGGGAAGCGCTGCCGCTGGGAAGAACGGTGCAGCAAAGGCACTTTGAACAGGATCCATAGAGAAGAAGTTTGTGTTTCCTGAATGGAAACGAAACCCCTTTAATATAGGCTGGAGAGGAGATTCAATGGCCAAACTGTTCCCTCCAGACCTTATTTTCTTTGGACCTGGAGTATACCCCACATGAGACATCTGGCACAGAGCTTCCAGGATACAGTTTGCTTTGGCACTGGCCGGCTTTTGGAGCCGGGAGTGTTTAAAGAGGATTTTATGAATTGAACAGTCTCACTTCTCCTCTGTAATGCTCCAAATTAAGGTTTCCACATGTGCCCTTAATAGAGATTCACTAAGACACTTATTGCATGTTAAATAAACATCACTCAGTGAAATAGAACACCCTCATCGAGGATTAACAAACACACGATTCAGCCGGGCTGCTGCAGCTGTTAAACCTCAGCTACGGCTTCAATACCATAATCAGTCATTTTATTAAGATAATAATTGCCCTATTAATGCTAATTAAGTGACTAATGCCCTTACGCTCCTGTGGCCCTGTTCAGTGATAACCCCTAACGCAGACACCGCAGTCCATTCCATCTCCAGAGGGTTAGTTGCCAGGAGTTGCTCACTGTCTTCTACTCAGAATAAGGTTCCAGAGAGAAGATAGAGAAGGAGGACCTGGCTTTTTGGAGAATAAAGGGTAAGGTGTGGAAAGAAGTTATAAAATATAATAATAATGGATATTTTCCTGAGAAATTATAGACAGGTTAGTTGATCCAGAGGATGAGAGTCAAGCCTGCTTTAAAGATGTTGGCCAGTAGACCTAGCAAAATCAAAAGGGATCACTGCCCTAACCACAAAGCCTCCTGAGATGTCCATAGTTGCCAAGAACACCTCACCAGGCCCCTCTTGGGAGGGCTGGGGAAGCCCAGCGCTCTGCTCTGAAACTCTGAGGATGAGCCCAGAGGTTGAAGGGGAATGGAGGACACCAACCCGCAGCCTGCTCCTCTCCCAGGGTGACCTGACCTTCCATCCCAAGATGGACCAGATGTTCCAGCTTGGGCTACAAGAGGGACTCAGCAGCCTCAGCACCCCAAGCCAAGGCTGTGTTGTAACACTTGGCTTGCTGCACAGAGAGATTCCACTGCCCCTCACTACCAGATCTTTAGTGGCAACCATCACTTTTAAAAGTTTAGAATGAAGAAAGCAAAAGTGGATTCCTCACATCCTCGTCATTTCAACTGGAAGAGCATTTCCCATAAGCAGTAAATATGACTGACCTCATCTCAAAGGAGGCAGGGAGGAGCCAGTTATCACTTGCCATGCGATAATAACCTTCGGCATGGCTCAGGGATTCAACCTATTAGCACAGGCAGGCTCCCATTTGTTCAGCTATAAAATAACACATTGCCAAGGCCTCTAATGGGCTGCAGCTTTCGATATTGATTAATTGTTCAAATATCTCCAAAATGTACTCAGTTAAAAGGGAAATGACCTCATGGTTCCTTGGAGACTCTTCACCTTCCTCCCGCTCCAAGAATTTCCACATTGCCGCAATCCCTGCCGTCCCCTTGCTGTGGGGGGGGACTCCAGCACGACTCACATGAGTCCTTTTTGGGAGCTAAGTTCAAAAAAACCCAACCCAAACAGAGTCCTTGTTAACCTGCTCACCTCCCAGCTCAAGCTTCCTCTGCTGGAATCAATGGGAATACAGGAAAGAGGGAAAAAAAAGAAGTCAGCTAGACTTCTAACTCGAATCTAAGCCTGACCTCCGTGGTTCAGGTCACTTCATAACTTGACATGCTGTGGTTTGAGCATGGAAAATAAGGAGGAGAGAGAAGATAGAGCTTTGCTGATCCCTTAAAAGTTCTTCCATTGCCTGTACCGAGCCCCTCAGCCCATGGTACAGAGAACCAAGACCCCACGGGCCCACCCAAACACCTTACAGCTTGTAAACGTAGGGCTGCATCCCTAATTATCCCCGCAGCCCATTTTTATTCCAGTCATTTCTTCCCTATTCTTCAGGTGAAGCATCAACAGGAGGATAGGAGCATCAAAGGCTCCCGAGATACCCAAGCACACATAAACATCACACCAGTGTGCAACATTTGAGCTCCAAGGCACTGGGAGCAGAGAATCATCTCAACAGGAGAGAAATACCACATCCCACTCCAGACATTTAGGAAGACCAGGAAGGGGAGGCCAGTAACCGTGACAACCACTCATTTCTTAGCATCAGCCAACAAAAAAATGACTCCTGAAGACACCAGCCCCACGACCACTGCTTCCCTTTCCCCTCCCTTAGTCATGCCATGCACAGAGCTACACCCAGGAACGTCCTGGGGGCTCCCCCTTAACTGACAGCCCCCCATAAACGTACCTCCTCACAGCACACCCATGGGAAGCCATCAAATTTCTTCCTTGTGGGTCACAATCTTCTCCATTTCAACACTAACACAGACAGATGCTGAGCAGCCACACCAAAATCGGCAATATGGGTGGTAAGGAACAGCCAAAACTTAAGGAAAACCACCATTTCCTGGCAGAGCTTCATCTGAGGAGAAGAGATTATGAAGTGTACAACTTAATTCTCACTGTAATTCACCGTACACACCAGGTGAGCAGCTTCCATCTCCACTGGGCAATCACATAACTGCTTTTTATGATCTGTGCACAGCACATAAAGTTAGGAATGAAAATTAAAAGCTATTCAGATCTCAGCAACAGGATCACAGTGGAAGGAAAAGGGTCCTCAGCCCCCTCACCCTCCCACCCCACCCTGGCATCTAAAACAGCTCAAACACATCAATCCTCCCCTTTCTACACATCAGCTGTGTTTTCCCAATGCTTCACAGAAGCATGGAATTCTCAGAGTTGGAAAGGACCTCTAGAGATCATCTCATCCAACTCCCTACCTTTTCCTGGTGGTGTCCTCCCAGCACGCCCATCCGGATACAGGAGATAGAGCTTCTCCATGAAAAGTCTCAGCTTCTCCAAGGCAGCCAGTTGCGGTTGTTATCTGCGCCTGTTTTGGGGAGAAAAAGAGGGCTTTTAGATCCCTGGCTACAAAACAAAGGGCTCCAGGAGCTGATTATACTAAAAATTGGAAGTAAGAAGTGGAAAGAAAATCCTGTGTTACTTCTGTGAGCTCCTTAGATCTTGGGTCCAACTCTGGCTTCTTCTAGATGACCTTTGCTTTCTCAAAGTGAAGGGATTTTCCAAAGTCAATCCACACAGACACTTGTCTCCTCTCCCAACAGGATTCCCCAGCTCCCTACTCCCCAAAGCTCAATTAGATGAAAATACAGTCACTGCCCCCCACCCCAAATTCAAACTGTATTAGAACAGCAGCATAACATTGGGATACTCGCCTCCCAGCTTGATTTCCCTCCATGTTGCCAAGCACAGGATCCCAAAAGCAGCACAGTTTGGCCTCCTGGAACTGGCGCAGAGAAGCTTCAGCCAGGATCTCCAACAACCATCCCCGGCAACACCACAGACCTGTTTCCAGCTCCTCTCCTTCAAGCTTCCAGTTGCCCTGGAAGAGCTGCAGAAGCTCTCTAAGCAAAAGGCAGGAGCGGGTAGCTCTCCTCCCCCGAGGAGCAGCAGTATTTAAGCCCAGGCAGGTGATTGTGTTTTGCCTAATTGGCAGATTCGGGTCAAGCTGCACCTGGCCCCAAACCAAGCCTGGCCTGAAGGAACCTAGTCTGACACTACTACAGACATACACAGCTCCTTCTGAAACCAATCATAGGATGGGTTGGGTTGGAAGGGACCTTGAGACCTCCTTGTTCCACCCCCCCTGCCCTGGGCAGGGACACCTCCCACCACACCAGGTTGCTCCAAGCCCCATCCAGCCTGGCCTTGAACCCCTCCAGGGATGGGGCAGCCACAGCTTCTTGGGGCAACCTGGGCCAGGGTCTCACCACCCTCACACCAAACAAGTTCTTCCCCAGATCTCATCTCCATCTCCCCTCTTTCAGGGTTAAATCCTTCCTATAGCTCCCCTCCCTCATCCAGAGTCCCTCCCCAGCTTTCCTGGAGACCCTTGAGGGACTGGAAGGGGCTCTGAGGTCTCCCTGGAGCCTTCTTTTCTCCCGACTGAACCCCCCCAACTCTCTCAGCCTGTCCTCCCGGCAGAGGGGCTCCAGCCCTCCCATTATCTTCAGCCCTCCTCTGGCCCTGCTCCAACAGGTCCACATCCTTCTGGAGCCAAGTCAGCTGCCCAAGCAGCTTCCTCCGTGCCAAATTTTACTGCCCCATGGGCTGGCTCCCAGATGACCAGTTAACCAGCCAAACTGGGGGTCAAGCTACCTCTGTTTGGCTCCCAGCTCTGTGTATGTCACACCAGGATCGGGTGTTTGCTCTCTGTGGACCTTTGGGTGGCCGTGGGCCAGGAGATGCCCTTGCTAACTCCAAGGCTGATGCAGGGCAGCTTCCCAGCCGTGGCTCCAAGAAAACAACCCGAGAGCCCTACGTTTTTCCCAAGGAAGGGCTTCATCACCCTTGAGCACCTGCTCTTCTGGCTCGTGTTCAATCCACATCCCCCAGAGAGAAACTCGGTGCCATAAAGAGGGTCAGGACTGTTTCAGATGTCAGCTCCTCCAGCTGCTGTGTTGATTTTTGAGGGAAGAAACGGGCCCGGGGAAGCAGGGAGGTGAACACAACCCTGTCACCGCAGCACGGAGGTTGGAGGAGCGAGCGCAGAGATGTGCGGTGAGCACACCGAAACCTTATTTGGAAATGCAGTGATTGAAACACAGGGAGGAGTAAGGATGGAAACAAACCACACAGAACTTCTGAGCCCACATCAAATGAGCTTGTAATTCAACCTTTTTTAAGAGAGAAAGGAGAGGGGCTTCAGGCTGTAAAGTAGTTCTTACGGGGAGAGCAGAATTGCTGGGGGATGGAGTTTGGAGGCTGGAAAAGACTGGTACCACTCTGCCTGGGGCAAGAGCAGCAGAAAGGAGGCACTTCTGGCCTGGGACATCTTCTGGTTGTTCCCTTTCAACCCCTTTTTCTCATGACTAAGTGTGATGAACTCAAACAACAGAGCTCAGGGCAGCTTTTTGGAAAGGAGAACCCAAACCAGACAACTGGGGTTTCTATCCCAAGAGCAGACACATGTGTAGACCGAGAAATGAGGAGGGAGAAGACAGGGCACAACTCTGTGTTGTATTTTGAGTCCATTTCTCTTCCTCTGCTTCCAAAATACTTCTCATCCAGCTTTCCTGGCTTCTTGGGAAGAAGGTGCTTTGTGAACACAGAGTTTTAATATTCCCCAGGAGCCTGTCAGTCACTGGGGGGGGAAAAAGCACAGAAAACCAAATTTGAAAGGATCTCACAAACACACACACACAAAACAATTAGGAGAAAACTCTGCTGGACTAAACGAGGAAATGAATTCCCCTAATTACCACAAGATGCTCCCCAAGCCTGACAGTATCTCTTGGAGCAGATGTGTTCCAAATAATATTTCCTCAGCCTCCAGCCTGCGTGGGCAGATTCCAGCACCAGCCACTAATGTTAAAAAGCACTTAATGAGCATCGACGTTCAGAAACCGCCTTGGCTTTCGGAGGCTGCATTTTTCCCATCCTCCAGGCCAAGTGGCAAACATTTTGTTGGTGTTATTCACATCAGAAAGTGCTTGATTGTTGTTTTTTTTTAAAAAAAAAAATACCCCAAACCACTAAAATCTGGATCCATGGAAGCGATTGCTAGAAAGGAAGGACTTGAAGCTTTTCTTTAGGCAGAGTGAGTGCAAAGGGGCAGGCCTGAGGTTTTTCCAGCCGTGACAGCAAAGGCTGCCTGCCTTGCTCAGCTGTGATTTAGGGATGAAGAATTATACACACACTCACCCAGAGATCCCAGGCAGGTTTCTCTCCCTCATTTCCCACGTGAGTAGCTGTACTCCAAACGCTGCAGCACAACTTTTTGGAGCTTTTTGGGGTGATATCTTCACCCTGCATGGGCGAGAGTGCAGCTGCAGAGAAAATTCTGCCAAGTTTTTCCCCCTCTGAGCTTCCCTCGCTGCCTGGGAAGGGGCTGCCCAAAGATCTCAGAAGATTTCACAGCGAGAACAAATGGTCTGAATCCTGCCATCCCTTGGCCCCCTCCTCCACCACACTGTTCTGTAGCTGCTCTACAAATGTTTGAGTGGAGATCATCAAAACAACTTGTAAAGAGCGACTTCACAAGAGTCTTATTTCCATCTCCCTCTCCCCCCTTCCCCTGGTCAGAGCAAGCTCTCTCTCCTTCTCTCCTCAGTATCCACGTTTATGCTTAGAAAGCAACTGATTTAATTAGACAATGATTGCTTTAAACAGGGAAAAACCATACTGGAATGAGGGGGCTCTGAGAAAATCAGCCTTGGCCTGTGGTGGGCACCTGAGTTCTTATGGGAGCGATGCCACGCATGTCCCTCGCAGGGCTCTATGGGGATGGGAGAGCTTCTTAGGAGAGCTGGAAATTCATAAACACTACTTGAAACCTTGCCAGTTAATCCTCCAAAGGGTGAGGGACATGTCCCCACAGCCCTGCACTGACAGCAGGTACCTTCCCTGCTTGTTGCGAGCTCCCTTCCCAAATCCGAGATCTTGTCCTCCTTGGGGCCCCCCTCTCTACCCCCGCTCTCCATCCTCATTTCTGAACGGGCTCCAAGGTTGATTTCCTGCGTGTTTGAATAGGACCAGCTTGACACAGCCTGCCTTGGGATGAAATCACCAACTTGGCTTGCCTTCTGTCTGAAAAACAAATCCTTCTGCAGGGCTTTCATCTAGAAAAAGGACAAGGATTCTGAAACGCAGGCGAGGCCTCTGCCAAGTTCCTGTGAACTGCTGCCTGAGCGGAGCTCGTGTTTGCTGTGTATTTAGCTTAGTTTTAATAAAGGTTACCCTGAAAATATCAATGAGCCTCCTCCTGTTTGCTCCCCTGGTAGCTCAAACGAAGGAATACAGGTAAGGGGGATATGGAGAAACACCAACGATAAGCTGTTTTGGAAGAGGAATGAGAAATCACGGGGAAATCTCGCACACTGGGCCAGGGCGAGCTCGGAGGAAGGGAAACCAAGACACCAGCCTCAAAG
The DNA here is from genome assembly GCA_013400375.1 of Thinocorus orbignyianus. NCBI lineage: Eukaryota > Metazoa > Chordata > Aves > Ciconiiformes > Thinocoridae > Thinocorus > Thinocorus orbignyianus. The sequence continues at coordinate 106,923 of VXBW01006913.1, forward strand.
GGAGAGGACCTTGTCCCATGATCCAGTCTTCCAGGGGGTTTAGGTCATGATGGGAATAACATCTTCTGGGATATCTGGGTTTCAGCTTTCTGATAACTCTGCAGAAAATGGGTCCTGCACCGGTTTGGGGACTAGGCTGCTTCAATGGCAGCCCTCAAATTTGACAAGTAATTGATGGACCATTCCAGTTAGGCATGGCAGGCAGTGTCTGCATCCTAAAAGAGTGAGATGCCAAAATTATAACATATTTATTGTACTTGGTTTGCCCCTAAACCTTGATACTGCCCCTGCCCTTCCCCTCTGCTTCTCCTCAGCTTAGCTGAAGCTGGTTTAGAAAACAAGTCCCTACAACCACAGCAGGTTGTGAATGTGTTTGCTGGGGACACGCAAGGAGCTGCAGGCAAGGCTGGGTGATGTGTTATCTGCCCTGCAGGAGCTTGCACTGGTTCCTGCTCACACTTCTCCCCTTCAGAGGGTTGGGGTCTAAAAGCCACCATCTGGTTATCATTGGTACCGGAGAAGCATGTGGCCAGGACATGTGGAACTCACATTTTCCTCTGGACCACACTCAGCCTGCACTTGTTTATTGTGGGGGAGGGCCTGGAAAAATCATTGACTCACTGTCAGGAACAAAACATTTCAAATCTTGAATTGAAAACGACTCCTTTTTGGTTTTTTTTTTTTAACAAAGCCTTCCCGCTGTTGCAAAGGAAGGGGAACAAATACTGAGTGGGGAAGTTTGGGGGGGATATACTGGAGGGACAGCTCTTTCTGGAGCAATTCCAGACAAAGTGAGGTTTCTACTCCATTCTTTCTCTAATCTATACCTGGTTGAACCCATACAGAAAAATAAGGAGCCCCACTACCTCTATTCCTCAGGTCCTTTCTAGTTTAGGTTTTGTTGGAGACTTCGAGATGTCTCCATCAGAAAAGAAACTCAGATGGGAACCACGTATCTCAAACCTCCCACCCATCAGCCAGGATACAAGGATGTGGATGGAATGGTTAGAGTTGGAAGGGACCTTAAAGATCATCAAGTTCCAACCAGACCAAAACGGACCAAAAGGATGCTCTGCAATCAGCCTGTACAGTGCTGAAATGCCACGTGCTGGGAGAGGAGGGGATTAAAGGGTTTCACATGGAATTCAGTGCATTTCAGGTACAAACTGAACGTTTACAGGGCAACTTTGTGCATATTGTGCTGGAAAGGCACTGATTTGCATAGTAATGGGTTAAAGCTTGCAAGGCCTGTGGAGTTCTAACAGTCTTGTTTGATCTCCAGCGGAAGAAGAGAATAAGCCGTGGGTGAAAAGTCCTCAAATTTGGGCAATGCTACCCTCTGCCTTGTTCCACGGCTGAACTTGGCAGCTGCACTCAGAAAGACTGTGCTGAAACGAGGTTGTCTACTCACAAAGCTCCTGCAGATCTAAGGAGGGTCTAAGATCTGAGCCAGGCTTAAGCCTGGATCCTGCTGCGTCCAGCTCCATTTGCCACCACGGCCCCCGCCAAGCTCGCCTGAGCACCAGAAAGGCTTCCAGTTCCAATTCTCAGCCCTGCTCTCTTGCCTCTTTCCATTCTTCCTCTCTCGTTCTGCTGCCGGAAAACACAGGGACAATGGAGATTAGCCAGAGCTCAGAGGCCTTTCAAGTGTTTCCCAAAAAGCGTGAAACCTTCTACCTCTGTTCCTTGCTGGCGTCACACCAGGCCAGTTCTCCCCCCACCCCACACATCTGAGAGCAGCCAGTGTCTCACATAACTGAAGGGGGGTTCCTGCCCTCAAATCCAACAAACAACGAGACAACCGGACATCTGGAAAGACCAGATGCTTCTCATATCCCCGCACGGCGCGTTGCAATGTGTATTTGATGCCACCCAGGGCTGTCTACCCACGGGGAGAGGGAATCTGGGCTCCTTGGCAGCACACGGAGCCCAGAGGCCGTGAGTCAGAGAGCTGTTGGTTCCCCAACAGGGAGATGTGCAGTTGGTGTCTGGCTGCAAAGAACGGATGGAAGAGCCTGGTTCACCTGCACGTGAAACACACGGTGAAGACTGAGAGATTTTCACAGCACATGTGGGTAGGATGGAGCCAGGAAGGACCGGGGGTAAGTTGCTGTCTGAAGAAATGAGCAAAATCAGTGGATTTGGCCTTTTTTCCTGTAGGACATCTCTCTGGGCTCATGGCAGGGCGCACGGAGAACTGACCTGCTGGTTCAGCCCGTGGAGTCTCCAAAGGGAAAGACTGATACATGCTTGTGGGTAAAAAACAGGGATTAAACCTACAACCATCAACTGCAAAAGAGCTGTCTGTGGGAAACCATCACCAGACCATGAATAGAGAGGAACAAAATCCACCTTTCCTTTAGTGTGAAAGCCCTGCTCAGGCATCACCTCCTCTCTGCCCAAGGCAGCAGGAGCCTCTCGCTTCATTTTCAGAGAGCAAGCGGCATCACAGACCCACAGAGGCTGCCGAGCCAAGTTTTCACAGGAAGGACACTTTGATTCTTCACTGTTTTCACAGCCCAGCCCTTTAATGTCTCACCTTTGGAGATGGACAAGTGGGATCCTACCTGTCGGGTGAGAAAAGGGAGAGCTGAGCTGAGAAATCCCACCGGGAAAGGAAGAGGAGGATGTTGCAAGCGCTGCAGCTCTAGTCTGAGCCCCCAGAACTCCAATCTCCTGGAAGTTCGTAGTTCAAATCCACAAGGTATTAATCTAGTTCACTCACTTCCAACACAGTCACTGAGCTGCCAAGCAGCAGCGTGGGGAGTTACACAGAGCTAATCCCAGCCTGAGCTTCTTGTGGCATCATAAATTGCCTGTGTCGTCAGTCAGCAGAAACCTGAGATGAAATTCTTTCCTTTGCAGTTAATTATTTCCAAGCCCTTTTGCAGCCTCAGCCGAACTGCTGAAAGGTGCTGAACTGACAAGCCCTGGAGAAACAGCCTTCCCCTGTGTCCACAGCAGCAAAGACTTCAACCTGCTCTGCCACAAACCTTCTGCTCCAGTTGGACTCCTCCTACCAGCAGCCCTGCTTGCGTGCCCCCAAAAAACCACAGCCTCAGACTTCTGTTGCTCATTGGCAGGGCCAAACCCAACGTGAATTGTCACCCGTGGATCTGGCAGCCCTCTGAGGGCCAAGCAGCCTCCTCCAGACCCGTGGCCAGGTGCAAATCTTCTCGTGCTGGCCTAGTGCCACCAGACCAGCATGTTTTTCAGCGTTTCACCCTCCTCCCAGACAGTGTTTTTCAATATTTTGCATTAAATCTTCTTGCTGTATTTGATTAGCCCGCAGCAGCTGTTTTCCACTCTCACAACAAATCATAAATCTATAAGCTCATGGGTGAGAGACTGTCTGTGCCGGAGAATGCGGGTGTCTGAGGAACGGCGTGGCTGAGCAGCCGAGCACGAGCCTGTACCTGAACATAGGCTGGAGTGAGGAAGAGAAAAATCAATAAATCCTTACAGATAATCAAGTTTGAGCCTCTACTGGAGGTTTAAACTTCCCTGTATAGGCCTGTCAGTAAGAATTCCCACTTGGGAAGGCAGACAAATTTGTGTAATTTGTTAAATGAGTGTTCCACACCGAAAACATGAGAATCAATATTAATAAACCCTCGACTGAGTCGGAGCTCATGGATGTGGACCTTCCTTCCAGGAAGGGAAGAGATTTTTAGCACAAGCATGTCCAACTCACCAGCATGGGAATATATCCGAGCACAGGTAAGAAGGAATTAGGGAGCCCTGATGCTCCTGTGCACAAAACCACGAGTCTGTGTGCACTCAGGTTTGTGGCTGTGTGTTCTCAAGTCAAAAACTGCTTGTAGAGAGGCCAAGATCTCCCGTCCCGTGGCCAATTCAGATAAGGAGAGCAACCGGCTGAGAGAGAAGGGAGGGGAAAGAGCTACATACATTTTTTTTTTTTAAAAAAAAAAGCGTTATTCAAAGACTATAAAAGGCAAAAGTTTGGATGAAGGAGAAGAGAGAGGGTTGCCAAGTTGTTACAGGAAAAAAAAAAGATGAAGAAGAAGAAGAAGGAGCAAGCTGCTGCCAGGTCTTGGCACGTGTGCTTTTACTTGTATAAATCAGTCACTCCAGACCTATGGTAGTTCTTGCTGACAAGCTGTCAAGCTCCTTGGCTGGGGGAATAGGGCATGTGCTTTACATGCACTTACAGAATAGTAAACTGTTATTAAAAGTGGGAAAAGTAAAGAAAAAAAGCAAAAAGAAAAAGAAAAAAAAACTCCAACCCAGTCTGATTTACTTGTGGTTTTGCCTGCTTGGCTGTATTATCACAGAACAAACTCACTCGTGCGCGGAGCAGTCTGCTCGCATGGAAAACTACAGGCTAACACCCCCCCTGGAAGCATTTGACCTCTCCAAGGGGATGGACTGAAACAAAACATCTCCAAGAAGGGAGAACATTAAATGAAGAAATGGGCCAAAGACAGCAAAATGCTGGGGAGGGGCGGTGGGGGGGGTCAAACAGCCTCAAGCACTGGGAGACGTGGCTTCTCCCATGCTTTGAACGGGACAGAAGGTCCCAGAGGGGTTCAAGAGATGAGGAAAAGGACCTCCAGGCTGGCTGAGGTCAGGGTTGGGATAGGGCCCATCGTTACCTGAAACCCAGACAGAGCAAAATGCCCAAGCTCAGCTGGCAGCCAACAGCCCTGGAGCTGCCCTGGGGGGTGATGAAGCAGGGGGGAAGCTCCTGTTTTGGATGATGAGGGAAGTGGGGAAACATCTCACAGGGAGCACTGGTTTAGATAGCAAGACAGGAAGGATGGATGCTCAGCTAAGGGGAGTTAAAAGCAAAAAGGCCAAAAAAGTCTCTCGAGAGTTGTTACAGGAAGAGAATAGCTAATTGTCTGAGGAAAACCTGACCAGACTAGTTCTCTCAGTCTTGACTCTGCAGTGCTCTGCAGCCTCATCGCTGCCTTCCCACCTTCCAGGGCTTTCACCCCGTTTTGTGGGCACCTATATAAACACAGGCATGGATACAAACAGGAGCTGGACATTCTGCCCACTTTGCCTCTTCAAAACATCACCTTGGCACATCCCGACGCCCATCCCGAAGCCATCAGCCTCCCTGAGATGTGGTTTTTCCAGTCTCTTCCACAGAAGACACAAACTCATCCTGGCCACGGTGTTCCCGCTGTCGGTCCGTGCACTGGGAAATGTGCTCGTGGGGCTACTCCATCCTACAGGAATAAAAAGTGAAACCCAACAAAGATAACACAATTTTATGGTGGTGTTTGTAGCAACGCTTCCCAAACCAGCTTTGGCTGGAAAGCAGAGTTGGATCGTGCTGATCCAAGACCCACAAAACACACCGAGCATCCCCACTGGAAGAGATTTGAGCTTTTCAGCTCTTTCTTTTACTGTATTTCTCAGTTTAGGGGGTGTAACCTCATACCTCTGCCCAAACCTGTCCTAATCACTGTGTTCCCAACACCATATTTATGCCACTCTCCGAGTTTTACTTCTTATTTGTTGTAGGCACGTTCAGAGGAAGATGCTTCTAAGACAAAAACAGGAACTATTTTAAAACATAACCATCTGCCAACAAAACAAACCCCAACGACTGCTACAACCCAAATCTCAGCCCAGTTTGAGAGTCTGAGCCTACTTAAGCACACAAGCAGACAAAATTCCGCTAATAATCCCACCACTAATTCACAGGGAGCACAAGTTCTTCAGGACACGGCCTGTGGATAGAATGG
>VXBW01006913.1:112982-162076 GCA_013400375.1 Thinocorus orbignyianus
CCAGGTGGGGTCTCCTGAGGGCAGAACAGAGGGATGGAATCCCCTCCCTGGCCCTGCTGCTCACACTTCTTTTGCTGCAGCCCAGGCTGGGGTTGGTTTCTGGGCTGCCAGCGCGCACTGCCGGCTCCTGGGGAGCTTCTCATCCAGGAGCATTGAGTCTCAGTGAGACTTCAACACAGAAATGGGATGGCGCTGGGGACGCTTGGGAATGGGTTGTGCTGCTGAAGTCTCGGGGTGGATCATGAGGAGAAGGTCAGGCTTGTGCAAGACTCGTCTGTTAAAGTAGGTCAGTGACCCAACCCCTCCATTTAGGGTTCTACGCCTTCCTGATGACTTCAGCATCCAACTGTCTTGACAACACCAGTGAGGATGCACCGCTGCCAAAACCATTAATGGATCTAGGGCAAAACTCAGCCCCGAGCAGGAAGGTAGTGTAACACCCAGGCGTCGTAACCACCTTCAAAACAAGGCTTCACCAGAACCTGAAGCTCATGTAAGCAAAACCCAAATCGTTACCAAGCACATCATGTCCCTGGGTGGTCTCTGTAGTCTGTGTCCAATGCGCTCAACAACTTTTCTACATGTTATTGAGGATCAAACTGCTCTGGGTGACCCTGCTCTGGAAGGAGGTTGGATTAGATGATCTCCAGAGGTTCCTTCTGACCCCTGTTATACAGTGATTCTGTCTTTTACAGATGGGGACAGCAAGGCCCTCACCCAGACGATGGGTTGTGCAAGGGAGAACTGGACACAGCCTCACAAACCCCACAGCCTCTCACTTTGTGGACAATAACAAAGCACACCCAAAGCCCAACTGAACCCAGAAACACCTCAGTTGTTGAGTACCATGGTTATCTCAGGTAGCTTACTTTGGTCTTCTTGAAAAGGTGTGGCTGTGAACAAGCCATGAGGCACGGGGTGGGGGAAATAAAGGAAGGGGGAGTAAGAGCTTAATTGGATTCTATTCGGAGAGGGATTTAGGTTGGTGAGTTTTTCCAGTCAGCAGCGCGTAGGGGAACGTGCCACTTGTAATTGAGCTAATGAAACACCTCAGGAGATTAAAAAAACCCAAAAAAACAAAACAAAAAACCAAGCTAAGTCCCGACTTGGCTTAGAGACCTGAAGTTCATTCACCACAAGATTCGGCAGAGCCGTGGCCGCTCTGTTTAAGGACAGAGGGCTGGAAAGGTAACGGCGGAACTGATTTTGCTTCGCAAAATCCGGTTTTTCTCACTCAAGGCTGCTGGACCTCGGGGTAATTAAGCAGATTGGTTTGTTATGGATAGTCTTCCAGGACAGGAACCTAAACTCTGCCAATATGCTAATGTAATTTACCGAGTCCAGCCCCTCTCCTGCTCTAATATTATATTCATTTTATATAAATAGAATAAGGGTTTTGCTCCATGGGGGTGGCAACGGGACCACAAGTGGCTCAGCTGAAAAGGGGGTTGCAAATACCTGCCCTTCTCCATGCACTTTTCTGGGGGACTGTCATCTTCCAGCCCAGCTCCTTTTGGTTTTCACAAGGAGAATTAAAGGTTTCTTTTCCAGTCTCCAAAGCCCACACAAAATACCCTCTGCCCCAAAGCCAAACGACCAAACATGACTCGAATGCAAGAAAGGGAGCGCTGGGTTCCCGAGTCCACCCAAAGGCTGAGTCCTGCAGGGAACTGCCTCCACTTCAGGAAAAACCTTCCTGATCTGAAATTACCTTGGCATCCAAGGCAGGAAGAAAACCTCTAATAGCAAGGTAAATCATGGGGGGAAAAAAATCAGGTGTTTTCAGCAGGCAATTTCAAAAACATAGAGGTACTTTGTCAAAATGAACCACCATCTCAGAATGGAAGTTACTTTCTAAATCAAAAAGTTGCAGTGAAAATTAGTTTCCAATTCTGCAGGTTTTATATTCTTGCTTGGGGGATAATTACAATAACTCAGTAATTATCTTTCCAAGACACTTTTAGAAAACCAAAACTCCACTTCTTTCCTTCCTCCTGTTTCCCTCCAGGAGTTTAAGACTCAGGTTGGATTTAATGAGGAAAAGAGGATGGACTTGACACCCCTGATTAGGAAAAACCCCCAAACCACAGTAATGAATTTATGCAGGAGTATAAAAAAATATTACAGGCCTGGGGACCTCAGTGTCTGTGTGCACTGGAACACCCCTGTGCCCATCTCACAACCCAAGAAGCCCTGACATGATGTGGGATATCCATAATAGTGGATAGAATTGCTCAAAACACGAAGTTACTGCATGAGGAGATGGGGTGTAGACTTACTTTTTATATCCTGGTAAATTGCTCATCAGGAATTGCTTGTTTCTCTTTGATTCCTCCTGCTGAAGTTCCATTCCTCCTTCTCTGGCTTTAGGAAAGAAGACAGACAAACAGCTGCCTGGTCCACCAGCAGATACCTAGAAAACAGAGTGGCTTTGGTTAATTAAGGGATCAAAATAGCCAAGGTGTTGAAGGAAGGGGAGGGAAATGTGCCCTGGTACATCAAGTGGGTTGTTCTGTGCTTTTAGATTCTGCTTCTCTCCCAATACCCAGCCCCAAGTCTCAGCAAACAAAAGAAAGTGGGTTTTTTCCTGTGTTTTAGGGGTTTTTTTCAGAACATAGGTCCTGCAAACCCACTTTGAGATGGGGATTCAAGCTAGCAATAAAGACAAAACCAGATCATGCCCAGTTAGAGCCCTGCAGCTGAGCCAGTGAGTTGCCCAAAGAGCAGCTGATGGAGAAAAGGTGCTGCTGCCACCAGAGTTCAGCTGCCAGTCCCTGCTGCCAGTTCTCCAAAGCAAGGACTCCAGTTCCCTCTCCCAGAGCACTGCTCCGATAGCTCTGAGACAAAAGAGGGGCAAAACCAGTAGCAAAACCACTACTTAAGTCATCACAGACAGTGAAAAGGATCATCTCCATGGAACAGCTTTATTGTAGCCACCCTTTTGATGAGAGCCACACTTTAAAGGCAATCAGTCCTGCATTATAAACCATCTAATATTGAGGAGCCAAGACTTTGCTATTTCCCATTAAGTGCTATTAATTGCTCTGGTTATCACATTGTGCAGTTTGACCTAACCTAATGATTCCAGATCCCCCTTCCCCTCTCTCTCCTGCTGCAAAAAACCCCATCCATCACTTTTTAAAGGGTTACATAAAGCTACAAGGAAAAGGTTCTGGTTTGTGTTAGCTTGATTGCCACGGACTTTAATAAAGCACCCATCACAGCTGCCCAGCCACGCTATAGATCAAGCTCCTATAATTCTTTTCATGTCTCCAGAGGGGAAGGAGAAGCAAAACATCAAATTTAACCTCCCAGGGCTTTATTTTGGGCTTGGAGAGATGTCAGAGGCCGTGTGGGCTTTCCCTTTTTCCTTGCTCCCTCACAATTCACAGCAAGAGATGGAAGGAAGTGAGTGGGAAAGGCAAGGACAAGGAGGTGGGATGTGTTGCAAACCCACCTTCTGCTGGAACCTCCAAAATCTGCTTCCTCCTCTCAAACTGAAAGCAACAAGTTCAAGGCTCCTCTGTCTTCTTCTAATTAGGGTGGAAAAGGTGAGGAGGAGCAAAGAAACAACAGATTTCATTCCTATGCCTTATCCCTTACTCCACAGAATCACAGAATGATCTGGGGTTGGAAGGGACCTCTGGAGATCATCTAGTCCAACCCCTTGGTAAAGCAGGTCCACCCAGAGCAGGTCCCACAGGAACGTGTCCAGGTGGGTTTGGAATGTCTCCAGAGATGGAGACTCCACCACCTGCCTGGGCAGCCTCTGCCAGGGCTCTGACACCCTCAAAGTGAAGAAGTTCCTCCTCATGTTTAGATGGAACTTCTTATGGTCAAGTTCGTGCCCGTTCCCTCTTGTCCTCTCACTGGGTACAACTGGAAAAAGACTGGTACCTTCCTCCTGACACCCACCCTTGAAGTATTTCTAGGTGTTGATCAGATCCACTGTGGTCCCGCTCAAAAAGCATCTGAGCTCCTCCTAGATGGTGAGGGGAGGAAATAAACATGTACTCACACACACGTGGATGTAGGCCTTCTCCTCAGATGGTGTGAATCAAGGACACTGGAATCACACAACCCAGAGACACAACATGGTGAAGAGTCTTTTTAAAGAAGAGTTTTAAAGTAGAAAGGACTCGAGCAAATTAAACTATTGAATTTCCTCACTGTCAGCCTGGAAAAAAAAAGGGGTTGTAAGCCTTAAAAGGTAAACAAAATTCTGCCTCTAACACAAATAACATTTCTAAGAGCAATTGACTTTGTCTGCTCAAAATTTGTCACCCTGGACTCGCGTTCCCTTTGGAAAAAAGAGGCTGACCTGAGCAGTTTTTTATTATTTATTTATTTAAAACATAACAAGCCAAGCCCAAGCCATTTCTTTTTTGCTTGGCTCGCTCTTCCTGGGTATTAATTTCAATTCAATCAAGGAGGCAGTTGCATAACTGTTGTTTATAATTGCTGTCACGTCAGCCCCAAACCCAATCACTGCACCGCTGAAGTTATATAAAAAGGTTTTGTTAGGATTTTTGTTATTTAAACTCTGGGAAGATGAAGTCCTACCCTGGAGAGATGTTTTGGTTTCCCGTGCTCTGTAGCCTATTAGTCCTGTGCTTTGGTGTCGTTTCTTCTCCACTTTTGCTCTACACATAAAAGTCTCCCCCAAAACAGTCCTGTGCACCCCGTTAGTGCACGGGTGTAAAATACACCATGAACAACTGGCAAAAGCAGAAGAAGCAGAAGAGAAGGCTCCAGGGAGACCTTGGAGCAGCCTTCCAGGATCTGAAGGGAGCTCCAGGAGAGCTGGAGAGGGACTCTGTCAGAGAAGAGGGGAGATTGAGATGAGATCTTAGGAAGAAATTCTTTGGTGTGAGGGTGGTGAGACCCTGGAACAGGTTGCCCAGAGAAGCTGTGGCTGCCCCATCCCTGGAGGGGTTCAAGGCCAGGCTGGATGGGGCTTGGAGCAACCTGGGCTGGTGGGAGGTGTCCCTGCCCAGGGCAGGGGGGGTGGAACTGGATGATCTTGAAGGTCCCTTCCAACTCTAACCATTCTATGGCAAAAGCAAAGCTCGTAAGGAGTGATTTAAACACATTTCTGGAAAGGTAGGTTGTTTAAATGCTTAAGGGGACTGGGGTTGTGCCTTACCTTGCTCCTCTGAAGCCAGCAGGCTCTCAGCCATCAGCATCAAACCTCCAGGGATTGTTTCTCCTCCTGAGCACGTGTCAAATCGTCGCCTCTGCTTCCACACCGCAACGATCCTGGGATGGAGAGTCACCTCCTCCTCTCCCAACACTTGTGGCTATTCCCCTTGGACTTGGGGAGGGGATACTCACCTGGCAGATGCTTTTCCTGCCTGCAAAGAATTCAGATGATCCATTTTACCATTATTTTTCTGTTTTTCTAGAGGTAGGAATGCCAGGGGCATACTCACAGCTATGTTGGGCCCGAGGTGGCCAGAAAGCTATACTGCCCTGGACTGTAGAAAAATACACTGAAGTGCCAAGAACACTTTCCCCCTCCATAAAAAAAACCCTAAAAGGATCATAAAATATATCTGCTTCCTTATATATAATCAATATCTTGTCCAAGGAGAAGCTTGAGAGATGGCCACAGCATCACAGGAGCCCACGCTCCTCCTTTTCACTCCCAACTCCAGAGAAACAAGTAAGAAGAGGGATGTAAGGTCCTTGCTGGAGGTGACCTGCTCCACCCATTGAGAATTAATCAGGAAAAGACAGGAACACCAGCGGTTTCTGAAGGGAATCAGCAAGGAAAGAGTTGGTCAATCCGTGTTTTTCTACGGTCGTGGCTCGGAATTCCTTCTGGATGAGCACATCCAGATCGCGTGTGCGTGCGCGTGCGTGTACAGGGGGGAACAAGCAGTACTTTGTGAGGGAAAAAAACACAAATTGTTATCTTCTAAACGATGAGAGTGTTACAAAACACAGGGCCTGAGCATCTCGTTTTAGGCAAGGCACGTGGAAGATGGGGAATGCAGTTTAGCCAGATGCAGCTCAAGGATACTCCCACAAAAATCCGACCAGCGGGGTATCTAAGAGTCAGTGACACAAACTGACATGCAGCTGAGCAAAGCAGCCAGGCCATTAACTTCAAAATTTGGATAGAAGTTCAAATTTCAGCCATCAGAGGGAAAGGTTCAAGGGAGATATGCAAATAGATGCCCCACGAGCTGCTCTCTGATCTCTGCTGGGAGACATTGTGACCGAGATGAAGGCACTTCACCACCAAACGCAGCACAACTCGAGCCTCCAGAGTGATTTTCAAACACTCTGGTTTCACTCTGGGTGCCTGTGACCTATTTCTAAGGGATTTGTGAAAAGCAACCCAGGAAAAGCTACTACCAGCAAGTGTAAACCTGCTCTTCTCCTCTGAAAATCAGAATTGACTGAAAACCAGGTCTCTGAGTTGCACCCAAGGGTGTAACACGGAGTCACTTACCCCTGCTCACGGTCTCACAGCAATTTCTGCTCTAAGAGTGGTGACAGCAGAGCTACACTCGGTACTCGGGAGCCACAGCATGCACAAACAGCCTGTGAAAAGAGCTTTAGGCAGAATCCCAGCCAGGTGTATCTCTGAGCAGCTTCGTTTTCACCAGGAAAAACAGCCTGGGAGAACTCTGGACCCTGCTCTGCTCTACTACGGTCTTAGTAGCTATGGGTTCAATCTCATCTCGGCTGCTGGCAAAACAAAAGATAGTCCTTCATTACTGTCAGGAATAAAATGTTTAAAAGGCTGTAAGGAAGCTGCAGAAAAACCTCACCAGCGTGCACTTCCTTTGGTTTGGGGCTAAAGTTAAACATCTGGATGTGCTTAGGAAAAACCCGCTCCAGTCACAAGCCCAGAGCTCCAGATCCATCAAAGGTAGGCCTTGGAGTGTGAAACCTTGCTTCTGAGGCAGGTCGATGGAGTCAAAGCCTTTACATCTCAAACTTAATTCCCTCCAAAGCCATCACCAGACATACTCCTTCTTCCAATCGGGCTTCTGATAAAATACCTCTGTCCCTATGCAAGGTCCTACTTGGACCTTCTCAGGAAAATGTGAAGTCAGCATCTAGAAACCTCTCCAACCCCACCATCCAGGGGTCACTGTGGCTGATTCCTCTGCATCATGGAACGTTTTTCCACTGTGTTTTTCCCTCCCACAGAATCACACAATGCTATGGGGCTGGAAGGGACCTCTGGAGATCATCCAGTCAAACCCCCTGCCAAAGCAGGTCCACACAGAGCAGGTCCCACAGGAACGTGTCCAGGTGGGGTTTGAATGTCTCCAGAGATGAAGACTCCACCATGTCTCTGGGCAGCCTCTACCAGGGCTCTGACACCCTCAAAGTCATCAAGTTCCTCCTCATCTTTAGGTGGAACTTCTTATGTACAAGTCTTGTCCTCTCACTGGGCACCACTAAAAAAGGACTGACCCCATCCTCCTGACACCCACCCTTGAAGTATTTCTACGTGTTGATCACATCCTGCCTCAGCCTTCTCTTCTCCAGACTAAAAATACCCAAGTCCCTCAGCCTTTTGTCATCAGAGAGATGCTCCGGGCCTCTCCTCATCTCTATGGTCCTCTGCTGTCCCCTCTCCAGCAGTTCCCTGTCCTTCTGGAACCAGGGAGCCCAGAACTGGTCCCAGTGCTCCAGGTGGGGCCTCCCCAGAGCAGAGCAGAGGGGCAGGATGACCTCCCTCCACCTGCTGGCCACGCTCTTTTTGATGTCCCCCAGGATGCCACTGGGCTTCAGGCCCACAAGGACCCATTGCTGGCTCCTGGGCATCCTGGTGTCCACCACCAGGTGTTTTTCCTCAGAGCTGCTCTCCAGCAGGTCATCCCCAACCTGTCCTGGTGCAGGGGGTTCTCCCTCCCCAGGAGCAGGACCCTGCACTTGCCCTTGATGAATTTCATCAGGTTCCTCTCTGCCCCAGGTCTCACTGGATGGTGGCACAGCCTTCTGCTGTGTCAGCCACCCCTCCCACTCTTCTATTATCAGCAAACTTGCTGAGGGGACATCCCATCCCTTCCTCCAGGTCACTGACATATCAAATCCCACCTCAAATGCTTCCTGTGCCCTAGCTCTGTGTGGATCCAGCCAGCATCCCAGCTCCGGCTGACGGGAGGCAAATTAATCTAATTGCAAGGCTTGCCAGAAAGAGCAGAGGTGTATTTTAAAGTCCCAGGACTCTCAGGCTGTTTGTGACTACTTTGAAACTCACAGCTGCCACGGCGATGACTCTGGCTACTGTCCTCTTTTTTAAACATCTTCTGCTTTGACTAATGTGATTAGGCTCACTCCTGGCTGGCTTTCCATCAATATAACCCTGTTTCAAGAGCTGGCCCCACGGCTTTTTGCAGAATACAGCCTAAAAGAGAGCATTAACAAGAGGAAATGTGATACACAATGGAAAATGAAACAGAATTGTGTACTTTGTGCTTAATACTCTTTGCTCGTGTAACTTCTCCCATCATTTATTGCATTTTATTTTGTTTTAAACCACCTTCCTCCCAACGACAGCTTCAGCAAGAGCGAGTTCTCCTCGTACTCAACTATTTGGAGACTAATTATAAGCAAAAGCTGTAAGAGAATGGAGCTCTAGCTTCTTACGTGAGGTCAAAGCAAGTCTTTGGTACTGGAAGACAAACTCTGGTTGAGTTAAATAACGACACAAAGCAAAGATTTACTCCATAAAACATTAATATTTTAATGAAAAATCTTAGCTTCATGTTTCTATCCAAAGACACTCAAAACTAGTTTTTCTCCCCCCTTAATTTTGACCTAGAATGGGACCAGTTTGGAGATAGTTTTTTTTTTTTTTGCATTTTAGAACGTTTTTTTCTTAAAGATTAAACAACCAGGCTAGCAAAAAGGTACCCAATACATACTTTTCTTATATCAAACAAGCTAGTATTTCAATACAATGGAACTATACAGAATATATACATGACACGTATGATCACAAAGCAAACACTACAGGCTCAGAACAGATTGGAAAACCCATGATATTCACATTGATTACAAGAACTCTAAAAGTGATTGTAACGTTGAAACGGCACTTGGTTTACAAAAAAAGTCACAAAAATATAGAGAGAGCCACCAAGAACTATGGGTCCTGAAAAATACTAATAGCCAGAGAGTATCATATAAAATGGGAAGTGTATTTAAACATCGGATACATTAAAAACCAAAAACCCCAAAAAACAAGTCAATAAACATGCCAAGTAATCTAGCTGTGGCCAGCAGCAACAAGAGAAGCTGTACTGGGGATGAGATGACTGGATATACGGCTGGTGACCGGAGACTGGCACAGTTAAGGGGGTTTCACTGGTACTAAAATGCACAAAGAAGCCCAACAATAATTTAATTTGCGCTTTTTTTTATATATATTTTTATTATTATTATTCTTTTCTTTCCCTCCAGCTTACTCTTTTCCCTCTCCGGGGCGTTTCACCACAGGGCAGAAGGCACTGCAGGACCAGGGTAAAGAAGCTGTCCAAGAAGTTGGTCGTAGCCAGGGTTAAATCTCAAAAGCATGCAGCAGCTAAACGAATGGTGAAAGGAAAAATCACTCCTCTGGGGACTTCAGCAACCCTCAGGAAGACTGGAGGTTGAGATGCCACACGGGCTGGCAGCACCACAAACTGCTTCATTCGCCTTCTGGCTCGGTTTTAGGGCAACCAGGTTTGGCACCGAGACCTGTGGGACACTGAATTACTTGGGATAGCACACGTGGAGTTAACAAAAAAAACCCCCCAGAGCAGTGACTACTGTTGCATTCAAAAAAATTTCACATTTGTTTCTCGTTTTACGGTACGTTTCCTCAAAAGCTTTGAAGTGATTCTATTTACCAGGGACCTCTGATGTGGCTGAGGCACCGTCCGGCCTTGAACCCTCTTATCTGTCATCCAAATGCTATGGAATTGATTATGTCCGCAACTGGAGATGAGAACCCTCCAAAATTGGGTTTCAAAACTCCAACACAATCGATCTGAATGAAAAGTAGCTCTTTTCCGTGCTCTGATGGTGTGGAAGTTGCAATGGATCCAGGAGCCAGGGGTGCTCCTGCGTCTGCATTTGCTCCATCCCTGCAGGGGGCACGAAGCTCCCCTTCTAGTTGCATATAAAATGCTTCATGGTTCCTCTCGGAGAGAGACCCCCACAGTCTCTTGTGTCCTGGGGCTGGAGGGGAAAGCCAGCAACCAAGAAGCGACTGAAGCCCTCGTATAAAAAACTTTAAACCATAGCTTAAAAACAATAACATCTTATCCCGTAAGGGACATATAGGGATCATAGTCTTAGAAAATATATTTTACTGCATTGGCAGCTATTACTTTTTTAAAAAGCTTCAATTCACACCTTTTAGACTCAAGATACAGGTGAAGCCAGAACCGTTTCCAACAACCTGGTCTACTAATCTCTCAGTATGAGAGACGCGACCCTAAGTGTCTGCGAGCCTGACAACTGAACTCAGACTGTAGTGAGACAGGCAAACCACCAGGAACACACCTTGGCTTTCGAGGGGGGTGGAAGGCCAGGGAGAAGAGGTTCTGATGGGGGAGTTTGATGTGAGGAGCGTGTGGGCATCCCTAGGGATTCCCTCCAGGAAGTCTGCACCGAAAAAAACAACACAAAGCCTTCCACAACTCGGCCAAACCTCCAGCACTTCTCTTCCTCCCACTCTTTGCAGGGAAATTAGAAAGCTTTTGAGTTTTTACTCCCTCTCCCAAAACACCGTGTTAAATAAGACAAAAAATAACAAACCCCATCCCTTCCTCTCCTGTTGTTCTCTTTCCCGGAGTAAAGACCCCGCACAGGCTCTGGGAACCCGGGTCCCTGGCACAGGGCAGAACCTTGCTGGTTCTGTGGTGGTGAAGGCACTCTTGCTTGCAAAAGAAACGGGGGAGGAAAGGATTTTCCACTCAGTGCAAAGATCGGTGCCACATTGGGAGAAGGGTATGGAAAACCAGGATGTACATCCCTCTGCCAATGAGTTCGGAGGCTGCAATGGGGCACACGTTGAGCTATTTGGGGGAAATTCTGAACGAGTTATAAGAGCCCCAAAGATGATGAAGGGCCAGGCTGGGAGTGACTGAGAAGGCTGGGGGGTCTTATCCATGTGGAAAAACTGCCGGATAGAAGGAGGTGAAGATGATGGAGCCAGACCTTCCTCGGTCGGCACAAACTGCAACACAAGAAATTCCCTCTAAAAACAGTAAAACCTTTTTTTATTAATGGGGAGGGAGGTCAAACTGTGGAACAGGTTTCCCAGAGGAGTCGGGGAGGCTCCATCTCTGCAGGAATTCAAAATATCTGTTTGTTTCAAGCATGGGGTCACCTCCAGAGGTCCCTTCCAACCTCAACTGCTCTGTGATGGTGTGGACCTTGTAAGCAGAAATAGAAATGCACACCAATGGGAGAGGAAGGAGGGGGGGCTTTTTGGAAAGAAAAAAGGGAAAGAAGAAAACGCACTCCAGAGTTCAAAACCCTTTGATAAAGTATGGAAAGAAACTTATGCTTTAGGTTTAATCCCAAGTGTAGTTTAAGGCAAATTTCTTCTAGTTTAGCTAAATATCTTTCTCACACAATTTGGAACCAACAATTTATAGCAACAGAGATTGTTTTAGAATGTCCTATGTTTTCACATCTCTCCTGTGAAGAACACCAGCAAAGAACCAATCACTTCCAGCAAGTTAGGGAGGAGAAACAAAAGGCTATTTGTATTTGATCTGTGCTCACTTCTACGGAGGTAAGATATTAACAAGAAACACTCAGGACCAGGAAAACTAACCAGTAAACCCAACCCTAAACCAAACAAACAGACAAAATCCTCTAAGAACTCTATTGCTCCTGCAGCTGAACGAGGTTGAAGAGTGAGAAGTAATTAAGATGTTACACAGAGATTTGAAAAGATGATGCGTATCACAGTGCAACCAGCAACCAAACCCATGACTTGCCTTGGACCGAGGTGTTGATGACACCCATTTCTTTTCCAGGAAGACCAGATCAGAGCTACAAAGTCTTTTTAACCATTTTCCCCCCCCTCTTCTCTTTGGTATTCAGAAAGCGGTTTGCCTTCTGACACAAAACTTTTAAATCTTAAAAAATTCAACATCCAGATGCATCTATTCTGTATTTGCACATCCCCCCCCGGTAAACTTTTAGCAAAATATCTAAATGGGTGGAAAACGGTGAGATTCTAACAGGTTACATCCCTCAGTATCTGACCACCTTTGCTATTACACCTGGAAATGCATTTCTGGGCAAAGTACTTTTTACTCCATGAATCACAAAGGATTCTGATGTACCCGGAAAGATGAGTAACAGCAGAAGAAGAAGAAAACAAGGTATTTGAGTTCAGTGTCACAGCCCTATAATTCAGGATAAAACTCAGCAAAAGTCTTGTCTCACTGGCTTCTTGGTTCTAGAAACCAGGAGTGGAAGAGAACTGGGGTCTTTAAACTCAGCCCACCGACAGGCTCTGGGCTAATTCACAGCAAGAAATACCAAAAGAAGAATTCCTCCTTCAAGCCCTTTTAAGGAGACTTACAAAGGTAGGCAGACGAGACTGAATTGGAGCAGAGAACTTCTTTGCAGCATGTTTCTAAAACACCCTTTGGATCTGGTGGAGAAACTTCACTCCAGTAACTTGGAAGGGGCTAAAATCCCAACTGGTTTCGCTCTGTTTAACTAAAATGTGTGGGTTTTTACCTAAAACACCACGGAGAAAATTTGTTGAAGTCACTGAAATCCTTTAAGCTCTTTCCAAAGGGCAATAACTTCTTTTTTTATTCCTTACAAAAGTTGGCTATTAGTAGAAACAACCCGGACCTACAGAGCATCAGAGCTGCTGCCTGAATACAAATGGATCTTGCGCTATAATACGACTTTTGTGTCCTCTGTTTCTTCAGCAGCAACCTCTCTCCATTGGTTTCATTTCCTCCTCATGGTTGTGCAAAACAAATCTGGGCAGAACCAACAATTTAAAAAAACAAACCACCAACCAACCACCCCAAGACTGAAAACTCTTTTGGAATACTAAGATCAAGCAATACCTACTCGCTCAGCGTGTCGCCTGTAGGTGGGAGGCATTTGGCACCAAACACTGAGTGAACTTCAGAAGCAAGAAGAAAAATCACAACCTTCCTAATGGATTTCCTAATTTAGGTTTCAAAGCAGAGCTGTAGCCCAAACAGCCCTGAAAACCCCACACCCCAAATCTGCAGCTTTTTCTAAAAACTGAAAAAAGAAATTGCAAATCTTTCCATTTATTGCTTACACGAGCTGTGTGTGGAGCTGGAGTAACGGCCTCTAATAAACCCAGTTGGCAAGGATTGAAAATGTTTTGAAACAGGAACTATTCATCATTGCTATATAGGCTTTCTGTAAACAACCCCCTGTTGGGTTAGAAAGTTGAGAAGAAATTGCTTATTTTGTCCAAAACAGGCTAATAAAAATCTCAGAAACTATACATGTGTGTGTATCAACAAAAAAATGTGCAATAATGCACAAAAGAGCTCATTTTTTCCCACGTGTAAACTCATTCTTTTGGAGATGAGCAAAAATACAGTATATATGACTGGGGGAAGTGATCAGAACTGCAACCAAGCTGGTTCAGGATTTAGGAATTTCAGTTTGGGAAAAACCTTCCTTTTCCTGCGTGGTTCCCCTTCTACAGAGAGATACAGTCGTGAGAGATTTGTCAGGCTTGCATGGATATGGACTTTTCTGTCATCCCCGATTTCATTACGCACCCTTAAACTTTTCCTGACCGGAGCATTTCCACATCTAACCTCAGATGGGCAAATTCTGAAAGGACTGGAATATCCCAAGTGTAGGAATAGCTGGCGTGACATCACTTGGTTTGCCAAAACTGCTTCATCTGAGCTGAAAAGGGACAAGGTGTTTTTAGAAAGCGTGTGTGACTGTTAGTTTCAAAAATGCTTACCATTTCCAAGAAAGGGGTTACAGTAAGCCCTTTGAAAAACAGCAGGCACAGAGATAGGAAGTGTCACTTTGTTTTATGCAGAAGATTAAAGCATCCACTCAAACCCAGTCAAAACTGTTCAACAACCATTTCCAATGCATCCTTTTGTTTGTCATTTTCAAAAGGTTCCTTCTGATTTCTTCCCCTTAAGCAGAGGGTCTGCAGAAGCAAGAGAAACGTAATGAGCTGCTCTAACCGCGGAAGAAGAAGTAGCTAAAGTGATCTGAATGGGTTGTTCTTCTTTAGAAGTGCATCACAGCTTCCACGATGTTCTGACAAGATCTTTTTGTGCATTCAGTCTTAAATATTTTCACAGAAGTGATCGTTCAGTCACGAAAAATAACGTAACATCTGTTGCAGTTTTCCGGTTAAAGCGTAGCTTACAAAGTAAAAAGGGAAAATTCTCCCCACTTTTGTTTAAAAAAAATTAAATTAAAATGTACAGGACCAAACACAGGCACTTTCCAAAGAACAAAAACTGAAACCAAACCATGAATTATTCAATAGTAATAGATGACAGCTCTGGTTTCGGAGGGTCACCTGCGGCTGCCTCAGCAGTGGCATTAGTCTTTGGCTGCTCTGGCACATCTTCTTCCTTCTCTGCCAACCCACCCAGAGACCCCAAGGGGAAAGTGCTTTCACAATTCTGAGTTGACGACACCTGCGAAATGACAGGCATTTGGACAGAAGAGTTGCTCTCAAAGCCATGCTCCCCTAGCTCATACTGCCCGAGGGTCTCCTCTTGTTCCTGGTTTAAGTAGTCCGGTACTAGGAAGTCACTAGAAGAGGGGCAAAGGACAGAAGAGAAACGTCAGTTCTCACCCAAAACATCAGAGCTATCAGTTTCTTTGTTAGCAGTCAAAACACACAAGCCACATTCCACGTTGCACAGAGAAGAAAGGTATTCATTTCACATTGCTCCAAGATCATCACAGCCACACGCTCCACTGAGCCCTGTAACCTGCTTCTCATCCAATTTATTCCAAAGCATCTATTTTGCATCGCTGCCCCTCCGTGTTTCCTACACAGCAAGTTCTTATTATTGAGGTTTCATCGCCTTGATGAGGAGGAAAGTTAATGTCTGGAACATCGTGTGGCACTGAGAAACTCACTGAAAGGAGAGAGCACTCATAGAGCGGGAAGGGACCTACAATCGAGTTCAGTGCTGTCCTTTTCCACCACTCAAGAAACTCCTCGCAGAGCGGAGAGGCTGGAGACAGAAAGGTGAAGCCAGGGTTCTGGAAGGGAAAGGAGGCTGCCAGCCCCGGTGCCCACCAGCACACGAAGAAAATAAAATTTTTTTGCCAATTTTTACCACCAGACACGTAAGTTTGCACTTCAGGCAAGTATATATATAACACATATATGGATGTTCATTATGCTTTTGGTTCCTCCTTGTAATAAGCCATCTAAAACCAGCCCTTTCCTTCAATGACACTGCTTCAAACCCAAATTTGCCATCAACTACGCTAAAAACTCAGTGTTTGTCAAGTCAAACTAAAGGAAGGCCTATAGACAATGATAAATCCCATGCTTCATAGAACCATAGAATGGTTAGAGCGGGAAGGGACCTGCAAGATCATCCAGTCCCATCCCCCCTGCCCTGGGCAGGGACACCTCCCACCAGAGCAGGTTGCTCCAAGCCCCATCCAGCCTGGCCTTGAACCCCTCCAGGGATGGGGCAGCCACAGCTTCTCTGGGCAACCTGTTCCAGTGCCTCACAACCCTCAGAGCAAAGAATTCCTTCCTAATATCCAATCCAAATCTCCTAATATCCAATCTAAATCTCCCCTCTTCCAATTTAAAACCGTTCCCCCTCATCCTATCACTCCACTTCCTGACAGAGGACTGCTTGAATCTGACTTTGACAACAATAAAGCGCTTACCCCAATCACAGCATCACCCCTGAGAGTTTTTGCTCTAGTTCTGGCACAAGAGCCAAGAACAAGAACTGCGTAAACCCACAGATACGAAGCACTTGTCTTTTTAAACAATATTGTTTAATATTTTGGAAAAACAGTGCCTGCCTTCCCCGCTTTGTTTTCCAAGTTTTTTCAGCCGACATCACTTCTGAGGTAACTAAACAGAACAAAATGCTGAAATGTTTTGTTGGGGATAAAGCGTAACGTCTAGAAACCATGAGGGATGGTGGTGCAGATGCTGTAAAGTTTACAATATATTTTTTTCGTGTCTCTGACTTAAACCCACCGAGTTGCACCCTCTCTGCAGACTGAAGAGCTGTGAGATTTATCTTCCTCCACTTTCCCTCACCCACTTTCACAATTTTCTCTCTCAAATTCCAAACTTTTATTTCAATATGAGAACCCGGCGCTGCTCTCACACCTCAGAACCCTCTTAATAGTCTTTAACGAAGCACATTCTGAGCTGCCAAGTCTTTTGTGCCCTGACCAACAAGAAACATCCAACTGGCCCTTACTATTTCCAACTCTATTAGAATCATAGAATCCTAGAATGGTCAGAGTTGGAAGGGACCTTAAAGATCATCAAGTTCCAGCCCCCCTGCCATGGGCAGGGACACCTCTCCCTAGAGCAGGTTGCTCCAAGCCCCATCCAACCTGGCCTTAAACACTTCCAGGGATCATCAACAACTTCCTTGGGCAACCTGTTCCAGTGCAATTAAGTCTGATCGTTTAGTAATATGTTACCTAGAAAATGAAAAAAAGAGAAGGCATGGAGTGGTGCAACCTTTCCACAACATCAAGCAAGTATTTAAAATGAAGCCACACGTCTGTTCCCTACGTAAGCAAACAGGCTATGTGCGAGATTTGGACCAGTAAATGATTTACAGAACTCCCCAGATCCCAGAGTATAGCACCTTACTGCTTCACACTGTTAGTCTGTCTGTAAATCCTACTGAAAAGAGAAATTAAGCAGCCCAGAAGCAGCTTCTGCACATCCCTGGATTCTTCAGTGCCCTCCTATATAGCTTAGATGCTGCAAGACAGATCAGATACAACAGAGAGTGGTGCAAGAACGAACTGCACTGCAATTAGCTGGCAACCTGAGGAGAGGCACAGCAGGCTGCCCTGAAAGCAGGAAAAGATGATTTAGGAAAAAAAAACAATAAAAAAGGAAAAAATAATTAAAAAAAAAAAGCAAGTTTCCCTGTTAGGTTTTTGCTCTGCACCTCACCTGCTCTGGAAGTAGTTTGCTAGCTCTGACGCTTCATGGTTCAAGCTCCTCAGGTGAACGATTAAATTTCCAGAGTTGGTGAACATGGCGCCGCATGTTTTGCACTCGTAAATCCGAGGCTTGCGGATAATGTGCCGGGAAACCCGCATGTGGTGTTTATATTCCCCGAAGGAAGTGAAAGTGGCACTACATATCTGGCAGCGGAAACAGCGTTTACCTTCGTGCTTCAGGCGATGCATCTTGAGCGAGTAAGCTCGGGTGAACTTTTTCCCACAGCGGTCGCACTGAAATGGTTTAATGCCTGGGGAAGAGAGAGCAAAAAGGAGGAAAAAAACACAAAATAAAAACCGAAAAACACCCCTTCACCTTTTGTAATGAGGTCACTGGTAAAAACCTTCCAGATTTGCTAACAGCTAAAGGACAGCGGCTGCGGGCAGTCACAGCCAAGCGCTGGGTTTAGGAAGAAGGAATTATCTCGTTAGCTTTAAAATGGTAGGAATAATTATCATGGATTTGCCAATGAATTTCACACCGATGTCACCTGTCCCTAACGCTTAGACATCTTCTTCCCTGCCGTTTCAAACAAACAGAAGCCTCCACGGATCACACTGTGGTTAAAACCCCGAGCCACAGCCAGGAAGGCTCCGATGCAACAGTCATCTCAAACTGCCTTTGAAGTCTTTTGATCCCAGGGGATTCTTGTGCCAGACTGGCTCCCAACAATGCAATTATCAGACAACCCTTAATTGCAACGTCTTTTTCTGGCTGCCTTTGGCCTCTAAGAAGTGTTGTGGCAGGGGGACTGTGGGCACAAGGATGCCCCTGTAATGCAGCAGCAACGGTGATAAAAGGGGGAAGGAGCAGCCTTTATATTGCGTGGGAACCTTTCCAGACAAGGATCTTCAGCAATTTTGCATGACAGACAGCTCTCCAAGACAGTTTGTGTTCATGCCTCTCGGTTTTTTTCTTCTCCTATTAATTTAGGAGTCCTGTTACTAGTTCATCTTTCATTACAGACATTAATAAAACCCTAAAACATACAAGCCCTGCACCGTGTTGTGGCGGCCGAGGGTACGTCATCACACCCAAACAGAACTATTTACAACATAAAAGGCTGAATCACCCAAAAGCTACGGTGTAATAAAAAGTTTGAACTCCAAATCCAAACCAAGAACCTGGAATATGGAGCTCTCTTCATAATAGGGCTGTCAAGGCATAAAAAAGGGTTTTTCAAAAGGTTGAATGTGCCTCAGCCCAGGCTGTTAATGCCATCAGCCTTTCACTCTGCTTTCCTTAACGTTCAAAGCAGGAGCTGAACTTTTAATTGGGGCTTTTATCCAGAGAAAGCTGTAGTTAAGGTTACACCGAAACTCCTTGGTAAGCATGTGAAAACAAGTTAATATCCTAGAATATTGTCTCGTGGAGCTCAAACTTTTCATGCCTTCGTACTGTCCAAGGGCATCTATTTCCTCTGAGGAAAATCTCTTTGGCCGTTTTGCTTCTGTGAAAACACTTTCAACATTTACAGGTTTTGAGAGTCTCTTTTGCATGCTAATTCCTCCTAAAACAGCTATTCAAATCTCTCCCAGCTTGGCCCAGGGGTTGCCAGTTGACAGCTGGGCCAGAGATGCCTTCCTGAAGCCTGGCTGCTGTCAGTTAAGGCTTGAGCAAACGGCCTGGGATAATTTCACACCTGATATGCCCACAAAGTCTGCTTTTTTAAGTATTTAACACATATTATTACTGCTGGCCTAAACATAATATGGTTGTTTTGCTTGAAGGGATTTGACAAATAACTGCTGACAGGGGAAAAATCACACCTTGACAACTGTGGTTGTTCTGCCCCAAAATGGTCCAGCAGGTAAGAGTCAAGTTCAAATTAGACGTGGAACCATCAGGTTTCATGTTCAAGTGCAACAACCCTTCAATATTCCCTTCCTTCCCCCAAGTGTCAACGCTGCTGCCAAATAATGCTGACAAGTTGTGAAAAACACCAACAGCAAAGACATCAGAAGTTCAAGCTTAGGTTAGAAATCCAAACAAATGGAACAATTTGGGGGTCAGGACTCAAAGGAAGTGAGCTTCAGCTCCCTGTAAGATCTGTAGTAGCTAAATTGATTGTCAAACTACTTCAGTTGTCCTGCAATCCCTCCAAAAATCCTCAGATCCAAAGGCATATACCATTCCTCAACGCAAGGGCATAAGATTGATAATATTTTCTTATGGCTGCAAGTCTCCTCTAAAACAGCAGACAATTACAACACAGAAGGGGAAGAATTTTAATCTACATCACTTCTTTGGTAGAATAAAAAAGCCACGTGTACTTCATCTCAAATCTTTGTCATGAAAATGACTTATTCTGGTGCTTTTCAGGCAATCAGATTTTTTTTTTCCCAGTCCATACAAACACTAATCATCCATCAGTAGATCTCTCAGTGGGATCTGAAGTATCAAAACAAGCATCCAGTGAGACATATCCCTATCCAATCTTTCCAAAATCAACTCTCAAGCACTTGGCAGACAATTAAAAAAAGAAATGAGTTATATTTGCTGCTCTGTGAGTCTATGAACTGGCAGAGTTTCTTACCTGAGTGGATAAGCATGTGTTGTTTTAGGTTCTGAATGCGAGTGAACCGGACCCCGCAGGTTGGACACTGAAAAGGTCTGTCGGGACCGTTTGGGCTGGGTCTCTCTGTGCTGCTGGTGGAAGGAGCAATGTAGAGTTGGTAGGGATACTGAGCGTTCTCCAAACTACAAAGGAAAAAGTCACTCATTTACAAGCAAGCTAGAAGAAAAGAAAATAAGAAGTCTGGAAAGCTGAACCTTGAACATGTTCTTATAAGAGGAAGAAAAAGACTGGCCTTTCACATTTCTGTTTAGATCCACATTTTCCCTGGAAATCTCCAACTCTATAGTGTTGTCTCTGACCTACACCTGAAGCCTTATCTTCACTGACGTTGAATTCCTCAACAAAGCCAGAGAATAACCTCTAACTTCTGCTTCTCTGGGCAACAGGTCTGAGCAGCAGTTGCAAACTGCATTTATTTTCTAGGCGTGGGCATTTTCTCAAGGATATCAGTGATTTACAATCAGCAACCAGCCCCTGAAGAAGAATTTCACAAACTGTGCAAACTGGAAAGCAAAGGAGTATTTTGCAGCTTCAGGAAATCAAAGCCAATCCATTTTCATTTCAATCCAAGTTCAATGAACAAACACGAGCACCTACAATTATACATTTCTAAGTTTAAAATATTAAGCTAATTAATCAATACTTGCTCCTTGTCTGATTCCAGCGGCTCTAGAATAGCTCAATATTTAAAAAGCAGCACACAGACCATAATAAGGGACCAATTTAACTTTCAAAGCAATTTATTCAAAACTGCCTAATTGCTCCTACACAGCCCCTAGCTGCAAAGCATTTAAGGCAACTCCAGTGTTACAATCCAAGTCCTCTGGCAAGGAACTTGCTCTGCTAAAGGGCAGAGTGAAATCAAACCAAATCCACTGGTGCAAAAGCAACAACAGGAGTTTGTGCTTACCTGGGGTTTCCCTCTCCTGACAATTAAGCTCTCTATTATTTTTTTTTGTTAAAATAAGACATTTCAGCTTGCTCACAGCCTGGTGGCAGATCAGATGTCACCGGCAGCGGGGAACTGCTCTGACCCTGAACATTCCACGGCCAGGACAATGCAATTTGAGTTTTACTTCAAGTGTAAGGTCTGAAATGTATTGAGGAAAAAAAGACACAGCCTCGTCTCCTGTTGCACACAGTCAGAAAGTCTCCCTCACTGAACAAATCCTGCTGTTGGTTTCAAGGGCAGACTGAATTTGTGGACTTTCCAATGCACCAGGGAAAGGAAAAGTTCACTGTGAACAAACACACACAAAAATCCACAGACCAGACAGGCACAGGAGGCTAAGAAGTGGGCTCATCTCTTTAAAATCAATACTTTAATTGTCTTTATCTACCCTGTAAACGGCCATCAATACAACTGTGGGAACTGAGTATCTGAATTCTGAGTCCAGGGCTGGGTCTCAGTTGTAAAATCTATCTGAAGAGAGAGAAAGCACCAGGCACGAGGCACACAAGAGGAAAGAATTCCTTGCAGGAGTTTAGTTATCAATCAGTCCGTAAAACCAAGAAGGATTTCTGGTCCCACGTGGAACTGGACTAATATTTGCTCTAAGGAAGAAACCTGATTGTCCTTTGCTTCTTTTTACACATAGCAGGGTCCTAGAGAGCTGTGGCTGTGCCCGACTTGTTGATCTTTGCAAGAGGGAAGTTACCAGCTCATATCCTGGACCTGGCAGAATGGAGCTCACTGCCCCTTCTGGGTCTAAAAAGGCCACGGATGTCTCACCAAATGCACCCCAAACAAAGGAGGGTATGGTTAAACGTAGGTTTTGATGTGTCTAACTACATTTCTGGCAAACTCTGGTGCTCCTGCAAGCTGCTCATTAGAAAAAAAAAGATCAGATTTTACTCTCCTCAGATGTGGAAACACGAGTTTTGCCTCTGCAGTTGGTATGACCACACACTTTAAGGTTTTCTAATAAAAATTCCATCAACACAGACTAACAGACAGGTCTATTACCAATAAATAAATAAATAATTAACTTTAAAAAACCTCTACTAATCAAAGATTTCCCAAATCCCAGGTAAGGGACAAGTTGTCCATCCTGGGACCAAATCAGTTTCTCAGATCTTTCCTCACTTCTACATTAGAGGATTGTGAAGAGGCAAAAATGCCACGTCCTCCCAGAGCTTTCTCTGGGAGATGCTCAAACTATGGCAGAAGTGAGTAGCCCCAGCTCCCCTTTTATTTCCAGCTCTCTCACACCAGCTCATCCCCACAGCCTGAACTGGTGCCAGCTTCTCTATGATGGAAAGAAGGACTGCTGTGGGGGCAGTTCCCCTGGAAGAAATATAAAATAAATGTGGATTTTTCCAACATAAAAGCTTCCTGATGAGAAAGGCTGGGTAAAGCAGATTGAGGAGGGAATCAGGAGGCTCTCCATCTCCTGGTACGCCTTTTCCCACCTGTATCCTGCCACACAGGCTGACATACCTTGAGGTGACACAGCCACGAACCTCAGCACCGTGAAGAAATTACATGGGAAACACAATGATGTTTTCTCTCCCCTGCTTCTCTTCCCCCATAATCTACTCAATTTGTCATGATTTGCAATCGGTGATAAATGTGGCATTTAGCTGCTGAGATTTGTCTAACATCTCAGCATTCCTCTATCAGCCAGACAGAGAAATAGGTTTGAAATGTTTTCATGCTGAAGTATGAGACTTGTAATTTCTCCTTCTTTTCACCAAGAGATTATAAACATATTTAGCTATGTAGAACTCTGACAAATGTGAATGCCAGAAGGCTCAGTGAGCCTAGAAATGTTCTCTATTTGTAAATAACTATTATTTCAGAAAAGTGGAGGCTCTCATTATGTCGGATCAGAGAGATCTTTTGTAATAGAGCTTTTCCAACTCCTTTTTAGATGCAGCCATGAACTGATATAGAGACTAAATGTTAAACCAGCCATGGCTGATTTATGGATTTATGCAAGAAAAGCACGTTGCCACCCAAAAGTGAAATATCAGAGAAAGAATAGATCAGATTTCACTGGGAAAAGTAATTCTAAAACTGCAGAGATTCCTGTGCGCTGACAACAATTCCATGTGACCTGCCGTTTGTGAAACACTGATCATGGAGGAGGAGCAATTAATTATGTTAATTATTTAACACAGAAACTCAAGAGATAAGATAGCCTACGTTTTGAAATACTTATGCTTCTTTCCACCATGGTAATGATGCTATATTGGAAGACCTTGAGATAGAATGGTCTTTTGCTCTGGTTTATGAATAGAAATATAATAAATACACACCCAAATACACATTTTTCCAAGAGAAATTTGCATTGTCCACTCTCGACTGATTTGGACATTTTGAAAATCTCTACTAATAAAGCAATGTACAATTTGGACTTAGGCTAAAGGTGCATTAAAGAAAATACCAACCAGAAAATGAGGGAAACCTTATTCTTCATACGAATTATGAATTCAGTTAAGAGCTGAATGTTTGATTTTAGTCAGAATTCTGCATTATCTCATTTTCAGTTCTGGAGTCCTCAACATAGAAAGGACATTGAACTGTTGGAACAGGTCCAGCGCAGGGCCACCAAGATGCTCAGAGGGCTGCAGCANCAGGGAATTTTTATTCATTTGCTGATGTGCCCACTCTGGGCTTGAAACAGGGACTCAAAAGTCCAGTTAGGACTTGAAAGCATCTTCTTACACATTTAGCTGATTCATGGAGTAAGTGCAGTCTTGGCACTTACACTTGAATTTATAAAATAAATCACTTGGTAGAAAATTTTATTTCTGGAGTCTGAAGTTTTCGTAAATTCCCATAACTATTAGCTCCCTTATTGTTTATATAAACAATGTACAAATTCTAGTTCATTTTGCTGACGCTTCTGGTACTCCGAGACTAATTATTTTCAAACTTGGGCATAAACTAAAGCAAATATTCCTTCCTTCTCTGCATGGAAGAGATCTATTAGTGCGAATTTACAGTCTGTTAAAAGGATTGCATGGATTTTGAATTTTCCATGCAGTTTGTGCTGAAGCTCTGCAATTTTAAAGGAAATTTCTGAAATAATCCACTGCAGAAAATGCAGAAAAGCCACTTGACTTTAGAATTAGAGTTTTAAAAACCTGGATTAGTTCTAATGCAGGTTCAATTCAAACTCTGAGTGCTAAAGTATTATTTTTATACTGAGGTTTGTCAGCAGACAGATAAAATCTTGTGTCATACAAAGCATCTCATCTAGGCAGTTATTTTCTCTTCAGGTTTAATCCTACAGTGGGACAGGTTTGAGATGGAAATGGCAGGAAAGATTTTATGAGCCATGAAAATGCAGCTCTCGATAGTTATCTCTATAGGGAGTTGCACTTGACATAGTTTCTGGAACAACTCCCAAAGGCTCACACTTCTTCCTCAGATCCACTTGTCTAACAAAAGACTTAGCAAAAGCCAGCTTGTCAATACTGTAGAAATTTGGCTTAGAAAGGGGAGGCATACGTCATACTCTCACAAAAGCAAGGAAATAAGAGTCAAACCAGTTGTGTGTATTCCTTGTACAGAATTTTCACTCTAACAGAACTATGATACAAATATTCAACCAAACAGACCCATTTTAGTGCTGCCTCCTCTGCCAGCCTTCCCTTATAAGTGATTCCCTTGGTAAATTGCTCACCCCAGCAGAGCAAGTGACACACGGCATCTCGGTAAGAAGCTACAGGCAGCAAGTTTGGGAGAGAAGATTTAAGGCTGCTCTGTGGTTTATAGCAACAGCCACGTCGGGTGAAGCCAAGACTTGTTTTCATTTTGTTGCTTTTTTTCATCTTGTTGCTTCTGTGGCTTTACAGCAACTTTAGCATGCACACAGCCACTTCATCTGTTTCACAGTAAAGATTATTTTTCTTACTATTTATTAATAAAGAGCAGTAATGAAGAAACAGCACAAACACGACTGCCCTTCCTCACCAGCACTGCCTGGAAATAGACAGGAAACACCAAGCAACACGTAAGCAAATCCCGATTTTCATCACCTACATTATTCTAAAGTATCTGATCCTTTAGGCACAGCTTGTACTTTGATCAACACACAGAATTTGACATACAAACAACTAAACATTCTGCAATTGAGGCAGGGTAGGTCAATCCCTGCATGGGTACGTACCGATCATCGTCATCTGCATGAGCGTTAGTGCCAGAGGTACTTTGGAGTGTGGGTAGTCCCTCCGTAACCCCCTCATCTATGGAGCCTAGGCAAAGAAAAAAGGACAATTTAATGTCAGTAAGTGTCCAAAAATGCTTGGGGGGACAGGCAAATACACACAAAGCTTGCTTTCCCAAATCTCTGACAGACACTGTTTCCTGGGCGGTAAGATACTAGAACTGTGTTGGGAAAACCATTTAGAAAACCCAGAAGGAACATCTTCCAAACCACCTTGTCCTCTGCAAAGATTACCCAGGAAATGGACAACTCAGTAATATTTGGCAGACCTAGAAAGTGTAAAGAACCTGTGTTAAATACAGTCAGAGTTTTCAACTAACACGGTACAGCAGAAATGTTACCTTCAGCTAAAAGGCCTATTTCATCAATTTTCAAGTCTTCTTGAGCAATAAGGAGCTCAATCCTGCTACACTACATCGCTTTTGTGTTCCAAATCTTCCACATATGTATATATTCATGGAGAATGCCTTCATATAGTGAGAAAATGCTGAGACAGGAAGAGCCCTCTGAGAAATCAGAAATGCAACACAAAAGAGACCAACCATCTCTTTGTAAGAGAGATGTAGACACATAACCGTTCCGGAGCTTTGTTCAGTGCACCAAGAGTCAAGCAAACATAGCTTGAGCGTGTTTTGGAAACAGAAACTAAGGTAAAGGCAGCCCTAAAGCAAAACTATCACTTTATTCACCTGATCACAGAATCACAGAATGAAACGTGGTTTTACAGGACTTCTGGAGATCATCCAGTCCAAACCCCCCTACCAAAGCAGGTCCACCCAGAGCAGGTCACACAGGAACATGTCCAGGCGGAGTCTGAAGGTTTCCAGAGATGGAGACTCCACCATCTCCCTCAGCAGCTTGTTCCAGGGTGTTGCCACCCTCAAAGTCAAGAAGTTCCTCCTCATGCTGAGTTGGCACTTCTTCTGTTCAAGTCTGTGCCTGTTCCCTCTTGTCTTCTCACTGGGCATCACTGGAAAAAGCCTGGCCCCATCCTCCTGACACCCACCCTTGAAGTATTTCTAGGTGTTGATCAGATCCCCCTCACCCTTCTCTCCTCCAGACTAAAAAGACCCAAGTCCCTCAGCTTTTCCTCATCAGAGAGATGTTCCAGGCCCCTCGTGACCCATGTATCATTAGGAATGTGAAAGTCACTTGGAAGTGGTAATTCCATCTTGCCTCCTCTTCCGTCCCTCGAGACTGAATATTAGGCACGGCTTGAACTTTTTGGAACAGCCTCTGGATTCTACCAGTGAATCCATGTAAGATGACAACAGATAGGGGAAAGAGATTTCTCTCTCTACACCTACAGTCAGACAAAATGAAAAACCAAACAGAAGGAACAAAGACACGGGAAGAGAAGTCACAAATGTGTTGTTTTGTCAAAAGGAGCGGGAGCACTCTCTCCAAAAAAGGCTGTCCCTATAAAGGACAGCGTGTTCTACAAAACCTGACTGAAGTGAAAGATTTGTCTTAGCATGACCCCATGTTATGGGGCCCGTGATGGGAAGGAACTTGCATCTCTAGCAGTTTCCAAATCATCCCAGTAAAATCAAAATTTATAATTTTGTTACGAGCTGACAAACTATGTTTGGGAAATTCAGCAACTATGCAACCTATAAAGTTACAAAAGTTAATCCTGTTTTCATTTATCTTTCTTTCTCATGAAATACTTCACTGAAAGCCCACTGAAAAAGAAGCCCAACTGCTCTCAGGCTTCATTTTATGCCCTCACCCCTCAAACGGAAACGGTGTTAATGAGTTATGAAAATATCTTCTCAGACAGAGCTATTGTTGTAACCATAATGACTTATTTATCAAGGCCCTGCTTCATGTCTCCTTCCGTATTCCATAGTGCTTCCAAATATAATAAATTGCAAATGAACAATTCTTGAAATTGCCCAAAGAGTGAATAAGAGCTTTTTGCAGTATCAGGAAGAGAGGCAGGAATGCTTTTATAAGTGCACTATAAAACACTGAGATAAATAGATGCAATTATACAGGGAAAATATGTTCAGAGAGCAGAAAGCTGTACTTTAACATATCTTGCTGCCTCCATTGACTGTTTTTATATTACTGAGCAAGGAAATACATCTTTGGGAGGTAAAATGTGCTTTCTAGTTACAAAGTGTGCCTTATCGTATATTTGCTATATGCAAACTGTGCTAAAAAGCAAGTGCACTGTTTCTCTTTAGAGCAAAATGTGAATAAAAACTACTCTGAGGATAGTTCACAATGTCATGCAAATTCCACTAAATATTAATTCAAACACATTCAAAGACAAAGAACAGATTTGAACTTTGAAGACTTTGGATTCTACCACTGAATCCATGTGGATTTTCTTCTCTCTGGAGGCATTTGAAGGAAGAGCTCTATAATAGACATTGAAATTAAAGGTTACAACCACTAAATATAAATGGTCAGGTATGTACAAAAGCTAGAATAGGAAATAGTAAGTGGAAAACTTTCCCCCAAAACATCATTTGGCTTCAAAACTGATACCTTTTGAAGACAGATGTGCCAAGTTGCGTGGCGACAGAAATCATTTCACAGATGAGGCAACTGGTTAAAGCAGGAATAGAATTCAGTAAGGTGCCTGGCCATTGGGATATGTTTTGAAGCATTTTTTGTTTAACTCCAAGATTCTCTCAGAAAAGGAGCTTTTCTAGCATTCAGTGGCTCCTCTCTCCCTCCAATCTTGTCCTAGTCTCACATTCTCAAGGCCCAATACATTCAAGCCACTATTTTCTGATATTTCTAACCCCAAGAGATGTCCTCTGAAAACTTCCAGAAGTCCTATGTGGCTCACCTAGAATCCAGAGTTTCACAGAATCATAGAATGGTCAGAGTTGGAAGGGACCTTAAAGATCAAGTTCCAACCCCCCTGCCCTGGGCAGGGACACCTCTCCCTAGAGCAGGTTGCTCAAAGCCCAGTTTATGCCCAGTTTGTTCTTTTAAGTTGTCTGGGCATGGTATTTAGAGTTGGTAAAACTCCCTCCTTTCACTTGATATGCTGCTATGTGTAACTTTCCCTCATCATTATTTCTCCTTGTTCAGTTTTGTCTGTGATGGCATAATTACATTGATGATAGAATTTGCATCTCTTATCACACAGCCCTAGAGAGGCTTATCCAAAGTTCCTACTGCAATGAGTTAAAAAACTGAGCCAAACAAAACCTGTTCTTAAACAAGAACCACTTCTCCTGGAGACTACCCAGCAAAGAAATTGTTTCCTTTAATCTATGCACTATTTTGGCAAACTACATCCAAAGAGTTATATTTAAACTGATATTAAGTCTGCTTCTCAGAAGAGGTAAACAGCCTTGTCTGCAGTAAATAAAACATTTTCATTTGGAAAAAAGCATTAGGGATCTAAAGTATCAACACACGAGCTATACAAACCCACGAACAAAAACAACAGCAGAAAGTCTTGAAGGATGGGATGTATGGAAAATATTTTCCTTTCTTTTTAGTAAGTATAACCTGAATAGTTTAGCAACACTGATCATACACTGCAACGGTCAGACCAATCTAACACTCACTTTCTTTAGAGAAGGCACCGTGTTAGGCTGACCAAACAAAACAAATAATGCAGGCTACTAGACTCCATCTATTTACTTTATTTTCCTTATTTATTTAATTAACTGAAGCAGCCTTTCATGTATACATTATTTGAATGAAGCAGACCAATACCTCTGCCATTCTTACGGTCTTCAAACAAAACAGGCTTTATTAAAAATCTTTCAGTAAACTGACTCCTCGAGCCAGGTCAAGCCACTTAACTGAAAGCAAAATAGCTGACTTTGACAAAAAAATCAGTAATTAAATTAGAAATACTGCATAGCCTCTCTCTTCTGGCTTACTAAAAGCCACTCGCATTCTGTGCAAAGAGGAAAAAAGAACTGCTCCAATAACCTTTAAGTATTAGCTATTAATAAACAACAGTCTGCTACAAGAACTCAAAACTGGCTTTGAATTGTCTTTCATGGAAAAAAGGTTTCTCTCAGCAATTGGCAGGATTTGAAGAAGCAACTTGAGAACCAAATCCTAGAGAAATGGAAAGATGCTCAGTATTATGAGTGTGTGGTTTTCTTTCTGTCTGGGGCATGAGGATGACAGTGTTCCAACACTTATTTTGCAAATTTTCTCATGAAGGCTCTCTGTCATGATTATACAAGGTTTTATGACTGATGCAAAGCATCATTCTGTGTCTCTGTGGCTACAGCCACAAGTGTCTCAGCAGAGATCCTGCCTTTTGACACCACTGAAAACAGAATTATTTTCCCCAGTCAAGCACCTAAAGGTAAAAAGGGGTTATCAATCTCACTGAAAACAAAATTATTTTCCCTAGCTAAGCAACTACAGGTAAGAAGGGGTTATCCATCTCCTCTCAATAAGCAGGTATACCAAAATTTTACCTTTCTTCGCCACCTTCTGCAAAGTTAAAGAGCTCCAAGTCCCATCCCCCCATCAGGGTTTATAGTGCAGAATCTCAAAATGGTTTGGGTTGGAAAGGACCTTAAAAATCATCCAGTTCCAGCCCTCTGCCCTGGGCAGGTACACCTCTCACCACACCAGGTTGCTCCAAGCCCCATCCAGCCTGGCCTTGAACCCCTCCAGGGATGGAGCAACCACAACTTCTATTCCAGGGTCTCACCACCCTCACAGCAAAGAAGTTCTTCCCCACATCTCATCACACTCTCCCCTCTTTCAGTCTCAAACCATTTCCCCTCATCCTATAGCTCCCCTCCCTGATCAAGAGTTTCTCCCTCTCTGTTCTGCAGGCCCCCTTTAGGTATTGGAAGGATGCTATAAGGTCTCCCCGGAGCCTTCTCTTCTCCAGCCTGAACAACCCCAACTGACAAGAACCCCAAATGTTATATGTAACACTTCATAAAACAGGAGATTAAAAAAAAAAGAGCAGTTTTACAGAAATAAAGTGGAAAAACACACGAAGCATATCTCCTCCAATAAAATCACACACACATGCTGCTGTGTACATACATCTAACCCCAGAAAGGGTCATACCTATAGAGGAAGACTGTGGGCTGATCAGGAGATCTTCCTGCACTTGCTCGCTCCCTGGGACTGTCTGCTGGTCGCTCAGAGAGCTCTGGGATGCGCTGACGGGCTGTGATACCTCCTCGTGGACCTCCTCATCGCTTAGCCTTTCCACTTTGACACGCACGTCTTCCTCGATCACGAGGGGAGAGTTGGCTTTGGTGCTCTCACAAGTCACGTAATCCGCAATTCTTCTGTTGGACTCAGAGGGCCCAGGCATTTCCAAAGTCCTAGAGTTCTCCGCCTGCTTCGCCTTCTCAGACTGAAGTCTTCGATCAATTCCAAAAGGAAAAGTCCAGGGAAACGCTAGGGAGGAGTCCACAGGCTGATTTCTGGACTCCGGGTAAGAAGTTGAAGGGTTCAGCACTTGGGGGGAACTTGTTTGTGTGTTACACTTAAGGGGGCTCTCGGGAGACATAACTATGTAGCTTTTGCGCTTCCTTCGGGATTCTCGGCAAACGGGAATGGTTCTTTCCACCACACTGCACTCGGAAGAAACCGGAGAAAGGCTGCCGTCCCGAGAAGTGAAATTGCAGTTCCCGCTGTTCTCCTGTCCCGCATCCAGCACCTTCTCCTGCTGGCTGTTGGGCGTGTTCCATAAAATGCTGGACTTCATGAACTCGGAGCACGTGCTGGCAACGCTGAACATCTGCATGTAGCTGGCCGCGGCCAGCACATCAATAATGTTTTCTGTGTTAATAGACAGGGTCGCTGTGTAAGCGTATTCCAGGAGGGGGATGAAACCTGTCACTGTCACGTGGTGAAGGTCTAACACGCTCTTGCTCTCATCTTCTGCTTGGCCAACGAGTTTGGAACGGAAGAAGTCACTGCAGGCTGCCAAAACCACCTTGTGCGCCCGGAAGATTTTGTCCTGGACGCGGATGGTGATGTCACAGAAATGCCCATCGTTGCGGAGCATGTTCAGCTTTCCCAGCATCTCCTGACTGTGAGCAGGGGAATTATGAGTGAAGGTTTTAACACCCATTTTTTCACCTTTCTGCTAGCGTTTTTGCCACATACGAGAGATCACAGGTATCCTAAAACAAAGAGGAAAAGCACCATTATCATCTCTGAAAGTGAAGCAGCTTCACCATTATAAGACCCTACATGAAGAAAATTCAGCCCAGTCCTCCAGGGTCAGGTTTTTATAGGGTTCAGACTGTGCAACAAACTCTGCAGAAATGCAATGACCTCCTTATAATCTTCACAAACCACAGATGAAATTATTCACAATCTATCACTAATATCATCTTCCACATGTCTGCTGCTGCCCACTCAAAACAAATCCCTAATCCCTTTTAGAGAAAAACAAAAGTCTGTAATACTGAAAAGGAAGCATTTTTGAAGCTATTATCTGGGCAAGAAACCTGTATTTTTATTTTCTGGGCTCAGGAAACCATTGCTCACAGTTCTTAAACCTGACAGAATTTGTCAAATGTTTCTTTTCAGTGGGAAAGATGTCAGCTTGGCTTCACTTACAAGTGTGCAAGAGCAAGCAATCTCCCAGAGAAAGTATTTAATACCAGGAAAGCTTTAGAGAAACTACAGCATGAGTTTTCAGACAGAGTTCAAGCTAGTAAACATAAAATAACAGCCACCAATAGCCCTGCCTTCCCGCTGTAGTGCAGGTACTGATTGCCTAAAGCTGCTTTTAATAAACAGGTTTGGACTAGGATGAGAAGGTATTGAAAATTCCTTCAAAAATACAATGGATTATAAACCTCAAAGGAAAGCTGAGGTTGAAATCAAATACACACCAATTGATTTTTAGATGTGATAAATAATACAAGAAAGGCAACTTCTTTCTTCTGCAAAACAGAAAAGTGCCTTCTCAGGGACCAGACCTCTCCAACGTGTGGAAGCAAACGCACAGGAAGGAGCAGCAGGGACTCCGTGCCCCACACTGTCTACAAGTTTTAAGGCTGCAGTAGTATCTGAAAACTAAATCCTCCTTTGAGGAGGATGAAGCTGATCCTCAAATCACTCCCTCAAAAGACCCTGTGCCACACTCAGCCATCCTCTGCCCCTGCAGCCATGAAAGCAGAACGGAGCGGCTTCAAACAAGGAAAATCAGTGCCTGGGTTTGCTCCAATTATTTCTGAATTATTTCACTGTCAAGGAAACATAAGCCCCCATGTTTCACTTGAGCCCCCCTCAAAGCTTCCCTGACAAGTCTTCTGTGTTCCACATGACTCAGACAATTAACATGATATAGAAACACCATCTTGGTAAAGCTGATGGTCAAACATCAACAACGTAATTGGATCTGATTATTTCTTGGAGTCAGGTAAGTTCTTCACATCATCCTTTTCCTTTCCCTTACAGGTACACAAAAACCATACAATGCTTGCAAACTGCCCACCTGGAGAGTCACACATACAAAGTTTGGAACAACTTCTCACAGATCTCACCAGCCTTAGCACACATTTAAATGGCAGCTGTCAGAGCCCACTTTGTCCTACAGACATTTACACTTGGCTTCTTCTCATTCCTATGATTCCACTTTTGATACTGCAAACCCTCTCAGACAGAGGAAAAATACCTATTTGAGAGAGGTTAATGAAGACCTAACAATATATATATATATAAGTGAAACTATAAGGGCCAAAATTTCCAAATTTTCACACTACTGCAGAGGAAGAAGTGAAGCACAAGCAAAATGCTCCCTTCAGTGAAAGAAAACATATCGATCTCAAGAGACATCTGAAGATCCAGACTGTTTGTTCTCCACATGAATCAACTGAAAAGCATATTTAATTGATCTCAGACCAAAACACTACAGTAAAATCTTGTAACAGCATATTCTAAAATGGCCTTGGGATACCCTTCCCTCTGAATTCCCAGTCGCTGCAGCAATTCCTTGGCACATCACAAGTCCAGAAGCACTTCTGTTCTGCAACTGGCTACAAAAAGAATAATACATTTACAAGAACCATCAACAGTATAGCTGGTATTTAGAAATAGTACCAATACATAATCATGAAGAAAAATCTAAGCAATTCTCCAATGCCCAGCAGACTGACCCATTTTCTCCTTGTTCATCTGAATAAGTAACACTCATGTCTCCAGTCTCTAAGTGGGAGAGCTCTGTTCCGCTCACCTCCTTCAGACCCTGCTCTGAACCATTCCTTGTCCTGCTTCCCCCTTCCTGCCCGCCTCTCCCCTCTCTTCTGGCTTCCTTTCCCCTTCTCCTTTCATCTTTTGCTTCCTCGACCTTGATCTGGTTACAGAATTTAAAATAAAATAGCGGAAGTCAGCAATGTGCAATAAATTGATTTAAATTTACTACCAGAGCAGCGTTCCCTGCCACGAATGTGGGATATTGCTCCGTTAAGTCACTTCTGTGAAATCACTTTCCCCCTCATTGCACTGACACCACCACTCAAACAAGTGGCTCCTACACAGGCTTCTCTGTGGACAAAGAACATGTGCATATACAGGCTATTTTAAGGGAAAAAAAGCAAAAGGGGTGGGTTGAGGAGCGGGAACAGTATCAGTTCTTTAGAGTTAACGAGGTAGTAAAAACGTCAAATAGTTTTAGAAGGTAATTTAAACAATATGAAAATATTTTCTGCATGAAAAGATGAGCGTGGCTAAAGCTCAGCCACGTTAGAAAAGGGCTCAATTCTCCTGGTTAATCTTTCAGTGGCAGAGGGCACCTTTATCACTGCCCTAAGTCACAGTGACGGAAGAGAGTCACTATCTTAGTACCAATTATTACAGTCCATGCAGAAGTTGTTAGACCCTAAGGAATGGGGTGCTACATTCAGGAGTGATTAAAGAACCATAAACTAGAATGTAAATACACCCGGTAGCTTGGGTGTGTTTGGGCTGGGGAGATCAAGGTGCACACATAAACTAAGAGATAAGGGTGCAGGAGGTGGAAAAGTTGGTTTTCATCTTCGAGCCATGTAGCATCAGCGATTCTCTATGCTTGGACTGAGCTATCAAAGAAATAGTGGCTCCTTCGTCCTCCCACAACCCCCAAACACACGCTTACACCCCAACCCATGAGAAATTACAGCATTTCAAAGTTCAAGAGAAACACAGTGGAATTGAAAGACACTTTCAAAAGTTTTAACAATATTCTCAGTGGGATGTTTCAGCCCGTCTTTAATGGATTGTGTTTAACCTCACTGCCCAGACTTACAGCTCAAGATAATGCTTTTTCCAGGGTGCATTCCTGTACTGGGAACGTGTGGGGATTCACCACCAAAGTGTGGATCCCGGGACAAGGGGAGAATTGAGAAGCCAGCACTCCATGACTTCCAGGGCGAGGAGAATTCTCTCCACTATTAACCAAAAGCCATCGGAAGGCAAGTGCAACCGTACCAAAGACTTAGTGCAATTCATTTGAAAACGAGCTTGAGTGGTTTTTTTTAATCCTACAAAGAGCAATATAGACCTGACCTTTAAGTAGTTCAAAGTAATTTGGCTCATTCTTACTGATTCAAGGCTCCAGAAAAACAAATTTCAGCAACAGTTACCAATTCACAACCGCTATTTTTGGACAACGATTAAACAGACGTCAAGTTCTGGTGCTTAGAAAAAGGAAAGGTGAAAGTGTACATGATGTTGTGAAAATGGAAAAGAAAACGTAACAAGATTGAAAAATATTGCTTATGTGACCTGCCTGCTTCTGTGTACTCAAAAGTTTGCTTCTTATTCACCTCCTGCCTAACCTTATGGCTCAAATAATTGGTTTTGAAACACGGTACCTATAATAATCTTGGGTTTTTCCTTTGGAAAAGTCAGGGAAGTAAATTCATCGAGCTCTTCAACTTCAAGTTTCACACTTAGCTACTTTATTTTACAACAGAAGGGAACAATTTGTAGCACCACAAAATTACCAATCCACCTTTAACCTCTGCATCCTGACTTTTGGCCACTTACATTGTGAAAACATGAACTTTTCTGAGGAAATTCTAAAACCAACAAACTTCAGATACGTAAATGCACATTGGCTTTAGCGCCCAGTAAAGCTTAGGAAATTCCCACCATCCTGCTCACTCTTACCGGGAGGCCACGGTGTAAATCAGATCACTTGCTATCTTCTCTTGAAATTTTATTTTTAAGCCAAATTACATCTTGGGCACTGTTATTGCACCATTCCATAAACAGCAGTAGCAGCCCAGGCACAGAAAAACCTTCTGCGGGGATAAACCTGTGACCTAGAAAGTCCTCAAACAGCTCAGCCAGGAATGACATACAGCTACACCCTCAGCAGAAATATTAGTATGGTAACAGAACTTTGACAACACGCCTCATCTCTCACTATTCCTTCAACAGATAATAACTGCCTGCTCTGAGACACAGAGGAAAAGAACACCACCTTATCTCTGCCAGCACCTCCCTCTGCTACATAGGCACGGGCACCCCTTGCTCCCTCAAACTGCCTAATGGGTTAGTATAATTAAGTTTATAATTGAATTAGAACAACTGCTTTTAGTACTTAACTTCAAGTTTGCTATTTCTATTTCAGAATCGAAACACTGGCATAGCTAAACATGCATCTGTTTCCCCCAACACCAGCTGGCCTAATAAAAGGTACTGTCTCCAGCTACAAATCTTGCCTTGCTTCACTCCAGAAAACTACCGGCGGGAGCTGCCAAAGCCTTCCCCTTTCAAACCAATCAACACCAATTTCTAAACCTTGTTTAAAAGTGTATTTTAAGTCAGGTCAGGCACCTAGTTTGAACTCAGCCCATCCCTGCCAAGCCTGACGGTATTTATATTAAAAAAAAAAAGAGAGAGAGAAGGGAAACACAAGGTTTCTGTGCTCAAAATTACGTCAATGTGCAGTCCTGGCTTCGGTGTAGAGGAATTTGTGGAATGCAAACCTGTAACCTTTAGCTGCAGTGGGTGACTGGACCGGGGAAATGAACCGTCCAGAGAAGTATGCAGTGTCTCAGAACTCCAATTTCCTCCAGGACAGCACACTTTAAGCTGCAAAGTGCACAAAGGAGCTAGTGTTAAGGTAGCTGCTTCATAAACGCCGCTGTGTTAAACCCTGAAATAGATGCTTGAGGGGCAGCCTAAAAGCAGAGGTTGAGGTGATACCGTACCCTGCCAAAAACAGGGGAGCATTCAGCACTGGGGCTGACCTGGCCCTCGGTCTCTGGGTCCAGGAACCAGATTTTCATCCTCCAAAAGGCTCACGCTGAACTATCCCAAGCCACTGAAATCTCTCCTGTGTCCCTTTCCTCCCAGCTCCACGGAAGAGGAAAATTTTCAGGCATTTTCTGTTCTAAAGAGTGTCTGGGGGGCTTTTGCTCTTGAGCTGCACATTGGACAGACCTCTGTCTGACCAACAAAGAACCAGTGACGGCGAGATAAGGAACTCCAAGCGAACTCCACTTGGGAGTTTTAAGGGGAGAGCAATTTCACACAGCAAGCCAGTCTGGAAATGCTACAATCTATCTATTTATTGTTAGTGGTAATATGCTCTTTCACAGTCCAAGGCACAGAAAAGATTGTGTTGTGCTTTTCCTACGTACTCCAGAAGTACTGCATTTGATAAGGCCATTTATTTTGTAAAAACCTGGGGGTTGGCACACCACTTTTGACAAGTTCATGTGCCAGAGCTTTTGAGGCCGTTGACTCCATCTACTTTAGTGTTGCTCACAAGAAGCATTCGTTAGCTTCTTTGTACTCACACACAAGCCACATTCACCCCTTTTTTTTTTCCCCTCCCAGGATGCTACAGTGGCAAATGGTTCAAGCAGTCCCCTCTTCCTCCAAAAGACTCCTGGCAAAGAGACTTCCCAAAAGAACATCTTCCTAAATTTCAGGTACAAATCCCCAGAGTGTTGCTGCAGAAGGGTGGCGGGGAGCATTTCTGAACTTGAGTTCAGCTTCACAGAGGCAGGCTAAAACACTCCCAGGAAGCAGCAGTGGTTTCAAAGGTGTCAGTACACACAAATAATTTTAACTGATCCAGCTCTGGGTAAGGAGCTGGCAAAATCTTCAGATGAAAGATGAACTCTATATACCCAGGCCTCTTACTAAACTTTTATGGCAACTGCACTGTGGCAATATGTTCCCCCCACCCCTCTTAAATTAATCTGTAAGGTCTAGCTATGTTCCTCACCAGCTGAGGCTCACAAAGCCAAAGGACTAAGGCTGCAGCTCTTCTCAAACTGTTACTGAAAAGGTTTGCATGCCCAGAAATCCTGAGCTGCACCAGGGTCCATAACTTTTACTTGTTTGGTACCAACCAAGGCAAAACTCTGGAGGACAAGAAAGAGAGGCAGGTGCAAAACAACACGTAATTCCTTTATTTTAAGTTCTCTGACCAGGAAGACTATTTATCTGCAAAAGACAAGGAGATAAAGCTTTCAACAGTTCCTCTTCCAAAGCAATCACGCAGGAACAAGGAAGGCCCAGAGTGTCCACGCAATATCTGCTTCATATTCCTAAATCGTCTCTTCCCCAAAATTAAACCCTACAATAACAGAAAGCAAAAGCTTTAACACAGCATGAGAAGAAAGATGAGGTATGAGGGCACAACGAAGTCCTACATGGCAGTTACAGCACTGACTCACATTATCTTTGCTATTGAAAACATTGATCTTTAATGTGGATGGGAAAAGAACGACTCACATCTCCGATCTACGCAAATCTGGTAGGTGAGTTTTAATTCCCAGAGGTGGTGAAAGCATCAAGACAAGTAGTGGGGTGCCAAACCCAGCAATTTATTCTACAAAATGGTTTTATTGTAAATTGAGATGGTAGGTCAGCTGCAACAGAATACTTTTGAAAGGACAAAATTAGAAAACATTTACATATACATTTTAAAAGAAAGTTCAGGGTGGAATTTTTGCAGTAACATCGGGACTTCTTTCCCCTCACAGCAGAGCACAGGCTCTCTTAGTCCAGTTTGCATGACTGGAGCTTCAGCTGAGTGTTGAATTTAGGAGCTAACACCCTTCCTCTTCGAGATGCCATGGCTCCCAGCCACTTATCACCCCTGCAATTTATCAGTGAAACCCCAGATACTGGTTTTGGCAACTGTACCTTAATCACTGCTGTTTTTTTAAGAAGTTAATCTAATTAATTTCTTGAGCTATATTGCCATAGAAGAGATAGTAAGACACCAGCAATTCTGGCTTTCAGTAATAGCTGTTATTACCATCAAGGTGTAAGCTTTGGTCAGAAACTACTGCTGCTGCTGAATGCACTGAACTTGAGCTCTTCACATGCTGAAACACGAGGCTTACTCAGTGGTGAGGAAACTGATATGCATCAGGTATGAAGCTAAT
This sequence comes from Thinocorus orbignyianus, assembly GCA_013400375.1. Lineage (NCBI taxonomy): Eukaryota > Metazoa > Chordata > Aves > Ciconiiformes > Thinocoridae > Thinocorus > Thinocorus orbignyianus. The sequence continues at coordinate 151,254 of VXBW01006913.1, forward strand.
GAAAGAGCCCCCGTTCCTGTGCAAATTCCTAAAAACAGTTAGGAACATTCTCAGCTCCCTCCTTAGCTTCTGTCAGGATAAGCCCAGGGCTTGCTCACCCAAATCATTTCCCCATCCTCATTCAGCATCCGGAAGTTCGAGACCTCCAAAGTTCTGACTGCACAGGGCGTGTTCCTACCCAGCACCCTTTCAAAACTCCAGCAGCCCCTCCCTCCTGGTATGCAGGGCGAGAAGCATGTCCACTTAGCACGGCTGGTTTGACTCAGAGCTGAGCTGAGCAGAACTGAAGGGGTCTGAGAGAGAAGTCAAATCATCTTGTTAGAGACCCTGGTAACAGCAGGCTAACAATTCTCTGCTGTGAGGAAGGACAAGGAAAGGCACTGGTCTTTGCAATCCACTTCAAGCAGGCACAATCCAGAGTGAGATGACCAAAGTCTTCCTCATGCTAGAAGACCAAGGCTGCCTCAGCACCTAAAACATCCAGCAAACATCTACTGCAAGAAAAAGAGGGGAACGTGTCTCCTATGTGTATTTTTGAATATTAAACCCAACATAAAACGTATCACAGAGTTGTTGCTCTTGTACCACGAGGTCCATAACAAAGAAGAAGCTGTAAACCATTAGTTAAGCCATCACTGTTTTTCAGGAGCTGTTGTTTCCACAAATAGCATGAAGTGCAACACGTCACAGGGATTTTTGGTTTGTTTTCCTGATTAATCATTTGCATGGAAATGAAGAAGTCGGATGTACAAATTCAGCAGTTGTGTTCTGACAGCGTGGCAGGCAAGAGCAGATAAAGAGAGCCTGGGTGCAGCCTGACAGAAGGAAGTATTCCAGTCTCGAGAGGAGCCTACATTAGAGGCCAGCACACAGCAGAGGATGGAAATACATGCACTGGGTCTGTGGATAACAGTGTCTCCACAAGCCTTCAAAAACTTCCCAGTGACAGAACAGAACAAGACCTGGAACTTACCAAATCCAACACATCTTCCAGCGTGTCCTCTGCAGACAGTATCTCTTTGAAAGGCTCAAGTGTGTCCTGGAACGCAGCAAGGAGCTCTCCCCACCCCTGCATCTGGCAGAATGAAGAAGTCATCTGCCTGAGCGTAATAGATCACAGATGCCAAGGCCACGTTCATTAAGATTACCAGCAGTCACATACTTGCAGCAGGCTCTCGTGCAGTTCTGCCTTGTCATTTCCTTGTGAAAGTGACACTTCTAGATTTATTCTTGTCCTTTATCATTCTGTATAGATGTCCCTACAGGAAGCAGCCTGCAAGACTTTCTTCTGACCCATCTCAAATTGGCAAGAGGATTTAATCCTACTGTAAACCTTTCTTTTTCATTTCTATTCCAGGAACTGCACAGCACTTATGTCTTGGGCAAACGAGAGACAAATTAGAGTTTCGGTCTCCGTCACTGACAAACTCACAGCTGTCACGAGGCAGCTCTGTAACAGATAACCAAAGCACAGATAAATCAGGAAATTATTAACTGTGGAAATGTCACAGAACTGGAATTCAAGCTGTACTTAGCGAAATTTAACCTGCTAAACAGTCCCATTGGCTTCTGGGCAATGAAAACTTGTCTGCACAGTGTCAGAAACGGCCATGGCCAACAGCAGACCCTTCTGACCAGTGGGAGAAGCCAAGAGCTGACAACAGCTTGTAACCAAAAAGGCTTGGGAACCACTGACAGACACGAGAGCCCTGTCCGTAGGCACTGAGTGTGCTGGATTAATACAGCAAGAAGATTAAAGCATAGCTTCAACTCCTAACCCAGATAAAACTTGAAGATTAAAGATCACATTGTAGGTGTGCAGAACATGTTACCACTCCTTTCATCAGGAGTCAATCTAGAAATGTTGCCATCAGACACGGCTGTGATTACAAACATGCAAACTGGCATTTTAATTCTCAAGGAAAAGGTGCTGGTACGCCAGAAAAAGAGGCAGGGTTGTTCAAAGATGGTCTCATTTTACCGTTAACACTGTGTTCATTTCCTCCCTCAAATATTTAGTGTGAAAGCACTGATTATTTAAAAATACAGAGATGTTCTCATCTCTCAAAGATACATGACTATAGGTGTTTGTATACAACTGCAGAAATCTGGCTAAACGAAAACTACCCGAAGAAAATAAGAATGCAGAGTAAGAAAACAAACAGAAAACCCGACACCACCTGTGTTTACTGAAGCTAAACTATGTCAAACTGGTGTCAAACTAACTTGATAATGTGCTTTTTAGCAAGAAAAGGAAATGCCACATACGACGAGAAGTTCACTAAAATGTTTGAATAACATGACATATAGAGTTATTAAGGGAAACAAGGAGATGAACAGACAAACTCCAGCTAAGAGGCTGGCTGAAAAGAAGTAATTCATGTACTTGAAATACCAGATTAAAGAATTTACCTGTGAAGTGCCACAAGGACTTGTTTTAGCAAGGATCTCCGAGTGTTTCCATAGAGACACTGGCTCAAAAAACCGCTGATGAAAAGGTTAAGATGTATCGTCAGCACAAGGCGTGAAAACAAACGACTGAGACCTGGAGTCCGAGGAACAGAACTAAATCCATGGGAAATCTAACAGTATGAAATTAAAACCTCGACATTATATAAAAGGGAGCTAGTAACGGGCTTGAGCCACAGCATGGAAGTAAATTAGTTACAAATGACTTGGGAGAAAGCTCTCCATACTATTAGAATAAATTGAATGGTTAACCAAAAGGTCTACAGAACAACCAGACTATTTTACTACCGAATTTTTTTATCAGATGTTTGTCAGTATCTATTTTAACCTCCTGAAAGGTTCTAAAGAGGGGGTTTTCTGGTGTGTTTTTCTTCTCTGCTGCAGCTTCCCCTTAACGTGTCTGTTAAGCAAACTATGCTTAGATCTTTGCAGAGCATCTGACTTACCCAGACAGGGCGTCAGCTAGAACTGATAGGGCATACAGTAAGCGCACCGATCAGCAAGACAGTTCCTAATCTCAGGATCTCATTAAGAGAAGAGATTACAATAATCAGGGCAGTACAGCAGTGTGTGCCGTATGTAAACTGTTGATCCGACGCCGCCGAGTGTTTCTACGCAACAGCTACAAGACGTTTCTTCAGACCATTTACAGATACAGAGATAGAAGGCATTTTATTAAAAGACTCTGTACCTTTCTACATAACTGGGGTTCACTGGCTCCAGCAAATTCCACACTTCATGCTACACCTGAAGCCTTAAATAAGATATATCTGGGGAGAATTTAAACAGTAACCTAAATACCATTTGGGCGCAGAATGGGCAGAGAGCTTCAGGAATGCCATTCAGGTACAATATTGCAGCTACTCTTTCTTCTTAATGACACACAAGAAACTCCACACATTCACAGCCTGTATTTTCCCCCCCACGCCACCCCAAATCTTGTTTTCCCCAGCCACGACAGGGTTTTTCAAGTTTTGGTGTGATCATTTGAAGTCAGCTCTTTCAGAGCACAGAATGTTACCATTCACTACTTCAAAGGACCCCGGCTCTTTAACTTGTTGCCTTTTTGAAGCTGCAGCGCAAAGGATAAACTTTATGTGCCTAATATAGCTTTCACATGCTTGAATAAGCAAACTAAGTAAATGCCACTTTCCCCAGCCTCCAGCACTTTGAACTTTTCATTGTAGGAATCTCACATTAGTGTTCCATATAACACATAAAAGCACATTTTCAGATCGTACTTAAAACTGAGCCTCATTTAACAATATGAGCAGTAACTGCTGAAAGGTCCTGTTAGATACTGAATTACGTTTATTCTCATCATAAAAATTAACCTGCAAACTTCAGTGGAGAGACCATACAGAGATATTCCACAAATAGATTTGCTGCCCTGCAATTTCTGTTTTCCACCAAGTGCCCTGAAAAAGCACATGGACTAACTATTAGATCACTAGTTTATCAGTGGTGTGCCCTAAAAGCACATGCTGGAGACACTTGTGCCATTATTACGTGGGCAAATCTCCCTTTTGGGTTGGTTTTAATAGAATAAAAGCAACAAGTGAATTCACAGTCCTCTTCATACCCTCATACAGGCAAGGCCCACAGAACATAATCAGATTATACTGAACAGACAGATGCGCACATCCCTGAGGCACACATTCAAATTTAACCACTCTTTCCATGACAGTGCTCATGCATAATTTTTATGTGATCTTAATACCTTCTTTACATTTTCGCTCTGTGCAAATTCAGGTTAAATTTTTCCCAAATTTCTCAGCGTAGACAAGCCATTACAGGACTGAAACCCACTCTGCATAATAAAACGCAAGGCTTCGGTTTTATCGTCTTTAGTCTCTAACAGCAGCACAAACAAACGACACAAAACCAAAAGAAAACACAAGTTGAACATGAAATTCTTCTAAGTACTGCAAATTGCCAGAAAAATATCCATAAAGTACTTATATTTGTCACACGGCAGCAACCTTCCAGTTTAAACTAATTCCAGAAAGTTTTTTTGCTGTTGTTGTTTTACCATGGCTACCCACTGCATTTCAGCCTCTACTTTCAGAAGCTCAGCAAGTATATCAACACAAACTTACGAAAAACATACATCAAAAAGACTACTCGAGCCAAATCTCCCAAATCAGTAATAAAACCAAAAATCTCCAAGCCCTTTTTGGTGGTATCATGTGAAAGAAATAAGCAAGAAAAAAATAAATGGTTTTCTGGATCCGCATATCAAAATGTTTTAGCAAAGTTGAAGATTTTCTTGGTAGCACTACTGGATTAAACTCTGAAAGGGTCAAAATGGGAAAAAAACAACCAAAAAACCCCTATCCCTGTTTCCTTGCACATGTGTATGCCTATTTACAGGACAGTGCCAAGTCCTAGTACGTGTCTTTGAAGAGAAAAAAGGGCACATGTCTTGTTTTCAGATAGAAAAAGATCCATTTCAGAGATCATTTCAACTGATGGCACACTAAAAAACACGCTTGGAAAAGAAGTTCCTCTTCTTCTTCACTTCCTCTAAGACAAAACCAGGGCTTAACTAGGTGTGTTATAACCCAAAACCACCAACAGCACCCAAACTTCCCAAGCTGAAAGATGCCTCCCCTCCCACCTTCTTGTGCACAAGCCTTTAATTTTTGTCACTGGGAAATGACAAACCTGTCTCCTCATTTTACAGAAACAAACGACTGTAACTGCATATCACAATCATTTAGCTTTGTGACAGCCAAATTTGGCTAAGTGCTGGTTTTAACTAGTGTGGCACAAAGCTTACCTGTCAACCAATTTGTTGTTTGAAGAATTTGGGGTTATTACAACACAGTGACAGCTTCCCTTCTCAGACTTTTATTCCAGATTAGCAAGGAAGAGTTACACCTTAATGAAACCCACATTAGCTACAATAAATGAACTTTTCTGCAGTCCAGTGCAAATCTTAAATCTCCCTGAAGCACGCTAGCCCCATTAACTCCCCAAGGACTGACAAGCAACCTCACAGGGGAAAAAAACCCCAACAAAACAACAAAAAACCTGTGTAAAGAGCAAAGGGGAGAGATCAAGGCAAAGTCACACATCCTGTACAAGCTGAAGAGGCGAAAAGGCATCACTAATCCAGACATTGTGGAGCGGGGCCAGCTAGTCAAGGTGTCACAGACACATAAACAAGCAGCCACCTTTCCAACGGAAGCAGCCAGAAAGAATCCTGAACAAGTTGAAGCAAAGCAGGAATGTGGTTGTGTCATCACCCTTTTAGCACTATGTGTACCCTTCATTTTCCTAATGACTCATTTATGCAGATAAACTTCAATACCTAAAAGGAGTTCTTCTTGGTCCCGAAAACTTAAAATCCAGGTATTTATCCACAAATTGCATTATCAGGTGAGCAGCAACTACACAGGCTCTCTAACTTTCTTTCCTTGTATGGGCAACCCCAGACTGCTAGAACCATATCTGTGGATTGGGATGGGGCTAAGGAGAGATTTGTGGTGTTTTTGTAAAACCTCTAGCATTTTCCCTAACATTTCACAGAAATTTCTACTAGCATGGTATTTATACACTTTAAAAAAACTCCAAGATGGTGAAAACTCATGAAACTGTTAGGCCTGCAGAGCTCCAACTCCATGTAAATAGTTGTCCCTAACATGGGACCAACTTCTCTCTTAACCCACCCAACATTCCCAAACTAGTGATTTCCAGAGTCGTTGGGTCTCCACAGGACATGACACCTTCCAAAAGACTTAACTCTGGCAAGTACCCACCCAAATGGTAGTTTTTCCACAAAATACTGGGTAACATCAAATGCAAAATGCTGTATCAACTACCACCTGTAGCTAAATCTTCAGTACCTCGAGCTGTATTTCCACTCTCACTACAATTCCTCTGTTCAGTTGTACTTTTGAATACAAACCATTACACACCAGAAATGTTTATAAATGTTACCACAGATGAGCTACAAAGCATCCCTTTATTAGAAAGCACCTGTTAATGTTCTGAAAAAAATGTTTTTATTTAGTCTTCTTGCATAAAGCAAACAAACAAATGTTGTGGTCAAATCACCTCAAAACAATAGAGCAGAGCTCAAAGGAAAAAACAAAATAAGTGATGTAGAACAGCCTCTGCAGACAGACCTACCAAACAGCCTGGGACAATACAGCTTGGAAAAGAAAAGAAACCTAAAGAGAAAAATCTGAGAACAGAGAGATCTATAAAATTGCAAATGAGATGGTGACTGGGAAAATCTTTTTTTTTCCCCCCCCTCATACTACAAAAACCAGGAGGCACTCAATGAGATTACCATTCATCAGGCTTAAAACAAGGAACAAAAAAAACCAAACCCAAACCCCAGGAATTATTTTTGCACAAATTGTGGGATGCATTGCATGGTAAAAAAGCTACACGTATAAGCTGTCCAAAAGGCTGAAGCAAGTCCATAGAGGACAAATCCAACGGGGACTATCAAGCATGATTTTCAGCAAATCGCCTCCAGCTCAGACCACCTCTAAACCCTTCCCCGCAGGTAAATGTGCCAAGGAACAACTCCTGCACTGTCTGTCTATGCTCTGCCACTCTCCCCCTAATGATTTACTTCTGGTCACTGTCACAGACCACGTGCTGAGCTCAACAAACTTTTTGCAGCCCTTATTATCCCATCATTCACGTCCGCTGATAAACACGTTCACGTCAAATAATTATTTCCCCAGCTGTCAATTGGAACCCATTAAAAACACTCTATCTACAAATAACGCACAGTTTAAGTCACTTCCTTAACTTGATTACACAGAATGCAAGACTTAAATGAAATGCTGAGCATTTAGTTCCTCTCTTCTCATCCCTATGCACAAATGCCATTTGCAGTTTGTTCCCTACCACCACCATTTCATTTAGGCACCTTTTACAAAACAGCCGTTTGTTTTGATCCACTGAAACCATTAGAAGAATCAATTTCATCTCCCAGGCAAGTTAAGAGTAATAGACTCCTATGTTTACTTAGCAATAAGTACACAATGATTTAATTAGATCTATATGCCCTAAACTGCATCTTTCCAAGGAACAGCAGCAGCCACGAAGAGGGCCAGGCGTTGCAATTTCTTACATATATCAATGTTTTCAGGATTGGCTTTTCTGCTTGTACCTGCTGAAACACTAACCACCAACTCCCACATGGAAATATTACTGCAGGTAGAGGCGCATCTCCTACCCAGTTTTGTTCCCACAAACCTACACAACACTTTTTCCAACAAGCAAGCAATTAAGTTGCTGCCCCTTTCCAGGCACAGACGATGCCAAGATTGATGTCATATTTCAAGCGACAGACTGCGAACGCGCTCAGCAACCGTAGCATTTCATTTAGAAGTCAGCACTTGACACGTTGAAGCATTTGGAATTCCTGAAGTCTGGCTGTCTGCACAGTTGCATAATTTTGAGCAGGGATAACCTACTTACAGCCGGGCGAGATAGAAGAATGTCAACAGACAATCCCCTCTACGTCAAGGGACATCTCCTTCCTCGTCACGTGCCAGCAAGAGCATGACTGGCTTGGTCGCAGTGTGACTTTCTCCTTGTTTAAGTGAGTGGATCGCAATGCCTAAAAGGAGTGAAGTTCCACAGATCACCAGATCCTCTCACATAGACACACTCAAACGTTCTCAAAGCCCACTGAAAAAGAAGTTTACCAGGTGTAACAGACAATGCCAGTGAAGCGAAGCACCAAGTATCCAAGAGCTTCTCCTTGTCAGCGACAAGTCACACAAACCACCGTTCACCTCACAGCACAGGCATCACACTCTCATTCACAAGGAGGACATAAAAATAAAAGCCTCCTTCCAGCAAGTCATGGGATGCAACCAAAAATAACGCTCGGAGCTTGCTCAGCTTCACACAGGGGGGAAGCTGGATTTGCTTTTCATCCTCTTCGCAACCAGCTGACCAGACCCTCCTAAGAGCACACATTTGCTACAGGCACCACGGAACGAAACCACCCCTTTTAAAAGTTGCCAGAGTTTATGATTAACCTCCTGTTGCAACAAACATGGCAAGGATTCAGTTTCACTTGCCGACTCCTTCTCTTACGTATTGCAGAAGAAAGACAGGAGGACACTCCCCCCTCTCCAAACCTCACTGTCACAAGAGGAGGAATTCTCTCAGCCTGTAAACAAAACCAGCGCAAAACCTTCTGTGTGGGAAAGCCAGCACCATCCTCCCTCCTGACAACTCCTCGCCCGTGCAACATCCACCTGGGAAGACTAACGTAGGGCTGGAAATTCCCTTCCCCTGGAAAGGGACTGCTCGGAGTGTTCGCACCAATTAAAGTTTCGGATTAAAACCAGCTGTTTAAATAGAAGCAGTCCCCAGGGAGAGACACTTAGAGCATTGTAACTGGTGTCTGGTATAAACAGTTTTACATCAATGGAGGCATTTATACTGGTAGAGCTGCGTCTAAGCTAGCAGGTTAACACTTGTTCAGCTCTATCTCCTTAAAACCATGCACTTAAACCCAGGCAAGGTCTCCAGGTGCATCACACCTTGGATCTGCCTTACGCAGAGACGTCAAGCGGCAGTGAGAGACCTTGACAGCAGAGGAAAAGCACATCACGCTCGAAACACCCTAAAAGACTCCTAGACCTTAGCCTGCAGAAAGGCTGTTCCCACTCCATGTCACCTTGCAGGGTCTGCAGAGAGGTGCCACAGGCCTGCCCTGCACGTGATAACACGTCACCCCCTCTACAAAAACACGCAGCTAGGAGCTGGGGATCAACTCAGGAGGTAAACTGGGTGACCTCCACCTAAGCTAAGCATACTAGGCACCCCGAGGATAAATAAAATAAACATCAAAAAAGGAGAAGAGCAAAAGCCTCAAGTCAGGTAGAAGCACAGAGAGAAAGCAGGGACAAACGTGCAAGTGGGAAACCTGAGAAATTCCCCATGTGGGCACCACAAACCAAAGTACTCACATGAGGAAAACTATGAAAGCAGGAGACTTCTAGAAACTTCAGAACAGATCCAAGGCTGGACAACTTATGTCTATGACGGGAAAAGAGAATCTGAATGAATTTTAGACCTGTGGTTTCCAGCCTGGGATCTGAAGATACCCAAGAAGTACACAGACTACTTCTTTTTACTCTGTCAGATTGCTCAGCAAAGAAAACCAAAAGTTGAAGAAAAAAAACCAAGGCAGGTTTAACCTGGCTGTATCGTAGCGCAGTATCAGCAGGGCACGTGGAAAAAAAAGAAGGTTGAAAGCCTCAGTCATGAAAGATGTAAGAGGCAGCCGTGAAGCGCAGCCAAGAAGAGATAAGAAATGGGTAAGAACGGGTGACCTCTCTGGCACGTGTAGCAAGGAAGTACTACGGTCTGGGGGCAGGCACCGAAACAGCTGCCGCTGGGTGTCTGTGGGAACACGTAAGACATGAAAGGACAAACGGTGGAAACCTTCTCCCTGGAAGCCTGGAGGAGACAAGCCTGCCCGCCTGCCCAAGGCTAGCAGTGAAACGCTGTCTGCACCTTTCCCAAGGTGTGCCAACACGCACAGCACGGGATACACCCATCAGCTTTTGGTAGGCAGTGGGCAGGATAACCCCTGGTGTGTGTGTATACATATAAATATATATATAGCTTGAGACAGACCCTCTGTCATCAGAGGGCAGAGCAAGCTCCACAGTACAAACAGGAGATGGGCTGGAGCAGTCGGCCCTTAAGCTTCGGTGGAAAATAACTGTCGGCCTATTTGGGTGGGGAAAAAAACACCTCAGCAGCTTTTCGGAGCCTCCTGGGGTGTATGTATTTAACAGGCCACGGTGGTCAAGCGTGGAGGCATTCCCCAGCACACCTGCGTGCTGAAAGAAGTACAGCAGATTTTGGAAGGCCGCAGTATCCTCGCCCTGTGTACACGAAACGAGGCAATAGGCTCTTGGCAAGCAAGAAGCAGACTACATTCCCCTCTCGCCCCCTCCCCCCCCCCGCATCTGCCAATGTTTATGTTTGCATATAGGAAAATCAACCCAAATACATGGAAGGAGAGAAGAGAAACATGGAACAGATCTTGGCAGATGAGCACCACGATATCCTCCTCACGCGTGGCCGTGGGTGCAAGCAGAGGCAGCGCAGCAGACCCTGGCAGATGGGCAGTAAAGAATATGCAGAAAGGGGTGTCGTAGGGAAAAAAACCACCAAAACCCCACCACAACAACAACAAAGGGACAGCAAGCTTTGCAGGAATCCCTCTTTTCCTCCCATAAGGCTGCAGCGGATAAAGAGAGGCAGCAGGTATCCCGCTGGGATGCGGGAGACAACACAACTCCCCCTTCCCTCCTTCCTTCAGTGAAAAAAACACCCTACATGTTTGCGTGTGC
>VXBW01006913.1:164970-188882 GCA_013400375.1 Thinocorus orbignyianus
TCCCACCCCTGGGTGCCACCCCCCGGCCTCCCCCCCCATGGTGCTCCGGTACCTGCACGCCCGGGGCCAGCACCCTGCATCCCACCCCATGGTGCTCCGGTACCTGCATCCCTGGGGCCCAGAGCCTGCATCCCACCCCCCGGTACCCACGTCTGTGCACCCCCAGGGACAGCACCCTGCATCCTACTTCTTGGCACCCCGATACCTGCACTCCCGGGGACAACATCCTGCATCCCACCCCCGTGTGTGCACCCCCAGGGCCATCCTACTTCTCGGTACCCCAGTACCTGCATCCCCGGGTCCCACACCGTGTATCCCACCCCCCGGTGCTGCCGGGATTGCACCCCCTGGGGCCAGGACCCTGCATCCCACCCCTCAATACACCGATATCTGCACCCCCAGGGCAAACACCCTGCATCCCACCCCTTGGTACCCCGGTACCTGCACCCCCGGAGCCAACACCATGCAAACAACCCCCCAGTTTACATCCATCCCAAGCAAGTTTCGAGTTAACAAGTCTCTAATTAATCCAGCCCTGTCATTGGGTCCAAATTTGGGCTGACTAGGGGTAAGCACGGCTTAACTGAACATGATTGATGCAACTGTTTCCTCCATGGCTTGGTTTACGCTGGGGTGGAGGTTGGTGTTTTTTGGGTTGGTTTTCTTTTTATTTAGTGATGAGCACTCCATAAATCGAAGCAGGAAACAGATTGAGAGGCCACGGGCCAAAAATGTTAATCAGCAGCAAAGAAAAACCTTAAAACCAGACCCCTGGAGAACACCAAGCTCCAACACTCCAACACCAACACTCTCATAATTTTTTATGACACTTTAGATGGGACCTGGGATGCTGGGGACCGTTTGAGATGATTCTTTGGAAAATTGGGAAGAACCCCAGAAATCTCCAGGGCTGGAGTCTCCGCTGCTTAATTCTCCTTTTGCTTCCTATTATATTGGTGTTTTTATTCACAACCCTGGTGCACAACAGCCTCCCACTGCCATCTCCTCCCCTGCAAAAAAGTTAAAAAAAACCACACCAATTTCGGCAGGTTGAGTGTTTGGATGGGTTGTTTCCACTTTAGAGAGACTTAAGAATCTGCTCCTGGTGATCCATGGTAACTCCTAAATCACAGCCAAACACCTTGGGATGCCAACCCTCCACCCCTTCCCTTCAAAATGTTGCTCCAAAAAGCATCAAGCTGGGGGTGTTTGGTGGCAAAACGGTTGGAGATTGAGTGATTTCAGTCAACCTACACCCCTGTCCTGCTCCAGACTTGCTCTGAGCGGGTCGTGGGCTTCAGAAAGAAGGGAAATTGGGTCCAAAACACCCCAACTCATGTCTGGAGGACGGTAAAAACTCTGTGTCCTCGCTGTGCTTCAACAAAATAACAAAATCCTTCAAGTAAAACATTGAAACTTCCTGTGTGCAGCCTGGAAATAAGCCGTAAAAATGCCCAACGAGGCACCACCTTGACTTATTTTTCTAGGAATTAATTTATTACATGTAAATACCCAGGAATAAAGCCCAGCCTTGGCATCAGACAACCAGTAGAGCACCTGGCTGGGATGTCCTAACATCCCATGGGATGCTCAGCCCGTGGAGGTTGGCTTTCCCTTCCCCCAAAATCACTGTGTCTTCAGTGATTCATCCCTGCTATTAAAAAAAAAAAAAAACAAATAAAGTGCCTTTTATTTAATTTTGTATTGAATTTCTTCCTCTTTCTCCCATTTCCTTACAACCTCCCTCAGTGGCACACTCGCCTCCTGGCCACCATCTCTGTGTGGCTCGTTAGGTTTCCAATTAACGGCAGGGCACTTGGGCGCGGGAAGCCAGTAGATTTGGAATCCCGCAGAGGAACACATCAGCCCTCCCCAGCCTGACTCCGATATAAATTTCTTCCTGCTCCTGCAGAAGAAGCTGTTTTATTAATAACAATTCATTAGCTCTCGATACCCGAAGAGCTTCTCAGGAGATTCCCAGAGCCGCGGCGTTTGCCGGAGTAAATCCGGGAGGGAGCTGTGTTGGTTTATGCCTGCTCGGGTTTCCTAAGTTACCGGGTCATCCTTGATCAGTCTGCTCCTCCTGTGGAGCTGGAGTGTCTCAGCGAGAGGCTTTGCAGTGAATCATGGAATCATGGAATGGTTAGAGTTGGAAGGGACCTCAAAGATCATCCAGTTCCAACCCTCCTGCCCTGGGCAGGGACACCTCCCACCACACCAGGTTGCTCCAAGCCCCATCCAGCCTGGCCTTGAACCCCTCCAGGGATGGGGCAGCCACAGCTTCTCTGGGCAACCTGTTCCAGTGCCTCACCACCCTCACAGCAAAGAACTTCTTCCTAATATCTAATTTAAATCTCCTCTCTTCCAATTTAAAACCCTTCCCCCTTGTCCTGTCCCTCCACTTCCTGACCAAGAGTCCCTCTCCAGCTCTCCTGGAGCTCCCTTCACATCCTGGAAGGCTGCTCCAAGCTCTCCCTGCAGCCTTCTCTTCTCCAGGCTGAACAGCCCCAGCTCTCTCAGCCTGTCCTCACAGCAGAGCTGCTCCAGCCCTCTGAGCATCTTGGTGGCCCTCTGCTGGCCCTGATCCAACAGGTCCATGTCCTTTCAGTGTTGAGGACTCCAGAGCTGGAGACAGGACTCCAGGTGGGGTCCAGGAGTGCAGAGCAGAGGGGGAGAACCATCTCCTGGGACCTGCTGGCCACTCTTCTTGTGATGGATCCCAGGCTGGGGTTGGTTTCTGGGCTGCCAGCGTGCACTGCCGGCTCCTGTTGAACTTCTCATCCATGAGAACTTCCAAGTCCATCTCCTCAGGGCTGCTCTCCAGCCATTCCCCATCCAACCTGTATTTGTGCTTTTTCCTTCCCTTTGGCAGCTCTTGGAGCAGATCCCATGCTGCCACGAGCCCGCTTTCCTGCTCCCAGCAGGACGTACCCATTAACACCAAAAGCAAATGACATCTTCCCTCCACAGCCTTCCTCTCCAGAGGGAAAAATCCTTGGCTCCTACCCTCCAGGACTCGCTGCCCATCCCTTACTTCACCACTGATGTGCAGGAGGCATGTCCTCTCCATCCTCCTGCCTGTTGAGGTCTCCAGGGCTGGGTTAATTTGTTTTAGCTCCATCCTGCCGACTTCTCTCTTTGGCCAACCTCCAGTTTTCTGGAATTGGGGTTTACGTCCTCTCCAGTCCCAGAAATGTTTTGCCTGGTCCTCGGCGTGGGAATTCCCAGGGGTTAAAGCATGCTGGTTGGTGGGAGAGGAGGCTGAAGTGGGCATTTTAGGAGAGGAGCCTGCTTTCTAGATGCTCTGGATTGCAACAGCCCCTCTGAAATGCCATTTTCCAGGAGTTCTGGGAACCAAGTCCCATGCTTGGGTCACCAGGGATGAGTTCAGTGGGTATCTGTATGGAGAAAGAGGGATGTAAAAGAGCAGGGGGTTTGTAAAATGAGGATGGATGAGCTGAGCAGGAGATAAGGGAAGAAAAAGGGACATTGTGGCCCTAGGACACTTCAGGAAGGATGTTTCCATCAGGAATCAGGAAGGATTCGTGGCTGGAGCATCAGGTGCTGGTGTGACCATGCTGGGACGCTGTGGTCACTTCGGTCTGGGGACAATAAATTTATGCAGAGGCTCCAGGAGAATAGTAGGAGGATTTTTAAAGGTATTTACTTTATTTTATGAGCTGCTTTATTATTATTATTATTACTAGCCTATGAGCTGATCCTACAGAGTTTGGCTTGCCAAGCTTAGCAAAATGAGGCTGAAAGAGGGCATCACTCCTGTCTGCAAAGACATGGGAGGGGAGATAAAAACCAAGAGATAAACTATTGCTGAACTAAAGAACAGCATGAGCAGAGGGACAAGGGGGAGCAAATACCCAGGAATAGCTTGGGTGGGAGATGAGGAGAGCCCAGGCCTTGGAAGGAAGAAATAAAAGAGCATTTTTAACACCTGCCTGGTGATGTTCAGGCACGGGGGAGCAGCCTGTGGCATCCTACATCCTCCCAGAGCGCCGTAGATGAGGAAACAGGCTGATAAAATATAATTACCCCTGATTAGGGAGCAGAGCTATTCACAGCATGGGGTGAGGGAGGATCCAGCCGAGGGTTGACCCTAATAATTTCCCCCTGATGGGACTGGAGAAACACATCTCTCTGCCCCAGTGGTCCCCGGGGTCCCATCATGGGGATGGTGACAGAGAAGCTCCCCCAGGGTTTATTTTCTCTCATCCCACTGTTTCTTTTTGAAAAAGTTAAATTGTGATGGTGGAGCTGCTGTGATTAATTAGGGACATTTCCCCCCCCTAGCCGTTAATATCCCAAAACCTTTGGCATTATTTGAAATTCCAATTATTCAACTCAAACCCAGCAAAGAAAAAAAAAAATAGGGGAAAAGGCCAGGGCAGGCTGTGCCTTAACGAGCCAAAACCCTGCCCGGGTGCCAAGGGAAGTCATCTAAAATGAATGTCACACCTGGTTATAAATAGGGTGGCATGTGTCCCTGTGCCCATTAACGTAATGACACATCCCACTGCCACGGGTTAACCCTTTCCCTTCCCCTCCCATGGGGCTAAATACAGGCAGCTTCCACCCAGGATGGTTTTCCAGCCCATCAGTGGATGGAAATTACCAATTTCTAGGAAAATAAACCCCAGCTGCTCTTCAACACAAGGCTGGGCTTTCACCTGGGACATCTAGCAGCAAAGCCAATTTGACCCAAGAAAAGATATCCTAATTACCTTATAACAAGCTTGTGGTTATTCCAAGGAGGTAGCTCCAAATCCACATTGCCACATCCCAAATTTCAGCCATCCTGCTTTCCTGAAGACAATGCTGCTCCTAGGGAGACAACACCAACTGCCTATGGTTATTATATAGCTACGTGAAGGAGCCAGCATCCTTCCTTTTTTTAGGCTTTTTGGCCTGTATTTTGCCCTAGTAAATAAGATTATCTATATGTATGTATGTATAGATACTGCTGATGAGCAGTCTCTACATAACAGAGATTATTCCAAATTCCTGGGGAGTGATTTTTGCTCCCGGGGTTTTGTCTGCTCTGTCATGAAATGGTTTGGTTTAGCATCTTGAAACCGAATTAGCTGTTTATTTAGGGCTGACTAAGCTGTGGAAAAGGGAGGGTTAAGATACTGCTCTTGGGTGGAGATAGAAAAACCAAAACATATAATGAGAAAAGCATAAATAAAGACAAACTCAAAGAGGTAACAGGCGAGAAATCCTTTATTGAGGGGGTAAAGGCAGAGTCACAAACAGACTATTTCCAAAGTTAAAAACAAATACAAACAGAAAGCTAAAAACTGGACAATTATATTCCCCTCCCTCTTCCCCACCCTCCACTTAAAAATCAGAGTCCGAAGCTTAATTTGGGTTGGATTCATTAAGCTCAGGCAGCTCAGTTGGTGATTGCAGCTTGATTTGGGGGCAGTGGGTGGGAGGGAGACACCAGTTCCACGGACTGAAGTGGTTAAAGGCTGAGCAGAGACGTCCCCTCTCCGACCCCGCTGAGGTTCCGGAGCAGGGATGTGGGAGCAGCATGTTAAAACACAGACAGTCTTTTTTTTATATAATTAATTTTTCCTCCTTTTTTTTTTCTTTTTTCTCTTTTCCCCACCCCTCTCTCCTTTCCAGACACGGCTACTGTACAAAAGGAACCAGAAATTTATAATAAATACCTAACACAAGAGGCTCAGTACGTTGCTACAATCCTTCACTGAAGGGAAACATATATATACACACATATATATATACATATATCCTAATATATAACCTCTTTGACTTAAATCAGCATAAAAGCTACGTATTTCTACGGGATGGCCAGGGCAGGAAGGCCTCTCAACATCACCCAGACCCCACACCTCAACCCAGTATCCCTCATCCTGGAAAAGCGGCAGGATTTGCCCCCAGTGGGGAGTTTTTACATCCTAGAAGAGGGGAAATTTTGCACCTAGGAAGGGATATTTTTATTTTTTTAATTGTTTTTATATTTTTTTGGCACCTAGGAAGCTTCAGCTAAGCAACTGCGCAGTGAATATATAAAAAAACAAACAAAAAACAACCCCCAAACCAACCACAACTGGAAGAAACCCTTGGCGTGCACGACTCCTTGTGTGATAAATACAGACGTTTTCCTTTGCACCAGCTCAGGCTGAAATCTCTGCCCCATCCTAAATGCTGGTTACGACGCCGGGGAGGAAAAAGCTTCGAGTTAAAACCCTCGTAGACTCCAAGGAGGAAACAAACAAACAAAAAAATTGAAGAAGAAGAAGAAAATAACCCGGTGAGGCTCCGTGACTTGAGCATCCAGCTATTTGGTAGAGCGAGAGAAGGCTTAAATTCCTGGAGATTAATTAGCAGACACAGAACATGGCCCGAAGGTAGGTCTGAACCACGGCCCAAACAGCTCTGCATCCAAACTCTGCAGCTGGCCTTTATTTTTTATTTTTTTTCCCTAAAATAATAATAATAATAATAAAAAGGGAGATGAGCCCTCGATACCCTCAGTCTTGGGCTGGAGAACCCTCGGTTTCAACAGGAATCACCCATGGGAGATAAAAGCTGGATATCTTGGGTTTTCAACTAAATGAGGGTTTCTGGCATGGCTCATCCCACTGTCCCACCCCAAATCTGCCCAGCCAAGGAGAAAAAGGTCTTGGGGGAGGTTTGCTCAGGCAAAAGGGCCAAGAAAAAATAGATTTGCTCTGCAATTGCAAACAGAGAAGCTCAGACATGGCAAATTCGAGCCTTCTCCCCTTCCTACCAGAAAAAGGCTGTTCCCACTGGAAATTCAATGTTTTGCTGCCAAAAGCAGCCAAGGCAGGGCATGGGAACCCACAGGGTATTGGGAGAGGAGCCTGGAGATACCAAATGCTCGTGCAGGGATGGCAAAACCTTCCCAAATTCCATCCCTGTTCTCCAGGCACCGACTCCCTGTGAATTAGCACACCCAAGTGCCCGCTCCAAAGGGAGGACGGGGTATGGCAATAGGCATTTCCCAGCGAAAGCACTGGATTAGCAATTCATTAATCTCATTAATTAATCAACCTGATCCAAGCCTTTTGCCAAGGGATCCTGATTTTTAATGGGCAAAGCTGCCCACTCTGGGACCTCCTCGACCAGCGGTGGCAAAACCAGGCTCTGTGATGGTTTGGTTGGGTTCTTTTTCCAGCAGCAAACCTTCCAAATGGAGTTTGCAACCATGTTTAACATCAGCTCTTTGGAAACACCCTACTCATACACTTATTTTTCCACCCCCTGCTTCATCACAACTTGCCAGAAAGAAAGAAGGAAAGAAAAAGAGTGATTCCTCCCAGGTTTTGTTCGTTTTGGGGCGTTTTCTTGGGGTTATTTTTTGACCGCCGTTATTCCCCCCTCTGAGGTAGACGTCGATGGGGTGGGGATGAACCGCTGGAGAGTGGTTATTTGCCTGGTGTCCTGGTTGTCCCATCCCACCCTGGCTCAGCACTGCCGTACCAGGCAGGTGGTGGTGGCTGGTGGTGGCCCTGGCCAGCTGCATTTCTCCGGGGCGGTGATTTTCCCGGCGTAATCGATGCAGGAGGCGTTGCGCGTCCTCACGCCCTCGCCGCAGCTCTGGGAGCAGGGGGACCAAGGACCCAGGCGCCAGAGAGGGCAGGGGACATCTCCACAAGGCTTGATGTCCTCAGGCTTGAGGGCTCGGTCGCAGGTGGAGGAAGGTTGACCCTCCACATCCCGGCAATCCACCGTCCGTCTCTGCCAGCCGGAGCCGCACGTCTTGGAGCACTCGGACCAGTCGCCCAGGACCCACTGGGAGGTCAGCATCGGTTGGATGACGTTGGCTGACTTCTTCTCTTTGCCCTTCTGCTTGCTGAAGGAGACGTCCTTGGGGATGAAGAAGGTGTACTTGACTTTTGGTGGGAAGACCTCGCTGGCGATGGTCAGCAGCTGGACGGTCAGGGGCTCCGGGAGCTGTCGGAAACTCTGCAGCCTCTCCAGGGTGGTCATGGAGCCGCTGTACTTCAGGATGGTGCCCTTGATGAGGATGTCCTGCTCCATGGCCGAGATGGCAAAGTCTCCGTTCAGCAGGTACTTGCCCTCGAGGGTCCTGAGGGCCAGGTAATTCCCGTCGTGACGGACCCCGCGGTGGCTGCGCTGCTTGATGTCGATGTTGGTTGCCCCGGCAGGGATGGTGACGATGTCGTTGTAGCCGTATCTGCACGGGGTAAAGGGACACTGTTATTTTCCTAGTCTTATTCAGAGGAGACTCCTGCAATGGGGTAGCACTTCTCCAGTGGGATTGTGGCTCTGAAGCCCCCTCTCTGTAACCCAGAGTGCTCAGGAACTGGAAATCCTGCAGTGGTGCCCGATGTGTGCTCAGCTGGAGGATTTTTCACTTAAAAAATGAGCACTGCCATCAAACCAAGAGCCCCAACGTTACCAGCCTGGGTGGAAAATTCCCCTCACCCCCTTTCTTTTGGAACGAGGGAAGCGTTTGGGACTACAAGCCTGGCTCTGCCCAGCAATGCCGAAGGATAGCATCACCTGGGGATGGATATAGAAGAGCTGGGAAGGAGAGGGCTGGGATGCTGCTGGCATCATCCACACATGGACATGGGCCAGACATTGCTGCTGAAACCACATGGGTAGTTAAACAGTTAACTCAACAGAGATCTCATATTGTAGATGAGTTGGTATCAACTCAAAAGCCTTTCCTAGAAGACAGCAAGCACTGTGGCAGCAAAACCATCCCTGTCCACGGGCAGGTGGCTCATCTTTGGAAGGGCTTTGTAGCCACCACCACCACGCAGAAGAGGTCCTGCTGGTGGGTACAGAGCACATTCCCAGGCCAGGGGAGGATTTCCCTGCCAGAGCCCATCCCTGGAGCATCACAGCTCCTGGGACACCACCAGGAAGGCTCTGCTACTCAGGACCCAATGCCATGGTCATTACTTGCCGCTATAATAACATGACTCACGCTGTTGGGGCCAGCAGGATCGTTTTCCACACATCCCTACGGTCAATGCTGTGGTCGTTAATTAGGTTTAGAGTACTTTGGAACAAAGCCTTTGGGTCAAACTCTGCTCTCAGTCACCCTGGCCTCCCTAACCCTGATCTTAATGGGATCTCTTCTTGGCTGTAGCTACCAAGCTAATCTCTCCTTAGTCAACCGCAAACAATTCATAGGAGAGTGGAAGCCCCATTTCAGCTGGCTCCCTGGAAGGAAACCATTTAGGAAATCTAATTTGACTGTGTGAGTCACCTCGCTGCATGGAATTGGACGCGTTGGGCTTTTGTTACAATCTTTTCAACATAAGCCTCAAATTCAGCTCCTTTGGCAAAGCCAAGGAGATCTTGGGCAAGGGAAGCGACTCCCTCAATGTCTGTGTCCCAGGACTGAAATTCACACCTCCCAAGCCCAGGGAGAAGTTATTAAACCATTTATATCCCACAGCAGCCCTCCAAATACGTGTCCAGCTCACTGCATGGGGGTGAGATGCATATTGTAAGCCCAGATTTACTTGCAGTGCTGTCCCAAGCCCATGGCCGGTGTCAGCACCAGCCAGTATTTTAGGAAATAAACTCTGCTTGGCTTGCACAACACTGCCCCAGAATAAACTCAGCATAAGCTCCAGAGTTTGGGGAGGAGACCAAGGCCACCTGGCTGAGGGCCAAGCACTCCTGGAGTCCAGGGTGGGATGCTTTGGGTACAGAGAGCAAATTACACCACCTAGGAATCACGGAATCAGGGAATTGTCACAGCTGGAGGGGACCTCTAGAGATCATCTAGTCCAACTGCCCTGCCAAAGCAGGATTGTGTCCAGCTCTGGAGTCCTCAGCACAGAAAGGACATGGACCTGGTGGAACAGGTCCAGTGGAGGCCACCAAGATGCTCAGAGGGCTGGAGCAGCTCTGCTGGGAGGACAGGCTGAGGGAGCTGGGGCTGTTCAGCCTGGAGAAGAGAAGGCTGCAGGGAGAGCTTGGAGCAGCCTTCCAGGATCTGAAGGGAGCTCCAGGAGAGCTGGAGAGGGACTCTTGGTCAGGGAGTGGAGGGACAGGACAATGGGGAAGGGTTTTAAATTGGAAGAGGGGAGATTTAGATGAAATCTTAGGAAGAGCTTATTTGGTGTGAGGTTGGTGAGACCCTGGAACAGGTTGTTCTCTCTATTGTTGCCTGGCCTTCATCCTCCCCAGAACAGTCTTTATATCTCCAGCCTAGCACTCCAGCAATTAAAAAAATAACAAAAAAAGGAGAATGAGAGGAGAAGCTGCTTTTTTCTCCCTCCAGCTCCTCTCTGCAGACCCCCTTCTCCCCCCCACTTACTTGGATCGGTTGAGAGAGCCAGAGATTTTCCTGCAAGTGGAGCCGTTGCCGCCGCACACCCCGCACTTGTCCAGCTTCTTGGAGGAGCCCACGACGTGGTCACAGCCAGCCTTGATGCACTGCCCGTGGACACAGATGGAGAGGGTCTCCGGCCCACACAGCGTCCCATCGATCACCTAGGAAATGCCAGGGAGCAGTTAAGGCATTCAATGTGAAACAGGGTAAAAAAAATAATAAATAAAAGGAGTGATCATCATCTTACTTTGGCCTCAAAGACTTTAAATTCACTCCTCCCCCTGGCTCGGCAGAAGAGCTTGCACCGGTCTCGGGGTGACACTCCTGCGTACTTGGGAACCCACTCCAGGCGATTCCCTTCCAGGTCCGTGAAGTTGTAGCTGTTGTACTTCTCACACTGCTGCTCCCGAAAGCTTTTCCCTGAAGGGAAAGGCAAAATGTGAGCCAAAAGCTGCGGGAAGCCACCAGGAACCGCTGCCCTCCACCATAGAATGGTTTGGGGTTGGAAGGGACCTTAAAGATCATCATGGAGATGTAGGAGTGAGCAGAGGAGGGATGTTGCATGGCAGGGGACCACAACCCCCAAGAGAAAGCCAGAAAACCACAGAATCTTACAACCTCAGAATCATAGAATGGTTTGGGTTGGAAGGGACATTAAAGATCATCTATGATCATCCGGTGTCATCCCCCTGCTCTGGGCAGGGTCACCTCCCACCAGACCAGGTGGCTCCAAGCCCTCTCCAACCTGGCCTTGAACCCCTCCAGGGATGGTGACAGCAACAAGTTCCCTGGGGAACCTGTTCCATGGTCTCACCACCCTCACACCAAAGAATTCCTTCCTGACATCTCATCTCAATATCAATTTAAAGCCGTTCCCCCTCACCCTACGGGCTCCGTTCCCCGATGAAGAGTCAAGGCTGAGCAGAGGGGTGGTGGGTCCTGGAGAAACGGGGCCCGGAGGACAGCATGCATTTGGGAAGGGCATCCTTACCATCTGGTGGGCACTCCTTGGTGTGGCAGGACTGGTACTTGGCTCGCTGGCCCTCGCAGTACCTGCCGCCGTGCTGGGGCTTGGGGCTGTCGCAGTGCCGGTAGGAGAACTGCACGCCACCACCGCAGGTCCGGGAGCAAGAGCCCCAGGGGCTCCATGGGCCCCAACCTCCATCCACCGCCGGCTGCAAGAGGCCACCAGAAGCTGCTAGATCCATCCCAGAGCTCCCGAGGGCACGCAAAGGTCTGGAGCAATGCTAAAACTCTCCCCCCACACCCCCAGCCGGGGCCCTGGTCCAGCAAAGCACTTAAGCACATACTTCACATCAAGTTATTGCTTGACTTCCACCCGTCTGCTCATGTGCTTAAAAGTTAAGCTTGGGTTTAAGTACTTTGCTGACCGACTCAAAAATCACCGCTAATTCCCCCAATGGGGGGAAAAAAAAAAAAAGAAAAAACAACAAAGAAAAGCTGTGAATTAATTGCAGAACTGCAGCTGCTTTGCTCCCCCCTTCCAGACCAGCCTGAGCCTCGGAGAAAGGCATGATGGCATTTATCCTAGGAGCTGAGATTTATGGAAGGTGAAATATCCAGGAAAAAAATAATCAGGCACATCCAAAGCTAGTCCAGGGGATGGCAAGACCAGGGTTTCCAGGGAATTCCAAAGGGTCCCTGATTCTCTCCCCTCATCAGCTTACCTGGGGCTTCAGGGCATCCTGTGGCAGGCAGCGACCGTCCCAGCAGAGCCCCCCAGCTTTGCAGGGGGTGCCATCAGCCCAGGGCAAGCTGCCGTTCTTGGTGTGGCAAAGGGGCTCCCCGCTGCCCATCCTGCACCAGAGCTGGGCACAGATGTCCTCCTCGGTGGTGTTGGGGCAGTGCTGGAAGTCTTTGCCAAAGATCTGCTGGCATTGCTGGTCCAGGCTGTAGAGGGCTTCTTGGCCAGGCAGCTCGGCCGGCAGGGAGAGGGGCTCAGCTGGGGCATCAAGCAAGCAGTCCCCTGGGCAAGGATGGGAGTTAAGATGAAGATATATCAAGGCTGGAGACACACCAAGGCTCAACAGCCCAGCAGGGCACACCAAGCCTCTCCCTGTGGTCCGATTTCATAGAGTCTTACAATCATAGAATGGTTTAGGTTGGAGGAGACCTTCAGGATCGTCTCATTCCACACCTCCCACCAGATTAGGTTGCTCCAAGCCCCATCCAGCCCGGCCTTGAACCCTTCCAGGGATGGGGCGGCCACAGTTTCTATTCCAAGGTCTCACCAACCTCACAGCAAAGAAGTTCCTCCCCAGATCTCATCTCTATCTCCCCTCTTTCAGGGTCAAACCCTTCCCCCTCATCCTATGGTTCCCCTCCCTCATCAAGAGTCCCTCCTCAGCTTTTCTGGAGTCCCTTGAAGGACTGGAAGGAGCTGGAAGATCTCCCCAGAACCTTCTCTTCTCCAGGCTGAACAGCTCCAGCTCTCTCAGCCTGTCCTCCCAGCAGAGGGACTCCAGCCCTGCCAGCATCTCTGTGGCCTGCTCTGGCTGGGCTCCAACAGGTCCATGCCCTTCCTGTGCTGATTTGAAGCCCTTTCAATCCCACACACCCCTCAAGAGCCTGAGAAATTAAGGAAAAGCCTGTTCTTGCATGGTGAAGCTCCTTACCGTGCCCTCCATCCAGGAATTCAGTGAGGTACATGGCACTGCAGGGGGACCAGGGCTGGCTCTTGTTCAAGTGGATGAAAAGAGGGGCCATCATGTGGTGCTTGCCCAGGGGCCCGAAGAGCCGCTCGCAGGTCTTGGAGTCATCATGGGGCATGCTGAGGACGTGGCCTGGGGAGCAGAGATCATGGGTGAGACAGCATCCCAGCTCCTGCTCTGCTGCAGGTGGTGGTGCCTGGGCATCCAGGAGCATCTCTTGAGTTCCTCTTGTTGCACAAGCTCATTAGCTTCCATAAATCAGAAGCGACAAAGAAAACAGTCCTTGCTCCATCAGTGCAGCAGAGCTGCACGCCTGGCAAAGTGGCCAAAATTAGACAGAGCATCCCTAGAAGTAGGCAAACAAGGTGGGGAAGTGCTTGGTCCCACACCATAACTCATCCCATCAGGCAAATGCTCTGATTCACACCACACCAGGCACCTCAAAATGCTTTTGGAAGCTCCAGAAGTTCCTCCAGGGCTGCCCTGGGATCCACAACTGGGAGATGCTGGTGCTGGGCTGTGCTACATCCCCTCCCAGCAGCAAGGTTGGCCACTCTGGGTTGAAAAATCAGGAAATCCACCCAATCCCACCCCACCTACCCTAGGAAGGGATGTTTTACCCAGTTCGTGAGCCAGGGTGTAGGCTGCCTGCAGACCCTCGTCCTCGATCACCGAGCAGCTTTTGTTGCGGTCGCACATGGTGCCGATGTCCGCCACCCCCAGCGTGTCACAGCTTTGGTGTCCACAGAAGTCCTGAAGAGGGTGGGACAAGGTGAAAGGGGTCCCACTTTTGGTAGCCCCAACATCTCTGGGCAGAGCTGGACAACCCAGCTGGTGATCTGCACCCCAAATACAACCACCACCCCTCAATGCTTTGCATGGTGGAGGAATTCCCTCTCTCCCACCAAGGACACCTCAACCCCTTTCTTCTCCCCCCTCCAGAGCATCTCCAAGAGACCCTTCAGACCTGTCTCGTCAGCAGGATGGCGGTGTCGTAGTGCTCCGGGTGCCTGTCACTGGGGGGGTTGAACCTTTGCTGCCAGCTGCAGAAGTTGCGCAGGGTGAGGCCACCGTTGTCAGACACCTCCGGCCCCGCCGCCACCTCGTCCACCACCAGCACCTTCACCACCACCAGGCTGATGGAGTTCTTCAGGCTGGGGTGCTTGTAGATGCGAGCCGCCATGGACATCAGGGTCAGGACATGGTTCTGTGGGGAGACAGAGGCAAAGCCTGGCTGAAACCTTCATAGAATCAAAGAATGGTTTAGGTTAGAAGGGGCCTTCAAGATAATCAAGTTCCAACCCCCTGCCATGGGCAGGGACACNACACAGTGCTCCAGGTGGGACCACCTCACGCACAACCTCCAGTGGATGCAAGAACAGGGTTAGGAGGGTTTGAACCCAACGTCCTCAGTGACAAAGTGGGGACGAAGCTCTTTGAGAACCCGAGCTCCTGCCCAGCTCAGCGCCTGGGACGACCCAGCGATTACTTAATATGTCAAACGCGCCCACGATGTTGGGGCTGATGTAAACATCTTATCGGAGCATCGAAATTCCTCCTCTGCTTTGGCACCCGGCCCCGGCCCCGCAGTCAGGAGAGAAGAATGCAGCGATTACACAATGCAGTGTTGGGAAAGAGAAAGCGGCTTCCCTCCTCCCCAGACACAATCACACCCCGCGGTCTCGCTTCAGCGCCACCACCTCATTAAACTCCAAGGACCTGGCGGTGGAAACCCTCTCCAGAGGCTGAATTTCACCCTAAAATCCATGTTTCTCAAGGGGGAAACATTCTTTGCCATGCAGCCAGGAGAGCGATGTGCCACAAAGTGCCATTTTCTTCGCCAGCTGGGGAGAATTTGGGGAGATGCTCCTCCTCTTCCAACAGAGAGGGAATATTTGTGGTACCCAGAGCTGCTCGCCCCCTGGGGAGGTTGTGGCCATTCGAAATTCTTCTGCCATGGTTTACCCCGGCGCTGGCAGCTCCCTGTAAACACAAGGTCCTGCTTCCAGCAGGATGTATCCCAAGGCTCGTCATCCCAGGGGCAAGCCCCGGCGAAGCCGATGAATGAGAGGGATGAAGAGGCTGGTTTATTTAGACTGGCCGGATCTCCGCGACGTGACTCACATCCCAGCCCCGAGCTTGCAACACATGTCACAGGGAAGCCACCTCTGAGGCAAAGAACCCGGGCGAGATCCCCACTCCAGGGCACTGGAGGAATTCTTTGTCCCCTGAGGAAAGTCCATTGGGAAGCTTGAGTAGCTACGGACAGCCCAGAAACCAACCCCATCCTGGGATCCATCACAAGAAGCATGGCCAGCAGGTCCCAGGAGGTGATTCTCCCCCTCTGCTCTGTGCTCCTGAGACCCCACCTGGAGTCCTGTGTCCAGCTCTGGAGTCCTCAACATAGAAAGGACATGGACCTGGTGGAACAGGGCCAGCGGAGGCCACCAAGATGCTCAGAGGGCTGGAGCAGCTCTGCTGTGAAGACAGGCTGAGAGAGCTGGGGCTGGTCAGCCTGGAGAAGAGAAGGCTGCGGGGAGAGCTTGGAGCAGCCTTCCAGGATGTGAAGGGAGCTCCAGGAGAGCTGGAGAGGGACTCTTGGTCAGGGAATGGAGGGATAGGACAAGGTGGGAGGGTTTTAAATAGGAAGAGGGGAGATTTAGATGAGATCTTAGGAAGAACTTCTTTGGTGTGAGGGTGGTGAGACCCTGGAACAGGTTGCCCAGAGAAGCTGTGGCTGCCCCATCCCTGGAGGGGTTCAAGGCCAGGCTGGATGGGGCTTGGAGCAACCTGGTGTGGTGGGAGGTGTCCCTGCCCAGGGCAGGAGGGTTGGAACTGGATGATCTGGAAGGTCCCTTCCAACTCTGACCATTCTATGAATAAAGTTCCTAGAAATATCACAAAGCCTTCTTTAAAGTTACACACATGAAGACCTCGAAGGATGCTCTACCCTGGAGTTGCGCACCATGGGATGATCCCTCTTTTCCAAGGGAGCAAATCCTGCCCCATCCTCCTCTAAACCATTACAGGCTTCACTCCATCCCAGTAGTTTTTACCTGGGAACCCTCTTTCCCAACTACAAACCCCTTGAGGTATCAACCCTCTCATCCTCAGGGCTACATCCAGCCAAGAAACTCTTGCAGCAGCAGGAACGGAGGGACTCAGAAAACATCCCCTCGCCTTCCCTTCATCTGGAAAACCCAGAGGGAAAGCAAACCGAACAAACAGCTATTTAGTGCAGACTGAAAGGTCAAATTCACTTGTTCCACCATCTGGTGTGTATTTACACCCATCCCTAAACCGTGCGGGAGTTGGTTGGGTTTGGGATGGACCCCAACTGCTCCGGGGAGAGCAGCAATCCACCTGCACCACCTTGGCTTGGCCAACGGGTTTGAAGCTGGGGCCAAAAGCAAATGATGGGATCCCTAGGGCTCAGAAGATAATGACTGAGCACTTTTGGCCAAAAACTGGCTGCAGGTGAGCAGCTGAATCCCACTCATCCCATCCTCCCTGAGCCTTTGCTTTGACCAGGTTGCTCCAAGCCTCATCCAGCCTGGCCTTGAACCTGTTCCAGTGCCTCACCACCATCACAGTAAAGAATCTCCTCCTAAGATCTCATCTAAATCTCACCTTTTCCAATTTAAAACCACTACCCCTTGTCCTGTCTCTCCACTTCCTGACCAAGTCCCTCTCCAGCTCTCCTGGAGCTCCCTTCACATCCTGGAAGGCTGCTCCAAGGTCTCCTGGGAGCCTTCTCTTCTCCAGGCTGAACAGCCCCAGCTCTCTCAGCCTGTCCTCCCAGCAGAGCTGCTCCAGCCCTCTGAGCATCTTGGTGGCCTCCACTGGCCCCGTTCCAACAGTTCCATGTCCTTTCTGTGTTGAGGACTCCAGAGCTGGAGACAGGACTCCAGGTGGGATCTCAGGAGCACAGAGCAGAGGGGGAGAACCACCTCTGGTGACCTGCTGGCCACGCTTCTTTTGATGCATCCCAGGATGGGGTTGGTTTCTGGGCTGCCAGTGCTCATCTTGAGGTTCTCATCCACCAGCACTCCCAATTCCTTCTCTTCAGGGCTGCTCTCCAGCCATTCCATGCCTCCCAAAACCTCCTACCTCTTCTTTTTTTTTTCTCTGGCTGCAATCCCTCTGCTCCCAAGAAGCTCAAATTCCACTCATTCCCACCCCAAAAAGTAACAGAAATGTTGGGGTGCCTTTCATCCAACACACCTGCATCACAGCAGCTCCAACACCCCTCTTGCCACAGCCTGGCTGGACACGCACAGATATCAGGAGCATCACCCCGACACCACTTCCAGTAGCAAAACCAGTCCACACAGAGGGTTAAAAATGGGGAAAAAATAAATATAAACCAGAGCACGGGGAGCTGGAGTGGCTGGTTTTATCCTGATAATGCAGAGAGAGATAGAATCAACCTTTTCAGGGCAGGGGAAACTGAGGCACAAGGAGGACTCCTACCACCTCTTCATCTTTTCATTTCCCTTCATCCGACACAGGCTCTTGCAAAATCTCTGCTCCTCCGTGGGAACCAGTGGGGAGCCGAAGTCTGCAGAGATTCCCCAAACTGTTTTCCTTTGCTTTTCTTTTTTCCCCTTTCCTTTTAATTATTATTAATATCATTATTATTATCTTTGGGGGCAGAAACTGCTCTTACACACACCCTTAAACTATTGTTGTGGTATGCACACCATGACCTAATACTGCCGGACCCACCCAGTGCAGAAAGGATGGCAGGGAGCACCCACCCCCACCACAACTCACCCTCCAAACCCCCAAAATTAATCCTCAGCCTGACCTGGGGCTGTAGTTTTGGGGTTTTTTTGTGGGGGCTGTAATTTTGGGGGTTGTTTTTTGCTTGGGGTTTGGGTTGGGTTTTGTTTTGCCTCCTTTTCTCCCTCCAAGCCAGCATTTCTGTAAAGGGGAGGGGGACACACACATACACACACACAAAAAATGTAAAACACTGAGATTTCTGGAGCGCAGACAGATGGAAGGAAGCAAACACGGGGTCAGATGCGAGGGCTGTTTTAAAAAAACAACTGGTAAAAACATGTCCCAGCCTGTGTCTCCCTCTCTTTCTCCCTCTCCCCCCCAAAAAACTGTCCCCCTCCAGCTCGGACACCCGCAGCAAGCGCTCTGCCAGCCTCCTGCTGCGGTTTGGAGCCGGGGCCAAGAATCTCCTTGCAAAAGAAACCCCACCAGCAGCCAAAGGAAACGAGGGGGACACTTGGGGGACACCCTCCTGCCTTCCTCATCCCTGTAATCCCTGCCACTTGACTTTTTCCTGCCCACCCCCCCTTCTCTTTGCCTGTTTTCCTGAATATCTGGGGCTGAGCTGCTCTGAGATCCTTCTCAGAGCAGGGGAAACTGAGGCACAAGGACTGCCACCATCCCTTCGAAGTTTTTCTTTCCCTTTTTCCTTGGTATTGAGGGCTGAACTGTGGGACAAGCAATTATTCCTGTTCAGGGTAAGGGAAATTGAGGCACAAGGATTGCCACTACCTCTTTGCTGGGTGTTTGGGGCTGAGCTGTGAGAGGTATTATCTCCTTTTCAGAGCAAGGGAAACTGAGGCACAAGGACTGCCACCAGCCCTTCGAAGTTTTTCTTTCCCTTTTTCCTGGGTATTGAGGGCTGAACTGTGGGACAAGCAATTATTCCTGTTCAGGGTAAGGGAAACTGAGGCACAAGAAGGATTGCACCACCTCTTTGCTCTTTTCTTTCCCTTTTTGATGAGTATTTGGGACTGAGCTGCAAGAGAAGGAATTATTCCTTTACAGAGCAGGGGAAACTGAGTCACAAGGAGGAATATCACTACCGCTTCGCTCCTTTTCCCGGATATTTGGGGCTAAGCTTGAGAGAACCAATTATCCATTTTTGGAGGCAGGGGAAACTGAGGCACAAGAAGGATTGCACCACCTCTTCGCTCTTTTATTCCCCTCTTTGCTGGATATTTTGGGCTGAGCTGCAAGAGATATAATCAACCCCTTTCAGGGCAGGGGAAACTGAGGCACAAGAAGGATTGCACCACCTCTTCGCTCTTTTATTCCCCTCTTTGCTGGATATTTTGGGCTGAGCTGCAAGAGATATAATCAACCCCTTTCAGGGCAGGGGAAACTGAGGCATGAGTAGGAATACCACCACCTCTTTGCTCTTTTCTTTCCCTTTTTGACGACTATTTGGGGCTGAGCTGCAAGAGAAGCAACTATTCCTTTTCAGGGCAGGGGAAACTGAGGCACAAGGACTGCCACTACCTCTTTGCTCTGTTCTTTCCCTTTTTGATGGGTATTGGGGGCTGAGCCACGAGAGAAGCAATTATCCATTCTGGGAGACAGGGGAAACTGAGGCACAGGAAGGACTGCCACTACCTCTTTGCTCTTTTCTTTCCCCTTTTTGCTGGGTTTTGGCGACTGAGCTGTGAGAGAAGCAATTATTCCTTTTCAGGGCAGGGGAAACTGAGGCACAGGAAGGACTGCCACTACATCTTTGCTCTTTTTTCCCCCTTTTTGCTGGGTATTTGGGGCTCAGCTGCGAGAGAAGCAATCATTCCTTTTCAGGGCAGGGGAAACTGAGTCACAAGGAGGCCCACCACCATCTTTTAGCAGGCAGGAGGAGGGAAGACGAGGCCAAAGCCCATCCCGAGAGCATCTCGGGGCAGGGGCCTCGCCGTTTGCAACCACAGCTCCCTCCAACGCTGCGCCTTTCATTCCGAAGCCCTTGATAATCTGGCACTGGGAGGCAGCAGCTGTTTGACATTACCAGGAAGCGAGAGCAGGGGCCAGGGGAATATTTCGGGAGGCTGCCCACTCCTCCAAACCCCTTGCACCGAGAGATTACACCAGGGGGGACAAATCCCAAAGGATGCCGGCGGATGGTCCCCCCCTTTTCTTGGCAAAAATCCCTTTTAATCCCACCCTGGTTGCCTTTGGGCTCCTTTTGTCAAGGGATTAAGCCAACTCACCCTTCTCAAGCTGCAATTCATCCTAAAAACTAGAGGAACCTAGAGACAGGAGGGGACCTGAGCTCCAGGGTGGGTTTTGGCTTTATCTCCAAGCTCACTTTGATGGTGGATCAAGCCACCAGCGGGACCCCCAGCAGTGCCCTGGCCTCCAGCACCCACCTTGGTCTTAGAGAGAAAGGGGTTGCAACAGTTTTCCTAAAAACCTCGTAAAACTGCCTGGAAAATATAAATAAAAAACCCAAACCACAGAAGCCGGGCGAGGAACCTCAGCTTAATCAGACCGATCTGGTTCTGCCGTGGTCCTCGGTCACCACCAGCTCTTGGAGTCGGGGAGCGAGGGGGAAAGGAAAAGGGGATCATAGCCATCGTGTCTTGGAGAGGAGAGCTTGGGAACGCATCCCATCTGCCCCCAAGAGACGGGAGAAATCCCACCGCAGGAATCCCGTCCGGCTGCCAACTGGCTGGGGATGCTGCGGATGGTTTTTGTAACCGCCTGCTGCTTTTAGGTGTCTGGGCAAACATTTTCTCCCCCCCTTCCCTCCACAAGTGCAGCCGGCGCTGCAGGTGCTCAGCCCAAACAGAGGGATCAGCCCTTCCACTGCCTCCTGCCTCAGTTTCCCCTACTGAAAACCCCTGCTTAACCCTCTAAGCAATGCTCACTGCCTTTTCCCACCCTCCTTTCCCCAAGCATTTCGGTACCTCCGCAGGGAAAACTCAAAGGAGAACTTTTGCATCCAGCCTGGGGTCTCACACCCCTCCTTGTATCAGTGGTGGTGGGGTGTCTTCTCAATC
Source organism: Thinocorus orbignyianus (assembly GCA_013400375.1). Lineage (NCBI taxonomy): Eukaryota > Metazoa > Chordata > Aves > Ciconiiformes > Thinocoridae > Thinocorus > Thinocorus orbignyianus. Next base: position 185,736 of record VXBW01006913.1, read on the forward strand.
ACTGCAGCTCACAACCTCCTCACAGGTGCTATTGCTCAGCACTGTCCTGTCCCACCCCCCAAAATACCCCGTTTCCTGCAAGAAGGATTAACATCCCCCCCCATCACCATCCCCAAATTTCAGCTCTGGCTCTGCCCTCACTTCACAGTTCCCTCCTGGTTTTCCTGGAATGAAGCTCTTGTCACCTAAATTACGTTAACAGCTGAGCACTAATGGCTGAGATTGATTAGAAACAGCTCATTAATAGCATTTTCCCAGCACCAGCACAGCATCGATTATAACTGGCAATGCCTGGGTGCATCTTCTGGCCTTCTGACTGTCTCCTCCTCGAGCTGCTACAGCTCACGCAAGAAAATAAGCAGGAGCACAAACAATGCTTGTGACCTTTGATGAATATCTGCTAATTAAAGTGTGGTTACGGGAAGAGAAGTCACTGCATAAGTATGGATTCTTCTGACTCAACATTTCTGCTCCCTGGGCATCTCCTAGACAGCTCTCCAAGATCTCACCAGCCCAGCGTGAGCAAACCAGCACTGAATTTTCGCTTTTTGGCCCACAAAATGTAGGTATTTAGGGAGATGTGAGATGGCTCTTGGGGGTTCCAGAGTTAGCAGTCGGTTAGTGCTTCTCCCTGAGTTTTTTCCTTGCTGAGACCAAAAGATCCAGAAACACAGCAGGTGGCTTTCTCTTTTTTTTCTTACTGCTACGTGAGAGCTGGTTCTGGTTAAAGTTGTCTCCCAACTGTTTAAATATCAGCTCATCCAAACCAAAGATGCTTGAAGGCTTCCTTCCCACCAAGAAATACCCTGAGGGATGATGCAGAGATGCTGCTCTTGGGGACAAAAGAGGAGATGATGGCAAATTGGGAGGCAAACAGACTGGGAACCCACTGGGAAGCTAGGAGGGAGCTCTCATGTACCTTCCAGGGTGGCATCACCCACTCCCAGGGCTGGAACAGCCAAATTAGGGCTGGGTACCAGCTTTTCATGAGCTGCCATGGCACAGGTTCACCCTGAGAGTTGGGATGGGGCTTGTTTTTCCCCCCAGCTGGGGATTATCAGGACTCCCCTCCCTCAAAAAACCCTCCAACTCAACAAACCATCACCTTATTTGCAGCAGGAGCCCCCTGGGTGCTGTTTAAAACCACTGGGTGCAGAAAATGCAATACACTATATTTTTTCCTGTCCTTCTAGGGAATCAGAGATCAGCTTCCCGGTACTGGGGGAGTCATTTTCACTCTAATTCCTATGCCCTTTGCTTAAATATTCAGGTTATTCCATTCAAACTGTATTTTTTGAGTGCTGAGAGCTCTGGGATGTCTCCAAGCACAGCATCCATCCTCTGCCTTGGGGGCACGCAAGGAGAGCCAAGCGAGGGGTGAAACCCGAGTGATGCTCAAGCAGCTGAAATCAGCTGGAGCTCCAAGATTTGGCATTTCCCAAGCTCCAGCCCTGCTCAAAATCCAAACGCTGGCTTTATTTAGGAGTGGAGAAGCTGGATGAAGCCTCCCCGTCCCCCCCGGGGGGCAAAACCAGGCTGCCAAAGTGATTTCAGCTGCCTGATTGCTCCCCACTGAGCTCCAGCTTCAAGGATGAGCAGCCCCCTACCCCACAGCAGAGGACAAACAACTTCAGTGCACTGTTACCCCTCACAAAGACCATGCAAATTGGAGTTTGGACCCCAACAGCTCATTCCTGCAGGGAGCATGGTGGTGGCTTTGCAAAAGATGTGAAAAATAACCCAGCGTCCATGAAAACGGCTGGGAAACAGGGATGTGGGGAGCTGAGAGAGCAGGATTTGTGCTCCGGGGGTCTCTGCAAAGCCTGGACATGGGCAAAGTCCCCGCAGCTGGAGGGTGGTGAAGGAGGTGGGAGAGTTTCTGGGGGGGGAAAGTGGCTGTTGGTGCATCTGCTGGGCTGCAAACAGGTGGCTCAGGAGCGGGACTAGGCATTACTCAGTTTATTTACTATCTGGCCCCAGCTCCCATCCGGAAGGCAGTTAAGCCCATTGCTCTGCAGCGCTCCCAGAAAGGCATTAACCCACTCTGTCCCTCATCCGTGGGGACACCAGAGGGATGGGACATCACGGTGTCCAGCCCCTGCAGACACAGGCTCCCCCAGGAGGGATGAGGGGTCTGGGAAAGGGTCCCCAAATCCCGTAGAGCAACCCTGCGGGGACTTACAGTCCCTACGCTGCAGGGAAAGGTGGGGACAGAGCCAAGGTCCCCCATCCTGTCCCCAGCTCTCTACTCGCTCACCCAGGGTGGTCCCTGGCATCTTGGGGCTGCTCGTAGAATAGAATCCAAGAATAGTTTGGGTTGGAAGGGTCCTTCAAGATCACCCAGTCCTACCCCCTGCCATGGGCAGGGACATCTCCCACCCCACCAGGTTGCTCCAAGCCCCCTCCAACCTGGTCTTGAACCCCTCCAGGGATGGGGCAGCCCCAGCTTCTCTGGGCAACCTGTTCCAGGGTCTCACCAGCCTTATTATAAAATATTTCTTCTTTTTATCTAGTCCCCACGGGGACCCGGCAGCAGGCAGAGCCAGCGGGCTGGGGGAGATGGAGAGCTGCAGACAGGAGGAGGAGGAGGAGGAGAGGCAGTGGGGATGGGAGGAGATGGGGGGACTGGAAGGATGGAGGGATGAAGGGGATGGAGAGGCAGTGGGGATGGGGACAGGAGGAGATGGGGGGACTGGAAGGATGGAGGGATGAAGGGGATGGAGAGGCAGTGGGGATGGGGACAGGAGGAGATGGGGGNAGGGGGGGATGAAGGGGGTGGGGGGGGGATGGGGAGGGATGATGGAGAGAAGAGAGGGATGGAGGGGCAATGGGGACAGAGGATGGAGAGAACAGAGGGGCATCAGAGACAGAGGGAGAAAGGGATGGAGCAGCAGTGGGGAGAGAGGACCAGAAAGCTGGAGAGAAAGGAGGGATGGAGGAGCAGTGGGGACATCAGGGGACCAGAGAGCTGGAGAGAAAGGAGGGATGGAGCAGCAGCGGGGACATCAGAGGGATGGAGAGACGTCAGGGCAGCGGGGACCGAGGGACGGAGAACCTCACCAGCCCTTACCTCCACATCCTCCCCGTAGAAGCGCACCATGGAGGCATCAGCCACCAGCAGGGTCTCCACGTACCGCGCCTGCGAGA
>VXBW01006913.1:213104-230296 GCA_013400375.1 Thinocorus orbignyianus
CACCACGCTTTCCTCAGGGGGACAGAGCCCCCTGTTTTGCATCTTGCCATCCAAGAGATGGTTCCCAAACCAGTGAGAAATCACCACCCTCCTTCAGAAAGGAAGGAGGGGAAAGGGGGAAAAGGAAGGGGCAGGGGGGGAATTCCTTGTGTTGCCGTTCTTTTGCCGAGTGTGCAGCGAAAGGACGGGAGATGCCGATGGTACTGGCTGCTTTGTGTATACCATGTATACTAAACATCGATCTCTGCTGTTTGTGCCTCAATAGCAAACCTGAAATAAAACGGTATTTAAAGTTACTCCTGGTTTCCCTGGGTTGTGTGGGGAGGGAAAAAAAAAAAAAAATTCCCTGCCAGTGTCATTTAGCTGGTGGCTGCGGAGCATTTCTGGATCTTCTTGTGGTCCCAGCCTCTTTGAAGCCTCAATAATCCAAGAAAAAACCCAAAACTAAACCAAAAAAAAAGAGCTTTGGGAGCTGAACAGCTTTATTCTGACTTTCATCTCCTACACGATTTGTTTTTTATTTGGGATAAAAACCCCCAAGGAGCCCAAAGGAGCTTGGTGATGGATTATCCCACTCAAACCTACGCCGGGACATTGAATACTGGAGGCTGCTTTGCCTTAGCCTGGAATCAGGATGCTCTTTTGTCAGGATAACAGCACGATAGGGTTAAACGGATTAATGTGCACTGGAACAGCCCTCTCATATCCTGGAATAACTGTGTCTGCACATCCCATGCTCCGGGACCATCCCTTCCCGATGTGTCATTCCGGAGTGGACAAAAACCTGGGTCTCAGCCCCGCGTCCCGTCACCTCCAGGTGGTCTGGGAAAAACAAGCTGAGCTGGGGGCCCAGAAAACAGCCCCCATACCAGCACACCCTCCCTGAACCCTCCTTCCCCATCCCTTCGTGGTGAGATAAAGCCCTGCCTTTCCATGGGACACGTCCCCCTGATGTCCCCCCATCTGGGACATCCACCCGGTGTTTTATCCTCCTCCTCCTGGCCAATGCAAGGGGTTTTTTTTTTGGTTTTATCCCTGTTATACTGTAATTCTTTGGCTCATTTAATGTGTTTTTACTGGGGTGGGGGGCAAACTCACTCTGTTTTTCATGATAGCACAGAAACAGGACACACCCCACCGAGCATCTTCCCCCTCGCCAGATCCTATGGGGGAAATAAAGGATTGATGGCCTGCATCTCTCCCCTCTTAGAAAAATTAATAATAATCCAGTTCCAGCCCAGGATATATCCCACCCTGCAAGGGCTCCAGCTGCAAACAGCTTTATTAGGGACAAAGAGGGAGATTTCCAGCTGGTGCAATACCCCGTGCTGTAGTTTTCCCCCCAAGGAGCCAAAACCTGAGTCAAAACTAACACCTTGCTCCTCCAGCACTGGGTGACAGCCACGCTTTTAACCTTAAAATCACCCAGAGAGATAAAAAATTACCCACCTCCCCACTTATTTACCTGGTAAGGAAGGAAAAAAACCAAGCACCGGTGCCAGAAACACCACCTCAGAGGGAAAAGTTGGTGTTCAGCCAAGTCACGGTCTCCTTTCTCAAGGAGCTTTGCCCCAGGAAAATTGGTGGTGGCTTAATGAGGCTGAGTCAAACACCAGCACCTGGTGCTGGGAGGGTGACACAGGTGATGTCCCATGTCCCCATCAGGCCTGGACCCCCAGGAACAGGCTCCCAGGGAGAGAGAAATGATCATGTGCTGTGTCCAAGGGGTATCTTCTCCCAGCACCATGAGATGCCATCACTGATGGCTCTCATGCTTCCCAGTTTCCTGACATGGAAATATTTTGTGTTTCGCTTCCTTGGATTCTCTGATGTCTAATAAAAGGCTGAGCTGCCTGTTTTTCACAGAATCACAGAATGATATGGACCTCTGAAGGTCATCCAGTCCAACCCCCTGCCAAAGCAGGTCCTCCTAGAGCAGGTTCCACAGGAACGTGTCCAGGCAGGGTTTGAATGTCTCCAGAGATGGACACTCCACCACCTCTCAGGGCTCTGCCACCCTCAAAGTCAAGAAGTTCCTCCTCATGGTTAGATGGAACTCCTTATGTTCAAGTTTGTGCCCGTTTCCTCTTGGCAGGAAGATGGAATTCAACCCCATGGCACAGCAGCATGAGGCACAACCGGTGTTCGTGATGGGACACGGAGATCTCCAGCCTCTTAAGACGTAGAACAAGTGCTAAACTCTCTTGATGACTTCATACAGAAGGGGATTTGCTGAGAACCAAGATCCTTGCCGTCCTCCAGCCAAACCACTGAGGTTTGGGGTATTTTTTTCCTTCAAACTCATCCCCAAGGGCTGGAGATGGCTCGAGCAGAGAGGACCCAATGCCTTGATGAAACCGGTCCCCGCACCTGGGACTGCTGGCGAATCTGCTTCTTCTCATTTGTCCTGAGCTGAAACATGAGAATCTTGAAAAATAAAACCAATAATAGTAAAAATCCCAACCAAACAAGCAAAAACCCACGGGTGTTACTTGAAATGTAACATCAGGAAGGGAAAGGGTGGAGGGGACGGGCAGTGTTGGCATCTCCTCCCTCTTTCTGGTCCAGGGCGCTTCGATGTGGCTGTGGATCCGCTCCCTGGGGCTGGGATGCTGCCTTGTTATTATTATTATTTTTATTAATTCTTCTTATTGGTGTTTGCCAGGACACAAAAGCAAAACCAGGCGGAGGGTGAACGACCCGACCTGATAGATAACACATGTGCTGCATAAAACCTTGCCTGGGGAGGTGGGGAGTTGGGGAATAAATGTTCTTCACGGGGAAAAATAGGGGTAAGATCACCCAAAATCGGGGATATAAAATGAAACGGTGACGTGGAGCAGGGATGGGAGACCCCGGCTCCTCTCCCAGGTTTTCTCCATCACCTCTCATGGCCGTGGGGGTGATGGCGAAGGCCAGATTGTGCCGGCTCTGGCCGGCCCTCACTGAATCTGGCAGGAAAAATCCCACTTTCCAAGCAGAAAAAAGGGCTGTGAGGATGTGTCACCGATCCTCATCCCGGGTCAGGCGCTTGCAGAAAGCCCAGGCAGCTTCTCCACAGCCGGGGGGATGCAGAGGAGCCCCGGCAGCACCGGGGAAAGGGCTGGGGAGGGATGCCAACCCCCCCCGGCGATGCCAACCCTCGCAGACTAAACTTCCCCTCATCATCCTCCCCAGCCAGCAAACTGACACATTCCCACCAGCATTCCTACCCTTGTTTTCTTTTTTTCTTTTTTCAATTAATATTTTTTTTGTTCTAATTACACAAGGCACTCAGTGCCAAATATGGTCCGGCCAACTCTAATCCGGTGAGCAGAGAGGGGCTGGGTTATTTATTTTATCTAATTTATGGCAAAAAAACCTCCCACCTCCTTCTCGACCGGCGGCAGGAGCTGGATTTTGATCTTTGGGGAGGTCTCCATCCCAAACTTTCGCTCCTACAAAGGTCTGATCCTTGAAGAAGCCACGGCAGAAGGAGAGTAGATGGTGTTGGTTGGCAGAGAACCGCCTCGGCATCTGGGAAGGAATGAGCTGAGTAAAGCAGGCAGCTGTTAAAAATTATAAGTCTTTTCTGGGGAAAAACCCCTGGAAATCACAGCCATGGGGTGAGCGGTGAGAGCTTTCCAGCCTTCTCCTGGGGAAGGTGCTGCGTTTGGATTTAGCCTAATTAATATCAAGTTCAGCCAAGCAAGCCCGGGAGGCGGATGGTCTCCCAGCTGGTTACTTAATGGGGTTGGATTATTTATTTTTTTTAAGGCATTTCTTCTTTTTGTTTAATTTCTTTTTCATTTCTCACCCCCTTGCAAATGAATTTAGTGCCGGTGAGAGGTGTTGGGATTGACAGCTCTGCAAAGAATACAAGCCCTCCAGGAAAAATGTTTCGGAGCCGGGGAAGGAACAACCCTGTGTGTAACCCAGGCGTTAAGGGGTAATTATTTGCAGTAACAGCTGCTTTTTTGGGGTTGTTTTTTGCTTTTTTCCATGAAAAAACTGGTTTGACTGGGGTTTGACACCGCGCCTGAGACACTTTCAGGTGGCCAAAGCATTGGGCATGGTTGGAGTTGGTGAAGCACCATCCCCTGCTGCTACTCAGAGCTACATTTCTGTGCTTTAATTGCAGTTTCATAGAATCATAGAATGGTCAGAGTTGGAAGGGACCTTAAAGATCATCAAGTTCCAACCCCCCTGCCATGGGCAGGGACACCTCCCACCACACCAGGTTGCTCCAAGCCCCATCCAGCCTGGCCTTAAACACTTCCAGGGATGGGGCATCAACAACTCCTCTGGGCAACCTGTTCCAGTGCCTCACCACCCTCACAGGAAAGAACTTCTTCCTGATATCTCATCTAAATCTCCCCTCTTCCAATTTAAAACCATTACCCTTCGTCCTGTCACTAGACTTCCTGACCAAGAGTCCCTCTCCAGCTCTCCTGGAGCTCCCTTCACATCCTGGAAGGCTGCTCCAAGCTCTCCCTGCAGCCTTCTCTTCTCCAGGCTGAACAGCCCCAGCTCTCTCAGCCTGTCCTCACAGCAGAGCTGCTCCAGCCCTCTGAGCATCTTGGTGGCCTCCGCTGGCCCCGTTCCACCAGGTCCATGTCCTTTCTATGTTGAGGACTCCAGAACTGAACGCAGTTCAGTTTCTGTTCAAATACCTGATTTTTAAAAAAATTTGTGTATTTAATTGATTCTTTTTCTCAGCCCGTAAGCATGTTCTTAACTCCGAGCAAGGTCTTTCGGCACCTCAGTATCGCCCCGGAGCAAAGCGACTTCTCACACACACAGGCTGGAAGTTTAAGCTGAAGAAAAAAGCCTCTCAGGGAGGTTTACAGAGCTGAGAAAATATCCTAAATACATCCCTCCCCACGTCACAGAACAGGCTCTTTTGGGGTTTTCTTATTATTTTTTTCTTGCTAATGTACTACTTTGGCCTCTTCTGCCGCTCCGGATCATCCAGAATATTTTTGAAAGCTCAGGCTGCGGAGAGCAGAAACACATGTTCCCGAAATTATGGTCACTACAGGGACCACATCATCACGACAGAGATAATTAGGGTTCTCCGCGTTCTCGCTGACATGTGTTGGCCAGAAGCAGCCCCACGTGCTGGAGAAAGGCAAGGGAAGGACATCTGGACACGGGATGGAGGGGAAGGCGCAGCGAGACGATGAGTGAGGAGTAGATGAGTCTCCTCCAGCCTGCTCTAGTTGGGCATCTCTCAAAAATCTCAAGGAATTTGGGAGAAGAAAAATACCCCCCAATATCCCCACGCTGCATGGAAATCAGGGAGACTAAAGGCCAACATCTCCATCCATCTTTAGATACCTCCAGGATTCAGGTGGGAGCTGGGTTTAGGGGATTGTGGAGAGGTATGGCCTTGATCATAGTTTTTTCCCAAGTTGCCCATTAACCTCCCCCCCGGCTTCAACACTTACTCTGGAGGTGAGGATATATTACGTGGGAAAACAAACAGGGTGGAAAACGGGCACTGAAAGACAGGGAGAACCCGGGCGGCTTCATTCGCTCCCAAAGGCAGGAGAAAAAGGAGAGGGGGGAAAGGAGAGAAAATGAGGAGAAAGAAGAAAAACAAAGGAAAACCTCCAGAGGGGAATGTTAACACGGAGCAGCTGTTAGCCCACCTGAATCCCGGGTTTTGGGGTTTTTTTTTTTGGCTTCTCCACATCCCCAGAGCATCATGGAGCAGTGGGAGACCCTCTGTGCTACACCGTCCCCTGGGGGGGCAGGTAAAAGGCGGCTGCCAAAAGGTGATGGGGAGGAAAACATCCCCCCTCCCAATATTTTTCTTTATTTGGCTGTGTAAAACTGTTGGAAACGGGTGTCTTTTTGAAGGGGAAATCTTTGCCTCATTCCCTTTTAAACTTCTTGTATTTTTTTTTCTTTCTTTTCTGCTCTTGAAGGAGGAGGAAGAGAAGCAAAAAGGACACGAGATGTATCCTCCTCCTCCTCCCGGCCCTCAGGACCCATCTCCACCAGAGCAAGGATTGGAACATCCTGGAGAAAATGGGAAGCCCATCATTTTAAAGCACTTAAGCTCCTCTTTATTTCATTTAAAAACCCACCAAAAAAGGCCCCATCTCCTGTAGAAATGATTCTGCGTAATTCCTCCCATCCATCCATATCCATCCATCCTTCCTTCCTTCCTTTCTCCCATCCCCCATGCAGATGCAATTAGAAAGGCTTTAGGGATTTTAATTTCGGATGTAAAACCAGGCAGTTTCCCAGCCCTGGCTGACTGTTTCCTATTTGGACCTGAGAAAGAACAAGCCTGCCCTGATTTAGCGCGTCGCGTGTGCGTGAGTCAACGTTTGTGTTTCCTTTTAGTAAAGAAAAGAAAAGAAAAAATAATTAAAAAAACCCAAAACAACCCACAAAGGCACCAAATTAACTCCGTGGCAAAGCCAAGGAGCTGGGAGAGAGCAACAGGCATCAAATGCTCCCCCTGAGGACCATTTGAGGGGCTCCCGGGGTGATGCTGAGCATCCCTCCCCGCAGGCACGTGCCCACGTTTCCACCAAGCCTGGAAATTATTCACTAAATCCAGCTGGGATTTGCTCCTATAATTTCCATCAGGGAATATATATATATATTTTTCCAGGGGGGAGGAGGGGCTGAATTCACGTGGGAAAAAAATAACCCTGCCCTTCTCTTTGCCCTGGGTACCAGACTGCAGGGTGGTTTTTTTCTCTCCCCTCTGCCAAGGATTCCTCTTGCCTTTGATTTTTTTCTTATTCTTTTAATTTTGGCTTTGTTTCTGCTGGTGGGAAGCCAAAAGCACCAGGGAACCTGTTTCTCATCCATCCCCTTCCTCCTCCCTGCTGCTGGGAGCTCTCGGCCCCCTCCACGGTGCCGAGAGGTGGCTCCATCAAGGGTTAAAACTCTTCCACCCGCCTTTTTCCACATTTTTCCTCTTTAATATCGCCTCTGAAGAAACAAACAGAGACGAATCCCACCCTCTCCCCGGAGACTCTTTCTTGGCTTGTTCCAGAGAACATGCAAATAATCATTATTTCTCCTATATTTTCTTTCTTGGTTTCCTCGTTTCAGCAGCCTGGGGGACTGAGCAAAGGGAAGGACAAAAGGAACAAGGAGAGCAATAAACCCAAATAAATAAATAACTGATAAAACCCTGAGTGGGAAGGAGATAAAATAACTCAAAACCCTCCGACAACATTTCCCTTGTGGTACAAGACGTAGGAGCTGAAAATGTTTGATAAACCCAACACCCACGGTGGGACAGGCAGACGGGGCTTCGAGGCAGACGTCTAGGAAAAAAGCCCTAAATCCTCCTTATTCTGGGGAGGGAGACCAAATCCGGGGGGATAAATCCTTTATGGAGAAGTGGTGAGATATTTCAGTGCCTATTTTTCCTCACATTAAGGAGCTGTGTGGCCAGCAGGGTCAGCGAGGTCAGCTTCCAGCTCTGGGGCCACCAACAGCAGAAGGACATGGACCTGTTGGAGCAGGGCTGGAGGAGGCCATGGAGATGCTGGGAGGGCTGGAGACCCTCTGCTGGGAGGACAGGCTGAGAGATCTGGGTGGGGGATTCAGCCTGGAGAAGAGAAGGCTCCAGGGAGATCTTCCAGCCCTTCCAGTCCCTCAAGAGGCTCCAGGAAAGCTGGGGAGGGACTCTTGGTCAGGGAAGGGAGCCATGGGATGAGGGGGAAGGGTTTGACACTGAAAGAGGGGAGATGAGATATGGGAAGAACCTTTTTGCTGTGAGGGTGGTGAGACCCTGGAATAGAAGCTGTGGCTGCCCCATCCCTGGAGGGGTTCAAGGCCAGGCTGGATGGGGCTTGGAGCAACCTGGTGTGGTGGGAAGTGTCCCTGCCCAGGGCAGGGGGGTGGAACTGGATGAGTTTTAACATCCCTTCCAACCCAAACCATTCTGTGATTCTAGGAAACTCCTTTGGGATGGGACCTTCTGGTTCCGCTTCCCATGGGCTGCTATTTCAGCCCCTTTTAGTCTTCTCCAAGTGGCTTTTTCACCCTTAAATTGGTTCATATAAATATATACATATCTTTATGTCTTCTCTCCTTCTGTAGCTGCAGGCTGTTGTCCCAAACAACCTCTGAAGCTAGAAGCAATCCTGAGCTCTTGCTCAAATCTGGGCTGCAGAGGCTCATGCTGGGAATGGTCTCCAAACCCATCAGAGCTGTGGCCCATTGGACCATGAGCCAAGGGTGAGGAGGAGTCTTGCACCAGAGAAATGGGTTTTTGCAAGAAATCACATCACTTTGCTGAATCAGAGTCTGCAAGGGATCCCTAAAACTCCCCTCTTGACCCTCTCATTCCTTTAGATTTGCCTCTTTTCCCGAGATCAATTTCTAGATGCTGCTATTTAAAAAAATAAGAGGTCTTTTTTTCCAAAAGTTAAAAAAAAAATGGATATCAGGTTGATAGGTCCTTTATCAGATGCTCTGAAACTCCTGCACCGACTTCTCCTGGCTGGAAATGCTGCTGCCCTCTGTTATATACACAAAAAGCTGACATTGTGCTTCTCCCGAGTAAAAATATTTGGGCTTTGCCCAAAATATTGTGGAAAAACAATGCAAATAATGTGGCAAAATGAGGAAACGGGAGGAGCTGAGCTGCCAAAGGTGTGGGGCTCCTTCTTTCTCCACTTTCTCTTGGGTTTTCTTTGCCAAAACCACTCCAGAGGCTGCTCTGAGCCCACATCTGGTCACCCCAGCAGGGGTTTGGGCTACCTGAGCTCACATCTGGATGCAGGCAGTATTTCCAAGGCATTTTCCCAATCCTACTGAAGAGAGAGGGGAAGATATCCCGTATTTTTCTTTCCGGGAGAGGCGGATCCGTGTGCCTTTCCCCTTAATCTCTCATCTCCCAACTTCTGGGAGCCGATAATGAAAAACTTCCCGCCGGGCCGGGACCGCTGCTTTTCCAGATTAAGAAAAAAGGCTCCTCGAGGAAACCGACAACCATAACAAACCCATTTGCTAAAATAACATTATTTCAGCATGGTGGCTGCTTTCCTACACGTGCTGCAGCTCGGATCCTACGGATATTAAATCTCTCCCCACCAACAAACCCTCCTAAACCTCCAGAGCGTGCCCTGAGGAGGTGGTACCCACCCTGGCACATCCCATGGATGACTTGAGCTGCACACCAAGCTGAAATGAGGAGAAATAAGAGGTACCAGGCACCTTTTGAGGGATTTTGGGGATGCTCCAGGCTGCAAAGTTGCCTCCTGCATCCCACCACCTAGGGCTCACCCACCCAGAAGTGCCAGCTCCAGCAGCCACATCCCCTTTCAGAGCACCACAGAATGATCTGGGGTTGGAAGGGACCTCTGGAGATCATCCAGTCCCACCCCCTGCCAAAGCAGGTCCACCAAGAGCAGGTCCCACAGGAACATGTCCAGGTGGGGTTTGGAATGTCTCCAGAAATGGAAACTCCACCACCTCTCTGGGCAGCCTCTGCCAGGGCTCTGTCACTCTCAAAGGGACAAAGTTCTTCCTCGTGTTGAGATGGAACTTCTCATGGTCCAGTTTGTGCCCATTCCCTTTTGTCCTCTCACTGGGCAACACTGGAAAAAGCCTGGCCCCATCCTCCTGACCCTTTAAGTATTTCTAGAGGTTGATCAGATCCCTCCTCAGCCTTCTCTTCTCCAGACTAAAGAAGCCCCAAATCCCTCAGCCTTTCCTCATCAGAGAGATGCTCCAGGCCCCTCATCATCTTTGTGGTCCTCTGCTGTCCCCTCTCCAGCAGTTCCCTGTCCTTTGGGAACTGGGGAGCCCAGAACTGGTGCCAGTGCTCCAGATGGGGCTTCATCAGGGCACCTTACCCTCCTTGTCTGGGAAACAAAACCCTCTTGGCTCTGCTCAGCATTAACATCTGCTGAGTTTGAAGGGGTTAGGAGTGTTTGGACAGGCTGTGCAATCTCTGCTTCCATGTTTACTCACATTGGGCTTGTTTAAAGCCCAGTTTGACAGGAAAACGAATGTGTGTGGTTTTNCTCCTCAGCCTTCTCTTCTCCAGACTAAAGAAGCCCCAAATCCCTCAGCCTTTCCTCATCAGAGAGATGCTCCAGGCCCCTCATCATCTTGGTGCTCCTCTGCTGTCCCCTCTCCAGCAGTTCCCTGTCCTTTGGGAACTGGGGAGCCCAGAACTGGTGCCAGTGCTCCAGATGGGGCTTCATCAGGGCACCTTACCCTCCTTGTCTGGGAAACAAAACCCTCTTGGCTCTGCTCAGCATTAACATCTGCTGAGTTTGAAGGGGTTAGGAGTGTTTGGACAGGCTGTGCAATCTCTGCTTCCATGTTTACTCACATTGGGCTTGTTTAAAGCCCAGTTTGACGGGAAAACGAATGTGTGTGGTTTTGTTCTGACTCAGGGCAATCTGATATCTCTCCCTCCCCTCACCCCTCCTCCTGCCAAGCCCATCATTGACTCATTTCAGGGAGGGCAAACCCCATCCCCAGCCTGATTCTGGGCAAGGAGGGCTCTCACTGGTGATTAAATCAAGGTGGGGGGTAAATAAAACCAGGAGTGCTGAGAGGAATGGTGCAGGCGGATGGTATGTGTGTGTTATTGTGAGAAAAAGGTTGGCGTCACCCCCATTTACACCAGTTGGCACTGAAATCTTTCCCATCTTGGGGCTGGGAAGGTGGACAAGAAGGGAAACGATGCCTGGGGGCTCAGCTCTTGGGGCTGGGTTACAAGAAGCACTTGGTATCCCTTTCCCTGTGGAAAGCAAGTCCGCAAGTCCTCATAGACAGCACAATTCTCCTATAAAGGGTGTGGGAGAGAAGCAAGAGGGAAAGAAACATATTAGTGGAGACCCTCTAGACATGGAATCATGAGTTGGGATGCTCCTGAGCTTTCAGCCCCTGCTTAGAGCTTAATAAATGGCTCTTACTCTTAATTGTGCAATGGAGCTGAGGAAGGAAGAAAGCAGGGACCTGGTTGCACCTGATGGCAACGGGGTTGGCTTCCCAGCAGGATGCCTTTTTGGGACCAAAGGATGTTGGGAAGACCACGGGTGGGTTGGATGGGCTGGACCCGCACCACTGTAGGGGGAAGGGAGGTTCCTCTGGGAGGAGGGAGACCAAGGAGCCGCCGCTCCTCAGAAATCCACATACTGCAAATAGCCTGGGAAGGAAGCTGCTCAGCAGATGGGATTTGGGCCGTTTTGGGAAGCTTGCTGTCTCTGCTGCTGGGAATCCATCATGGGAATCTGATCCTGGGGGGCACGGCAGAGCTGCAAAGGCTCGGGTAGCTTGGGAAATGCCGAGTTATGCCTTGCCCTGAACCTTGGCCGGGAGCCCGCCTCTGATCTCGCTCCATCTAAGCCCCTTCCCCAGCCTCCTTCTCTAGACCTTGGCCTGCTACGTCCAGCTCTTCAAGGCCAACCCGAGTCCCACAGCCTGGATTAAATGACCCCAACCAGCCAGAAAAAGCCCCTTTCTGTCCCAACGCCACCCCTTGCTCCTTCAAAGGGCTCTTGCAATCCAAGCCAACGTCATATCTGCTCTCTTCAAAGGCTTTCCCAGCGTCCTCTTCTGGCACTGGTGGCTTCCTCCAGCCTTTTCTGGATGTCCTCTTTCCCGGGGACATCTTGGACTCATCAGCGCAATCCCAGCCATCCCGGATCATTGCGCAACCTGGGTCAAACACTGAGACCTGGGAACTGAAGGGGGCAACTTATTTATCTCCTCTATGGACCCTTGAGCAACTCGTATAAAGCTTTGCCTCCAGAGAAATCCTGTGGCTGCTCAGATTTCCCCAAATGTCAACGTTTTGATGAGGAGAGCAAAAAAAAATCAAGTAGGGGGTGAACTTCCCATCAGGTGAAGGCTGCAGGGATCCTGTGATCCAGGCTGGGATGGGAGAGTTGATGAACTTTGGTGCTGGCTCAGAGCAGAAAAGCTCATGGAGAGGGGTGAGGCTGAATCCAAGGAGATCTCCTCTGAGATTTCCAAAAGTAGAATTTATAAATCTTCCTTCTTTCCCCCCCCTCATCAACACCTCATCTGCTCCTGATCCAGGCACTACAAGGTCCAAAAGCAGCCAAGCATCCTCGTATAAAGCATCTTCTGCACAGGATCCGGCAAAGACCTGGGGAGGTTAATGATCAGGATGGGAACTTTCCAAGCTCTGTGACATCTTGGGGATGGCCACAACCTACCGAGCTCTGCCCAATTCATTCCTTTGGGGTTTATTTGGGGAGTTTTGCCACCTGCTTTGGGGAAGTTTTGCCTCCTCCCAGCTCCCCGTGAAGGAGGGCAGCAAAAAAGAGGTTGAGTGCTTGGTGGGTCCCACACCTTGGTGGGTCCCAAACCCAGGCCACGGGGGTCCAGCTGGGATGAGACTCTGATTTTGGGTTGTGCTCTAATCATCTCTGGAAGGAGAGGAACGTGAGTTGCCCCCTGTGGTGGTGCCTCCCCAGAGCATTGTTTTTCACTCTCAAGTGCTTCAATGGCTTGTGTTTACGAGAGCTAAAAATATTTACTTGGGGAAGAAGGGGCAGGGAGAAGGGGACATGGCTTGAAGATTTGATAGGTCCTTGTTTGGGAAAGAAGCTTCTGTAAAAATAACGTGGTATTAAAGATAAAATGAAAAAAAAAAAAAAGAGCAACCAACCACCCAGCCCTGAGCAAAACCAAAGGCTCCACACGACCCCCAGGATGGAGCTGGATGATGGAGATGCCATCAGGAGCCGGCTCCTTGGAGCCTGTGCTCACATTTCATGGCCAGGAAGGTTTCTGTTGCTTTCTGATTTTTCCTCATCATCTCACCTGGCTTCTTTTATAAGTTCCTCACCTGCAGATTTGCTTTTACCCCCCGGTGAAGAGCAGTTCCAGGGAGGAAGAGGAAGGTTTGGGGGTGATACTGATGCCGGTAGATCTCCAGGGTAAAAAGCTCAGCCAAAACCCAACTGGGGCTGCTGGAGAAGAGCAGGAGGAATTCTGACACGGGTCAGCAGAAGCCTGGACGCCGGCTGGTTGGCCTCTTGAACATGAGGAATATGAAGTGCTAATTCCCTTCTCCCCAGGGGCCCGGGGCCAGCGGGAGCTGGGGTTATCGGCACGGGCAGGGCACCCTCCAGAAAAGGCCACTCAAGGCAGGGGGACAAAACCAAAAGCACAGCCAGTCCAGTTCTTTTTGCTTCATTTTTAAAGGGCGTTTTGTTTCTTGGTGAGAAAAGGGAACAACTCAATGACGTCCAGCACCCTGAGAAAGGAATGCCTGTGCCCCACCACCATAAGACCCTTTTTGTGCTGCTGATGGTGGTATTGGTGTGATGATGCTCCAATGTACACAGTCTGTGCATTGTGCCAGGCGTTTCTGAGGGCACATCGGGGCCCAGGGGCACCCTGGAGCCCTCTCCCTTGGCAGGAGCTCCTCGGGCAATCAATGGGATATTGTCTCCTCAGAGCACCAGGCGGCTCAGAGCAGCTTGGAGCGGTGGCAGAGAGGTCAAGAACATAAAGATGACCCAAGAGTCTTGCCCTTTTGCTGTTTAAGACTGTGAATTTTGCTTCAGTTCCAGCACACCTTGAATTGACAAGGTGCCAAGCACCAATATTCAATAGCAAAGCCTGGCAAGACCTAAGGAAGGAGCTCAGGGTACAAAAGGCATCAGGTAGCCCAGGAATGGCCAAGTCTCTGGGGTGGCAAATCATAGAATCACAGAATGGTTTGGTTTAGAAGGGAACATCAAGATCATGTAGTTCCACCATCCTGCCCTGGGCAGGGACTCCTCCTACCAGATCAGGTTGCTCCAAGCCCCATCCAACCTGGCCTTGAACCCCTCCAGGGATGGGGCAGCCACAGCTTCTCTGGGCAACCTGTTCCAGGGTCTCACCACCCTCACACCAAAGAAGTTCTGACCTGAATTTTGCTACTTTGCCCTTGTTTGCATCTTGAGCTGAACCCAAATTTGGGACAGAGATGGGCCCAGAGTGAAGTGAGCTTAGAAACCTGGAGCTGTGTTCACATCTGCCATTTCCCAAGCCTTACAAGTCTCTTGTGGGATCATTAGTGCTGGTGATGAAAAAATCAAGAGGGCTTGGGACCTGAAAAACTTACAACGTAGAGAGGAACCAGAAGAAATCATGGAGGTCCCACCCTAAAACCAACCCTCAGTTTGTGACCCTCCTACACTCTGTCTCCAGAAAGACCAAGGTGGGTTTTGGTGGCTGGAAGTTGATTATTAGTCCCTAAATGTCAGGTTTTATTCATCCCCCATTGCCTGGATACACAAAGAGAGGAGCAAGAGGAAGGTCCTGGTGCCAGGTATGGCAGTGACAGCTCCTCCTGCTTATTTAGGAGTCTTGTGCCAGCAGGTTTTGGGGTAACCAGTGACAGCAGCTGCTTTTGTTGAATATTCCAGCGTTTTCCAAGCCAGGAGCATGGTGAAATCAAAGGAAAACTGTGAGGGATGGGGTTGGGGCCAGAAGGAATCTGCAATCAACGCCCACAGACTCTGAGGACATCTGGACATGGACCTGACCTTTGCTGTGGCTGAGATCCTCATCCAGGAGGAAGAAACCTCAAATCTCAGATCAGGAGGGGGCTTGTTCGACAAAACCCTACCTGGCCACAGCACGTGGTGTTGTGGGCACAGCTCTGAGGAGCTGGCATGTCCCCTTGCATCTGGTCATCCATGGGGACGATGGCACCATCAAGAAGTGTGGCTCCACGCTTTGCTTGGCCTCCAAAAGAAGAAAGACTGGGTTGTTGAGGTTGATGAGGTCCCCAGATCCCCCACCGCTGAGCTCAGGGGGTGTCTGATCAAAGGAGGAGGGTTTTTCAGCAGATATCCATGAGGAGGAGGAGGAGGCAACGTCGGTACGGAGCGGCTCCGCTCTCAAATTCCTGTTTCATCCACACGGTATGATTTTCCCCGCTCGAATTCCTCATGTCTGCTCAGAACACATCTGATTTCTATCCCCAGCACGTCTGGACGACTGGTTAGAGAAAACAAAAGTTGGGAGGATGGAGATAAGGTTTCTGACGCTGGAAATCCATTTATCCCCTCGGTCCTGGGGGCCACCTGCAGCACAGAAGAAATTCTCCCTGAAAAAAACCCGCAGGTTTCTCCAAGACTCCAAGGAAAATGCTGTTTTCCTGCCTATCTCACAAGGCATTAATGCTTTGCAGATAAAATATCTCTCTGTGCCCAGCACGGATGATTTCTGTGTGTGTGTGTTTCTTAGCCCCACCAAAGGGCCACAAAACCCAGCCATAAACAATGAGTCAGTTAATCCAAACCACACGGCAGCAGAAGGCTGGAGGTCAACCCAGTGCATGGTCCTGGTCTTGAAAAGCAAGATGGCATCTCCAGTAAAACCAGTAGGACACAGGGGGAGAAGCACCCTCATACCAGTGGGACAGAGCCTTGTATCACCGAAGGCGGGATGTCAGGGATGGTGGCAGCCACCTGGGAGATAGTCCCCAAGGAGGTGGTGGCTTCCTCCATCCCCTGGACTGCCTTGTTTTGCAGATGGATCAACTCCTCCTCTCTCTTGTTGCCCCATCCCTCTTCCTTCAGGGGTTATTTCCATCCCCACCTCCCCAGGCCTGCCTTTCCTTTGTTTTCCCCCTTTTTCTCTTCAAAAGGCCTGGCTCGGACGTGCTTACCAAGACTGAAACCCAACCTCCCACCAGCTGCCAGCTCTGCCTTTGGCCTCTTGCTCCACTTTCATGTTTGACTCTAATCCCACAATTTATACAGCAAAAAGCTCCGTTTCAGGCCAAAACCAAACGTCTCAGGAATCTGCCAGAAACCTCAAGCTTTCCCTAAACTCTCCAAAGAGTTTCCTGCCTCCATCCCTGCACCTGCTGGTCCATCCAGGGGGGGAACGGGATGTCCTCGGGCTGTCCCCTCACGTCATCCTATCTCACCATCATCCCCAGCTGCTCCGCAGGGATCTCTGCAAACATCCCACCTGCATCCAAACTGGTTGTTCCCCATGTTGATGGGATCACACTGCTGT
The DNA here is from genome assembly GCA_013400375.1 of Thinocorus orbignyianus. NCBI lineage: Eukaryota > Metazoa > Chordata > Aves > Ciconiiformes > Thinocoridae > Thinocorus > Thinocorus orbignyianus. The sequence goes on from VXBW01006913.1 coordinate 229,080, forward strand.
TCCAGGTCGTCCAGGCACCAGCCTTGTCCCAAAAAAGTGCATTTTCTACCCAAAGTTGATGGCACTATTTATTTATCTCGTGGCACTTGGTGGGCTGGAGCATCCTTTGAGGGCTGGAGGTCACACAGCTGGTTCCTGGTCCCTGTGTCCGGAGCCTACAGGAGGTTTGGATCTAAAGGAGAAGGATTTGTTGCCACTGGTGCCCTTCCTGCAACATCTGAGGTTGGTGAAATGCTCATTTGAGGCTGGAAAAGTGAAGAGATTCAATGTCACAGGTGGTTTCTGCGTGACTTCATGGGAGGAAACATGCAAGGGGTGGGTATTGGGGGGCAAGGAGGGAGCAGGGACAGGGATCCCAGGCAAAGGAACGTCCAAGACAGTGCCAGCAGGTAAATCATGGAACCAGGAGAAAGAAAAACCCTCAACCTCTCGCCCCCGAGGCCAACTTGCTCCTCTCAACCGTTGCCTTTCACGCTTTTCCACGTGCACGTGAGAAAACCCACAGCAGCTGCTGCTTTGGTTTAGGGATGGAAGCAGAAAATCCATGGGAGATACAGGGAATGATGAGATTAGGAGTTTTATCTCCTGGGGGCACCGAGAGCTTCCTTTGAAACTGAACTGCAACATCCTTTTTTTTTTATCTTTCCCCCCTGCTGTGTGTTTTCTGAACAAATAAAAGCCTGGGGATGCATGGACCCAGATGTCCCTGGACCTTTTTCTTTTCAACTGAAAGAAAAAGGTGTTTTTCTTCTTAAAACCAGGATTTTTCTTCTTCTTCCAGCCAGGATAGGCTGGGAATAAATTTATCAACATGTGCTAAGTTCTTGCCTCAGCTTCCTCCGTTTGCAGCACAACAAATGCCTTTTAATCCTCCTTCTCAACAGCCTTTTGGGACTCCTTCATCCCAGTGAGGAGGATGCAAATTATTGAGCACCATCTGCTGGCACCTTATTTATTAACTCACTATTGACTCCGATGAGACAGAGGAGATATATATATATATTTGGTTTTTTCCTAATGGATCCAGCCAAAACCCATCTCTCTCCTTCTGTTCTTGCTCATGGATGCAGCATCCATGGGCTGAGGCATTGCAGAGGCTTTTTGTGGGTGTTTAAGAAGTAAATCTCTGTATTTGTAATCCCACTGTGGGCCAGCAATGTGCCCTGGTGGCCAAGAGGCCAATGGAATCCTGGGCTGTGTAGGGAAGAGGGTGGCCA
>VXBW01006913.1:230409-276551 GCA_013400375.1 Thinocorus orbignyianus
CAGGGATGGAATTTAAGCACAGGGTATATAGCAGCAGTCCCAAGGGCTCCCTCAAAGGCCAGGAGCACGTCACCCAGCACAAATCCATGCAAGATCCAACCCCATCCCTCTTCATGTAGAAGAAGCAGAGGGTAAGGATGCCCTTTAGGTGAAATAAATGATCCTGAAATGTTGTAGGGGATGATGCTGGAGCGCCGTAAATGAGCCAGGGTCGCTGTTTCCCAGCATGGACGTCTCTCCTGTTCTGCTGGCAGGACAGGAATGTGAAGTTTTCAGGACTTCAAAGCCCTTCTCTTCTCTGGGCTTTGTGATCCAAGCCAAAGTGCAAACCCAATCCATCATGCAAAAAAGGAAAAAAAAAAAAAAGGGGGATGTTTGTATATTTGTGGAAAATGACAGATTGGAGAGACCCAGAGCTGGAAACCAGATGCTTTCCCAAGAAACTAAAAGGGCGAAGGATTTAGAGAGGCAGGAATGCAGAAAGAGCCTGTGAAGAAAACGTGGTTGTGGCTGCTGCCTTGAAAAACCCTGATCCTTGGCTTTGAATGGTGGCATCTCCATGAGCATCAGAGGTCATCTTCTGTGGATGAGAAAAGGGAGATGAGGTGACAGGGCCATGGTCACAGTGCTGGAGAGAAAAGCAGGAGCTCATCATCCCTCTGGATGAGAGGAGGTTCTTTTTCAGTTCCCAACTGTTTCACCATGAACAAATTAAGTACTTAACAGGGTCAGAAAGCTCAAAGGAATTGCAGAAGGGAGCTCACTCCCTTTCCAAACAAATATCCATCAGGAAGGGCAGATGTCTGACGAAAGCATGGGGTTTTGTAAATAGTCTCTTCGTCACAAACTCCCACTAGTTCCTCCCAGATCGAAAGTAAAAGGCAAAGGACAGAAGAGCCCAAACCCATCCCAAAGCTGTTCCACATTCCATGGGTCACCACTTCCATCAGGGATCCAGAGAAGGCCACGTCGCTTGGGAGAGCGTTCCCGGTGGGATGGGGATGGAGAAGCAGGCAGGGTGTTAACAATTTGACAAAACTGCTAAAAAATGAGCAGGGGAGGCTGGCACACAGGCTGAGTCTGGAAAGAGAGATCAGTCCCCAGGTGCTAGTCAGGAACAGGGGAAATTGCTTTTTGGGGGGGTTTTGGAAGTGTTTCTCAGCTGCAAGGCAGGATCGATTGCCAGCTCCTGGCTCCTGCTGGCTCATGGGGGCTGGAAAACTGGGAGAATTTGTTGCCCTGCATCTAAGAAGGGTTTTTTGCACCATGGAGCCCAGAGGTGAAACCTGTTCCAGTGCCTCACCACCCACACACCAAAGAATTCCTTCCTAAGATCTCATCTCAATCTCCCCTCTTCCAATTAAAAACCATTACCCCTTGTCCTGTCCCTCCACTCCCTGACCAGGAGTCCCTCTCCAGCTCTCCTGGAGCTCCCTTCAGATCCTGGAAGGCTGCTCCAAGCTCTCCCCGCAGCCTTCTCTTCTCCAGGCTGAACAGCCCCAGCTCTCTCAGCCTGTCTTCTCCATCCCTCTCAACATCTTGGTGGCCTCCACTGGCCCCGTTCCACCAGGTCCATGTCCTTTCTGTGTTGAGGACTCCAGAGCTGGAGACAGGACTCCAGGTGGGGTCTCAGGAGCACAGAATAAAGGGGAAAATAAATAAATGAATCATATTTTTGAAAGCTGGATAATTTTAGCCAAAGAAGAGGATTTGAACGGGATCCATGGCCATTGGAAGAGCTTAAGAGAGCTTTGAAGAGTCTGCTGACAAGGGAGTGTTGGCCTGCTGACACCTTTCAGATGCAACGAGTGGAACTCACTGCTCAAATATAAATAAGCAGGAAGGAGGGTGATGGAAAAGCCCTTGCAGCCACGGGTGATGGGAAAACACGGATCCAGAAGAACATCCCTGCACAAAACTGCTCGTGGCCCAGAGAAGCTGTGGCTGCCCCATCCCTGGAGGGGTTCAAGGCCAGGCTGGATGGGGCTTGGGGCAACCTGGTGTGGTGGGAGGTGTCCCTGCCCAGGGCAGGGGGTTGGAACTGGATGATCTTGAAGGTCCCTTCTAACTCTAACCACTCCATGATTCTATAATCTGGGGTGCTTCTGCCTTATCCCAAGCTTGGAGGAAAGGAATGGCAGGGGAAAAAAGGAGCCTAAAAGATAAAAGGACAGGGCAAACCACCACTTTTTACAGTTTAATTTCCTTCTTTGAGTGGGAGCTGCTTTAATAATACTCACAAGGAGTGCATAATACTCTAAAATATTCCCAGAGAATGAATAATACCTAATAATATTCCCAGAGCACTTCTTTGACTAATTTCCCCCAGTATTTTTTGGACCCAGATCTAACGGCCCTGGATCTTGAAGTCCCCTTCAAGAGATTTGTGTTTGACTTTAGAACCCAAACACCGACCCAACCTGTGCTGAAGGAAAACACCACCAAAGGGTTGACCAATCTACCTCTGAGTAAATTTGGGGGTTGCTTTTTCCCTCCCTGATCCACTAATAAATTATCTGCCAATAAATGGAACCAGAAGCAACTTGGGCCAGATGTTCCACCAGGGCTCCAGGGAGCTGTGGTGAGGAAAGGGGGAAATAGGAAAGGGGGAAAGAAGGTGAAAAAAAACCCCAAAAGATCATAAAAAATAAAAGATGAACATCCCAACCTGGTTTGCTGCTCAGTGCCTGCCTGGCCGTGGTTCCAGCTGTGCCTGTGTTTTGGAGTGAGGTACAACATCCCAAGTGGGGGTAGGACTCCCCAGAAGCAGGATGTGGGGACAAGAGTGTTTTCAAACGCAGGCAGATTAAATGAAATCTTTATTCCTCTTAAATTGACATTTTAATGTGCTGGCTGCCCTGGGAATGTCAGCAGGACAAGCATGACCCCAGGGAATCTTGCTAACCCCATCAGGTGGCCCTAGTGTCCTCCCCAGCCCACTTCTCCTCGTCCTCCTGTCATCTCTAAATCATAGAATCATGGAACGGTTAGAGTTGTAAAGGATCTTAAAGATCATCCAGTTCCAATCCCCCCACCTCCCACAAGACTAGGTTGCTCCAAGCCCCCTCCAGCCTGGCCTTGAACCCCTCCAGGGATGGGGCAGCCACAGCTTCTCTGGGCCTTTTGACAGGTTCCAGCACCCAGTCCTTGTGCCTTGCATCTCCTCTACCTCCTCCAGGTCATCTCCATCCTGATTTCGGTGCTGATGAAGTCACCAAAGGTCCCCTTCCAGGCAGCTGGAGTTTGTCCCATGGTGAGGTCCTGTCTCCCATAAAAGAAGCAAGTCCCAACGTCTCTGCACGTCCACCAAAGCTGGGCTTGTTCCTCTTCCAAATCATGGAACCTTCAAGATCATCCAGTTCCATCCCCCCTGCCCAGGGCAGGGACACCTCCCACCACACCAGGTTGCCCCCAGCCCCATCCAGCCTGGCCTTGAGCACTCCCAGGGATGGTTTTTCACATCCCAGGGACATGTCTTACTATGTTTTGTTTTTCCAGCTGGGAAGGGAAAGAAAAGGGAACGTTCCCACAGAGGAAACACCATATTTACTTGTTGTTGTTGTTGTTTTTGTTGCTTTGGGGGTTTTTTTTATCATGGTGCAGCTGAACTGTACCCAGTCCCTTCAGCTCTCTCCGATACAGGATTTTCTCACTTTTCCGGTAAACTGCGGTTGCCATGGAGAGGGCTGAGCCCAGCCAAAGGCAAAACATTGGAAACTACACCCAAACTCACCGCAGCCCTATCAAACAGTTAATTAGAAAGGCCGTCCATGTGTTTCCCATTCCCTGGAATGGTTTGAATCAATGGCCCTGTGATTTATCACCTGTTTTCCCGGCGAACGCTTCAGCTCTGCTCTCGTGCACGGCTTGGAAAGGGGATTTGTGCTGTGGAGTGAAGCAGGGAAGGGAGATATTAAGGAAGAAAAAGCCCCCAAAACCAACCCAATCATCAAATAACCCCTTCTGCCCCTTCCCCTGGTATTAAATCTCCCACAGGAATGATATGCTTTGGATCTTGATGGGATTTCTAGCCCTTGGCAAGAAGGGGGGAGGAAAAGGAGAGGGAGCTTCTTGCCTTGCTTTGATTTGGGAAGGTGGAAGATCCCAGCGGTGCCGGGCCGTTCCCGGGGCGGTGTTAGACCCTGCCCAGATGGAAATTCAGTCCAGGGTTTTCCCTGGTTTCCAGCGTTTTCCCGGGGCTGTTTCCTTTCCCGCTGGGAACCAGGGAGGGGGTGGCTGGAGGGGAGAGGAGAGAAGGAGAAGAAGAAATCCCAGCTTCCCACAGGGTTCTCCTCTTGCTGTGTGAGGTTGTCCACCCGTGACGGTGGCAGAGGTGCTTCGGTGACACCGCTTGTGGCTGGAAAGTCCATTTGGAGATGGTCCTGTGCTGCAGCTGGGGAGCAGAATCTGTCCATCCATCCATCTGTCCAGAGACATGGATCTTCTCCAGCCTACCCACGGCTGCAAATCCTCCTTCCCTGGGTGCCACCTCCTTTTGGTGGCCCCCAGCGTCCCGTGGTCACCATGGATTGATGAGAAAGCACCCAGAAAGTAGCATTCCTGAGCCTGCTGTGTCCTCCTCGTCCCATCACACCCCCTTCCTCAGGTAAGGATTGGGGATGGAAAAACACACCTTGGTCCCACCTTGAGTGCAAGGGCTTCCAAGCTGGGTTGGTTCCTCCTATGGGGACAAGCCCTAGCATCCAAAAAGCAGCAAGAAGATGTCTTGGAGGAGATCCCTCCAGCTCTTCCCGAAGCTGGCTGACCTGGTTTGATCTCCCTCACCTCCTCTGGCATCCTGGGCTGCCCAGCAGTGCCTTCAGGGTTGGATTCTCCAGCTGGGATGATCTGAGATGAAGGCGGCGTTATCAGAGCCGGTCATTCCCCCTCCAGCCCCAGTCCGGTGAAGTCTTCTGGCTGGGATGATTGGAAATCCTGCACATTTATCCACCCCATCCCCCCAAACCAGCTGTTGGCCTGAAAGGTGGTTGCTCCTTCTGCGATCCACATTCCACCTTTCCTGCCAAGACCCGGGGAAGAGGAGGAATAACAGTTGCTTTCCTATCATTAGCAGATGATTGAAAAACCTTGCGGCTCCCCCCAACAGCCAAGCAGGAGAGATAGCAGCCCCTTTTCAAGAGAGACCCAAAAAGGTTTGTTTGGGGGAATTTGGGATGAAGGTGACATCTAAGAGGGCTGGAAAAGGAGATTTGTGTAGGATTTCCCAGCAGAGAAGGAGATTCTCTCTTCGAGGGGAAACTGAGGCAGTGACAAGAGACTTGAGTGGAGCAGAAGTGTGTCAGAACTGTCATCTATCACACTCCTCCACTCCCACAGAGAACATCAAATGCCCAGAGGGGTTAAGCTTGATCTAAATTTGCCCTGTTTTGCAGCCAGGCTTATTTCTACCCCAATTCTGCCCACATAAATGCAACAAACCCCCATCTCTTTGCACAGAAGACTGGAGAAGGTCCCCTTCTTTGAAAGAAAAGGGCAGGTCTGTGCCTCAGTTTCCCCTCTCACCGCAGAGGGAACAGCAGGTGGCAGGGGACACACGGTGCTGCTCTGTGAAGGTGGGAAACAGGGACACTCCACAACTCCCCCCTAAGCTTGTCCAGGCTGGCAAGCTGCTGGTGGTGTAGCCCAGGAGACCCCAAAACTGCAAGGAAGGAAACTGGCCTCAAGTGGTGGGGATAAAGAAGAGAAAAAAAGTGGAATTTCCCAAGGTTTTCCCACTCTGGGGGAAAAAAGGAAAGGGTGGATCTGTGCCCCAAAATTGCTCCAACCCCTGGAACTCCCCTAACCCGTAGAACTCCAACAGAGCAGCCCTGGACCAAGGTTCAGATGCCACAGGGATGCTTTCGGTGCAATCCTGCCATATCAAGTCAGGAGGTCCTTCTCCATGCTCTCTCCCAACTCCTGGAGCTGCTCTGGAAGCTCCTGCACTGAATTTCATCCCAGTCTTGCAGTGGTGACCCAGAGAAACCACAAAAAACCCACCGACGTCTCATTTCGGGGCTGTGGGATGCTCTTCCCAGCCTCAGGCTGTCAGCAAGAGCGAGCTCCTCGTCATTTTGGGTCCTTCTGATGAAAAGGGACCCGTTTTATGCAGCTGCCGATGGGCAGAGCTCCTGGGGGGAAGTTTCCCAGCAAAGCTGAGTGAAGGGCAGGAGGTTTCGTGGGGAAAGAAAGGAAAGAGGCTCTGCCTGAATCATAGAATGGTTGGGATCTTAAAGATCATCCAATCTGGGAATGGAAACCTGGAAGGGATTTGTTTCCCAGAAGATGAAGTCATAGAATGGTTAGAGTTGGAAGGGACCTGCAAGATCACTGAGCTCAAACCCCCCTGCCCTGGGCAGGGACACCTCCCACCACACCAGGTTGCTCCAAGCCCCATCCAGCCTGGCCTTGAACCCCTCCAGGGATGGGGCAGCCACAGCTTCTCTGGGCCACCTCTTCCAGGGTCTCACCACCCTCACAGCAAAGAACTTCTTCCTAAGATCTCATCTCAATCTCCCCTCTTCCAATTTAAAACCCTTCCCCCTTGTCCTGTCCCTCCACTCCCTGACCAAGAGTCCCTCTCCAGCTCTCCTGGAGCTCCCTTCACATCCTGGAAGGGGCTCCAAGGTCTCCCCGTAGCCTTCTCTTCTCCGGGCTGAACAGCCCCAGCTCTCTCAGCCTGTCCTCACAGCAGAGCTGCTCCAGCCCTCTGAGCATCTTGGTGGCCTCCGCTGGCCCCGTTCCAGCAGGTCCATGTCCTTTCTGTGTTGAGGACTCCAGAGCTGGACACAGGATTCCAGGTGGGATCTCAGGAGCACAGAGCAGAGGGGGGAACCAAGGCCCTGAAAACCTCCCACCAGGAGGGAAGAAGAGGGCAGAGAGATTTGCAAGGCAGGAGGGAAGGAGGCTTGGAAAGGGGAATGACCTCTGTGAAGAAGAGAAGCAGCTTGGAGAGGAAGGATCCCAGCTACAGATGGGAGAGGGACGGATCCAAGAGAATCCAGCTGGGATCCAGGCGGGCAGCCTTCCATCAGCACGTACGCTCCCTTCCACGACAGCCCCTCTTCAAACGCTCTGCTCAGGCAGATTAAAAACCAATCCCTCCCCTCTTTCTTTTCCAAATCCAGCATCCAGTCGCTGCTTGGTCGCCTTTCCTTTGGAAACCCTGGCCGTGAAGCAATTTGACATCTTTCCCCAGTGAAGTTTTGCATCAGGTGTCCTAAAATTCCTCCGGTCTTACCCCCATCCCGGGTCTCTCAGGACTTTGCCAGCGTTGCACGAATCCAAAAGAAATCAGAGCTGCCAAACCCATGAGCCTACACACACCCCAGGAGCTGGCAACGGGGTGTTTGTCACCCCTGCAACCCGCAAGCAATAATGAATGTGGAGGAGCAGAGCCAGGATTTGCTTTGCCTTACACAAGGAAAGGGAAAAATCCCACCCCAATCTGCTCAAAAGGAATAATTAAGAGCTAAACCTGCTTGATCTGCAGGTCCCGGCGCGATGGTAGCGGGTGTTGCTGGCCAAAACTGTGTGTGCTGTGAGATGCTGGATGGGAGCCTCGTGATCTCAGACTGTGAAATAGCTTCAATTAAGGATAATTATCCAGGTAAGTGCCGGGCACGGGCCACATCCCTGCTCGGGGTGAGCTGGGGAATGGCAGGAGGCAGGTCTCCGTGTTCAGGGTCAGGGTTACGCTGCCTTTCCATTTATCAGGGAGAGGCCGTGGGGGATTTTTTTGCCTTTTATTATATTTAATGGGGTATTATTTTATTTTTTTTTCCTCGCTGGCTGTTTGTTTGAGAAATTTCTCCCAGGGGGAGCTGCTTTTGATGGCTCGGTTGCCAGACAGAATGACATCAGGCAGACGGCTGGGAGGAATGATAAAAAGGCAGAGCCTTATTTCTTCATAACAGGCTCTGGCAAAACACAGGGAGGATTTCAAGAGGCTGGGGAGCACCAGGCCCTGATGCTGCTCGGGGTAAGGGGCAGGGGAGAGAAGGAGGAGGAGGCTGCCCTCCCCAGATCTGTGCACCAACACCCCCAAACGACTGCCAAGGTGCTGTATTTTTCTTCAAAGCAAAGGAGAATGGGCAGCAGGGGATGCTAAGCCAAGAGGATGCCAATGTCTTGCTCTTTCCTAATTATCCCTTACCATTTCACAGGGAAATCACTGCAAGTCTCTACCCTGGTTTAGTCTAGATTTCCTATTTATTTATTGCTGGTTACTGATTTTTCCAGCAGCCACTGGGACTGAACCCCTGGAAACGGCTCCAGTTGAAGAAGATTCAAGCAAAGAGGAAAATCCTGGGCCTTGAGCTTCATCCCTCACCCCTGTTCTGGTCTCACAGAGGTTTTGCCAAGGATGCCCTTCCCAAGGAGCTCTTTCCAGCTTGCTTGTGTTTCAGGAGCTTGCTCCAGTTAGTACTGGGTGGGTTGCTGCTTTGGCCACCTCCTCTGACCTTTCCACCTTTCCTACCTTGATGTTTTCCTCCCTAGCAAAGATTTCCTTGTGTTTCCAGGTCAGAGTACAAGTAAGTATTGGAGTATAAGGGATGAAGCACCGCTTACCTGTTTATTTGGAATATTTTTCCTCACTGGAGCCAAGCCCCTGGGATGCACCTTCAAGAGGAGGAGGTCTCTGCCCTGCTCAGGGTGTTTCACAGCTCCTGAGCCCAGGATTTCACAGTATTTCCACTGATTCCTGCCACGCTCTTCCTCATACCAGCATCTAAAAGCAAGAGTTTAAATGAGAAGGTCAGATCCTCCCTTTTGGAGACGGGCAGGAGACCAGGAAATAAGTGATCAAAAGTTCACGGTTGCCTCAATACCCAACTACAGACATTGCAGAAATCCTGAGGTTCCCAGTTACAGCCCCTGCAAAATCTGAAACTAACCTAAAAGCCACTGAAAGCTGAAGTTACATCTGGCTTTTGGTTTCTTCTCACTGCCTTCTCTTTTTAAGTCGCTCATAAATTCTTCGGATAAAATTTCTTCGGGGCTAAAGTTTTCTCTTTGGACATTCCTCAAAAGTGCTTTAAAAAAACCTCAAAAGAGTAGGAAAAAAAAGGAGAAAAGGGGTTTGATAAGCCACATATTCTGTCATGCACAAGCACTGTCTTTCTCCCACTTTATCCAAACCCCCTCATCTCATCAGCCAGACCACACCAGTATCAAACTGGGACGACGTGGCCAGAGAGGTTTGGGGGGGCTGAGTGGGAAAGGACTCGGATCTCATCCCTCCTGGCATTTTTTGCAGAGAAAGAGGCCAGATTATTTTCCTTACAGCTCCTCTCCCACGGCTGTTCCCTGCTCTGTGCTACCACGGGATGCAACGCAGAGCAGATACGGGGTCTGCAGGCTGGGTGAGGAGGGGGGAGAGCCCCTAACAACTCTGGGATAGGGAAAAAACCTCATCCTGAACCCCCATAATCATATATAGTCCCTTATATGCTTGTATTCCCCCCAAAATACCCTGCTTCTTGGCAACATGCAAAAGGTGGGGTGTGAAAACACTAAAAACTCACCATTTTCTACGTATTCAGGGTGAATTTATGCCCTCCCCCTACCATAAGAGGTGGATGAGATGGTTTCAGCTCTCCTCCAACAGTGTGGGTATATCAGAGGGCTTTCCCTTCTCCATCTTTCCCTGCTGTACTCTTACAAGCAGGGAACTCCTGCAGAAAAAACGAGTAAATAAGGTTGTAAATGAATATTTTCCTTCTCCTTTATGGTATTTTAGTGTCCTGAATTCCTTAGGGCCACTAACAAAAAGCAAGGCAGCCAGCAGGAAGATCAAAGAGGAGTTTGCCCGGGGTGGGAGCGTTTCCTTCGACCAGGAGAACTCACCCAGGGAACAGGGAGCCGGTTGTCAGCCCAACACAGGAGATCATTTTCCATTCATGCTCTGGGACCATTGTCTGGACCACAATGGGCATCCCCAGCCTCAGGCAAGCTGGTGGTACCACGCTGGGGTGGGTGTCCTGCCTCGGGGCTGGTGGCTGTGAAGACAAGGGTTGCAGTGTGGTCACTCCTGGGTTGGGGAAGGAAGAGGGGACACGGGTTAATCGAGACCTACAGAGTGGGGTTTGTAGGAGGTCTTGTATTTCCTGCTTTTATTGGGGTTGATGCTTTCCCCCAGGCTGAATTCCCACTTTTCTGGCCAAGTCTGCAAAACACAGACACCTCAGTTTAACGTGTAACACTTAAATACAGATTTTGAGTCCTTATAGATGGATTGGACTGAATTTCTCTCCCAGTTTCTTCAAGGGCACCTGTAGGATTTGAGACTGGTGACACAAATCAGGATTTCTCCAACTGAGGGCAAGTTGGGGAAGGGCCTTTGCGTAATTTAGATGGTTTTTGCCTCTCTTAGACCATAAAGAAGCTTAAAAATGATGGGTTTGTCTCCAAACTTTAGAGGTGGAGCAGGAGCTCCTTTACCCCTTCGAGGATGCTCTCAAGGATACACCTAGAACTGTCCTGGTAGTTAAATTACGGTCCTTATATACAGCACTTACCTTCCTTGGCCTCTTCCAACTGCTGCCATGAGGTTTGATCCTTTGGGATTAATAAATCTGGATCTGAGAATAAAAAAAAAGCCAACAAACCACAAAAAACCCAAAGGAGGGGGTAAAAACCCAACCAGACCCCAATCCTAACGCCCAGTGAAGCATCCCCTGCTGCTAAAGACTGTCTGGCTCCAGTCGGGGTGGATGCTGGGCTGCAGGAGACCGGCCTCGTGTGAAACAGATGATCATCAGAGGTCTTGGAAGAGCTGGAGGGGCTGGAAATGTCCCTGGAAGAAACGCTGCAGGGTGGGAAAGGCCAGCAGGAGGGTGGGACAGCAAAGGCTTCTTCCAGGAAAGAGCAGGCTAGGGATTACTACACGTAGCCGGTTGTATTTTCCAACAAAAAGAGGACTGGGAAGGCTGGGGTGAGAAAAGGTTTTCCTGGAAAGTCTGTGGGGGGGTCTGGATGGTCATAATCCAGACAATCTTTTGCCCACATGAACCCCCTTCTGCTTTCTGCCCCCTCTACTTCTGAGTTTCCAAAGAGGTGGAAAGGTTTCATCCGGGGTTACACCATCCTCCAGCTCAACATCCCTTGGGAACGGAGCTGAAATACTCCAAAAACCTAGAGGAACCCCCAGATTTCTCCCCATGGGCAGGGAGAGCCCCCCCGAAAAGAGGCGGGTGAGCCAACACATGCCCCTTAAATCTGGGATTCCTGGATCCAGAAACGTTGCCCAAGCTATTCCCAACTGCAGCAACAACACATGGACCCTGCCTTCGGCTGGCAGCTGCCTTCCCCTCGTTAACCACCTAATTAACTGATAAGGGAAGGGAACAGGGAATGGTGAGACGGAGGATGTGGGATAACTGAAATTTAGCCTTTTTTTAGTTTTTTTTCTCTTGCCAAAACAAGCAAACAAACAAAATATGTGAAAGCTCAGCGTGGCTTTTTGGTGGGATGGGATGAGGAGCAACAGGGATGATGTTAATTTTCATCACCCATCTGCGACCATCAGGGGACAGAGGTGGCTCTGAGGGAGGACCAAGGCCATGATGGTGTGACATGGGGTGACAAGACACAGGACAAGGGCCTGGGAGGGAGCGGAAAGGTTTCAGCAGAGGCTGGAATGGGGAATTAGCAACCCTCTTTCCCCCTGAGGTTACTGTGGCAGGGATGAAAGGAGGACTAAAGTTCAGGGAAAAGGCAAGCCAGGGTTGCACAACGCCGGCAAAAGGTCTCCTCTGGTGGAGAACGCTGTGGGGATGTGGGGGAGAAGAAATGCAGCCCCTTATTTTGGCTTTCTTCTTCTCTAGATGGACCTTTCTGGTGGCAGCCTCAGGATTTGGAGGTGGAAAGGGACAAAGTGATGGGTTTGCTGCCTTGGACAACCCTGGCTATCACACAACTTGTCCCAGGGAAGTGAGGGCACGAGCCTGGTTCCCCACACCTTCCCTCTCAGACCACCTGGGATGCAGGTGTAGTTTTAGGGTTCCTTGGCTTCACATCCCAAAAAGGGGCTTGTTTTCAGAGCACAAAAAGCACTCGACCAGAAACAGGGGTCCAGTTCTCTTTGCAAGTGGCTCCATCGATCTCCTTGCACCTTTGGGACCTGCCCTGCATCCCTGTCCCCAACATGTTCCACCTCACTTTCCTTCAGAAACTATGATATTTGTTTTCTGAGCCAAAACCACCTCAAACCCACCCCGCTGTCGCTCAGGGGGATTTGGATTTCAGCTGCCAGAGAGATGCCCACGTGTCCTCTGAGCTGCTGCTGCTTCACACACCCTCCTGCTGGGACATAAAACCCACGACCACGCTCCTCAAACCTCCTGGTTTCTGCTGGGTCACTCGATCGAGTGGTAGGAGAGGAGGAAAACAACATGGAATGAAGAAATTCCCTTTTCCCCCTGCAGAGACACGAGCCTCTAACGGGCCAGACCGCTCGCTTGTGGCTGCAGTTTCCCCACGGCCAGATGAAATCTGGGAGATAGGCTAGAAAATCAGGCTGGGCTTTGATGTGCAACCACCACCCGCCTCCTCTCTGTTATTCCTTCTCCCTCATGCCAAACCACTGGAATAGATGCTCCCCTCCCTGCCCCCACGATTTGGGGGTCCCCGGGCAGATGAATTCATCACTCAGATAACTATCCGGCAGCCACGAGGAGGGGAAGGCCAAGGTAAACACTCGACCATCCATCAAGCAGATACACAACAAAAGCTCTCCTCCTCTTTGAGGGACTCGCCCTGGGAGTTCAAATCACACCAGTGATGGCTGTGGAGAGGAAAGGTGGGAGGGAAGCCAGGGCTCACCAAGCTGGATCAGCCCTGCCAATCCCCCTGTGCCATCAACACAGAGTCATTGAACGGTTTGGGTTGGAAAAGACCTCAAAGATCACCTCGTTCCACAACCCAGCCATGGGCAGGGACACCTCCCACCACACTAGGTTGCTCCAAGCCCCATCCAACCTGGCCTTGAACCCCTCCAGGGATGGGGCAGCCACAACTTCTACTCCAGGGCCTCACCACCCTCACAGCAAAGAAGTTCTTCCCCAGATCTCGTCTCCATCTCCCCTCTTTCAGTGTCAAACCCTTCCCCCTCATCCTACGGCTCCCCTCCCTGATTTAGAATCTCTCCTCAGCTTTCCTGGAACCCTTTGAGGGACTGGAAGGGGCTGGAAGTTCTCCCTGAAGTCTTCTCTTCTCCAGGCTGAACCCCCCACCCACCTCTCTCAGCCTGTCCTCCCATCAGAGGGGCTCCAGCCCTTCCAACATCTCCATGGCCTCCTCCAGCCCTGCTCCATCAGTTCCACGTCCTTCCTCTGCTGAGAACTCCAGAACTGGCCAAGATTCACTGGCCTACCTTCGAGGTTGTCCCAGACTATGCCAACCAAACTGGTCTTCTCCTCTAAAAGCCACCGAGGGGTAGATATTAGTGCTTCAGATCCTGGTAGCTCCCAGGATGCCCTCAGCTCACAGCCACCGACCTTCCTGACCTGTAGAAAACCAGAAATGGCATCTTTGTGGTTTAAAATATTCCCCCCAGAGGGGAAAAAACCAAAAAGGAAAGGGAAAGTGAGACGAATTCCCACGAAGACAGCAAAGCCCTGAGCAAAGCCTTCACCGTGTCCTCCCGTCCCGCCTTCCCATGGAGGCACAGACGGACCCTGGCTGCTCTCCAGACCCAGAAAATTTTCCAACGGGACAAACTGGCTGCTCCGTGTGACACCGGGAGCTGCCTCCCCAGCAGAGGGGCCACCGGGCAGGATGCTCCCACCCTCGCCCACCCCCATGGTGAGGCAGCAGGAATTTGTGGCCAAGAGAGATGAAAGATGCGCCGGCACCATCCGGCACCCAGGGGCTTCTCCGGGGGATGCTGGGACTGAAGTGATGAGGCTTGGGTGGGTTTTTTTTGGCTAAACTGGGAGGATGAGTCAGGCTGGGGGTTCAGAGCCAGCCCTAAGACAGATTGGGGTGGAAGAAACTGGGCTGCCCAGTACCAGGCGTTAGCAGAGACTGGTAACCACAACCCCACACAGGTGTGTCACGGCTCCTGACCGGCTCTCCGGGCTGCTCTCATCAGAATGACTTTTAATCTTGATAAATCCCGTTTTTTTCCATAAGCTGTTAGCACATGACATGCCTCAAGGAGGACTCCTCCACCTCCCACCTCATACCAGTGATGTCAGCTGGGTGCAAACCCACCCGAGAGCTGCTCTACCTGGAGCTCTGTTGGTCCCTCTTCTGATAAGGGCGACCTACACCGGGTGCTACGTGGAGCTCTGCAGGGTTGATCCTACAACAACACAACTTTGAGACCTCTGGTCTGAGCTCTGAGGAGAAGGAGGATCAAGTAGACGTGCCCACACAGAAGTTGGCCAAAGTCAACAGTGGTATCAGAAGAGGAGCTCGGTCTCTGGTTGGGAGAGCGAGGAGCAGACCTTGATGGATGGGAAAATGTACCACGTTTGCCTGGAGCTGCCAAGGAAAGGTAATTTTCAGGCTGACAGGGTTGGGGTAAAGAAGAAGAAGAGAAGGAACCAAGGAATCAAGGTTCTCTTGATGCTTTAGGCTACTCTTTGGTCCCACCCTCGGGTCCCTTTGGACTGAGGATGGTGCAGGAGTAGAAATTTGCAGCCAACCCAGGATCAAAGCCTTAAGGAGTCATTTTCACTGATAGAGTGAAAGAACCAGAATCCTAGAATTCCTTGGGTTGGAAGGGACCTTTTAGATGGAGTCCAACCATCAACCCAACACCAACAAACCCACAGGTGGATGCTACAAGCTTCTCCTGCTATTGGTGTCCATTCTCCCCTTGCCCTTTGCACGTAACTCAGATTCTGTTGAGCTGGCTCCGATAACAGACCTAATTTATATCTGCTGGGAGCCCTGGCTCTTCCCTCCCACCAGCTCCTCGAGATCCAAGTGCTCTGCCTGCAAATGCTGACCTAAGAGAAACGAGGGCTCGATGCTGTGCCTATTGGCATGTGATACATCATGATTAACACTCTCTCCTTCCTGATATTACCGGCCCCAGCTCGTGATCCTGGGAAGAATTCAAAGTCTGGCTTATCAGCAAAAAAAAGAGGGAGCTAAACTTAAACCAGCATGGCTCAGCTCGGGCTAGAGGTTGATTTATGGAGAATCGTGGACTTTGGAGACAGAGAGAGGGATAGGAAAGCCACAAACCCCACAAACAGCCTGTAAAAGTTCCAGTTTCTAATCTCACCCCGGTGACTGCACAGCTCGGGCCGAGAAATCATCTGGGATCCATCACAAGGCAGAGACAAGCAGCCCCAGGGGGTCCATGGCTGGGAGTGTTGCTCCCATGGGCACGAGGCAGAATCCATCCCCAACCTTTGGAACCCCTCCTGCCCCTTCCCTGGGTACCCCCATCTCCTGGCTCTTCCCAAACAGGGGGATCCAGGGAGGGGACAAGAAGTGTGACCAGCAGGTCAAAGGAGGTGATTCTCCCCCTCTGCTCTGCGCTCCTGAGACCCCACCTGGAGTACTGTGTCCAGCTCTGGAGTCCTCAACACAGAAAGGACATGGAACTGGTGGAACGGGGCTGGAGGAGGCCACCAGGATGCTGGGAGGGCTGGAGCAGCTCTGCTGTGAGGACAGGCTGAGAGAGCTGGGGCTGTTCAGCCTGGAGAAGAGAAGGCTGTGGGAAGACCTTGGAGCAGCCTTCCAGATCTGAAGGGAGCTCCAGGAGAGCTGGAGAGGGACTCTTGGTCAGGGAGGGGAGGGACAGGACGGGGGGAAGGGTTTTAAATTGGAAGAGGGGAGTTTTAGATTGGATATTAGGAGGAAATTCTTTGGTGTGAGGGTGGTGAGGCACTGGAAGAGGTTGCCCAGAGAAGCTGTGGCTGCCCCATCCCTGGAGGGGTTCAAGGCCAGGCTGGATGGGGCTTGGAGCAACCTGGTGTGGTGGGAGGTGTCCCTGCCCAGGGCAGGGGGGTTGGAGCCGGATGATCTTGAAGGTCCCTTCCAACTCTGACCATTCTGTGATTCTATGACCTGCAAAAATACTTTACACAGGGCAGTTGTTTTTCTTTTTCACATAAGCAAAACAGATAAAGTTAAAAGAAAATATCAAATCAAAAAAGCATCATTTTTGCTTTGCAAATGTCTTTTGGTTTGGAGGAAACTCGCTTTTCTTCCCACTGGGAAGCCCTTCCATCCAAACCTCAGAAAACACCAGGGGGGGTTATTAACCATCCGAGGACCAAAGCGTCCAAGCTGACACCTCCCTTTCTGCAGAAGGATTATATTCATCCATAAAACAAACAGAAAAACCACCTGCCGACCTGACACCATCCACTGGGATGAAAATCAGTCCGGAAAAGGAACAGTGAAGCTGGATTTCTTAATTTTGGCCATATCATTCCAATTAAACCCTCAGATTTTAACGCAGCCCCTGGGAACAGGCCAAAACCTGAGGTTCCATCGAGCTCAATAATCCCAGCTTGTCTTTCAGATGAATCCCAGTGAGAAAGGGACGGATCAAATCTATCCATCAAGGCTGAAATTATTACGGGAGCATTAATTAGGGGAAACCTTCCCCACTGCCTGCCCCAGAGGTGGGGTTTTTTTGCCATAAAGTGGGTTATAGGGATACGTGAGCGATTATGTGGGAACGGGAATGTGCCTGGTTGGGCTGTTAAAGGCTGGGCTTGAATTCCTCATCTCCCAGGGCCAGAGCCTGGGAGAACAGCTGAGCACGGCTGCTGGCATTTAATACCCAACATCTGCCTCCTGAGATCCCTGTTGAGCGAGGACCACCGGCCGTGGGATGGAGATGGATGCGGGTGGGATGGGTCCCATGGAGAAACCCCACTGTATGTTGCTCCTGGAGAAGGCAACTGCCCTTTCCAAGGGCTCCTGGGACTCCTTTCACCATTTTTTGGCACCAAGTGCCAAGCTGTGGGGCTTCACCTGTGAGTTACCTTCACCAGTGCTTCCTCTTCAGGCTGGAAAAAGCAGATATTGCTCAGCTCATTGGAGACATCCTTCCCGTGGGATACCCCGAAACCTCAAATCAACAGGGATGGGGAGCACCTGCCCATTTGGAAGAGGGTGCTGTCTCCCTGGGGAAGGAAAATCCTTCCTCCCTGCAAGATCTGCTGCTTTCCAAGCTGGACATGCCAGTTCGGATTGCTGCCTGCTTCCCAGGATGAGCAGAATTAGCCTGGACCCTTGGCTTCCTCATGTCTTGATCTGGAGCTGGCACCGGGGGAACCAGATGGGGCAGGAAGATAACAGAGAGTTGAATCCTGCTTTCCCGAGCTGTCATCTCCGGCCAGGAAGGCAGAGAGTGTCAGGGACAAGTGGGAAGGGCTCAGGGACATTAAGGATAAACCCTCTCTCCTCCTCTTTGCCCTTTTGGGGATGGTGAGGACTTTCCTCCTCTGCCTCACACCTCTGTTTCCCTCAGGGAAAGGGCAGGGAGAGGTTTGCTCTCTGCAAAGCCTCCTGCAGAGGTCATTCCCCTCAGCTCTCCCCCTTTAGTTTGCACATTCTTGTTTTATAGGGAGGGAAAAGGCAGTGATTATAAACCGAAGCTAACGAGCTGCTCTCAGGCCTCGTTGCCCATAAAAACAGAGCTGGAAAAGGCAGCCTGGGGGGAGGGACCAGCAGCTACGTGGCCACAGCAGCACGAGGTTCTACCAGCTTGAGAGATGCCAGATACACCGAACATTTCTAGCCCCCACCCCAAAAAACAGAGTCTACATGGTCCCACCTGAGGCAACCAGACCAGGTTGCTCCAGCCCCATCCAGCCTGGCCTTGAACCCCTCCAGGGATGGGGCAGCCATCCCTGGGCAACCTATTCCAGTGCCTCACCACCCTCACAGCAATGAAGTTCTTCCTAAGATCTCATCTAAATCTCCTCTCTTCCAGTTTAAAATCGTTACCCCTTGTCCTGTCACTCCACTCCCTGACCAAGAGTCCCTCTCCAGCTCTCCTGGAGCTCCCTTCAGATCCTGGAAGGCTGCTCCAAGCTCTCCCCGCAGCCTTCTCTTCTCCAGGCTGAACAGCCCCAGCTCCCTCAGCCTGGATTTTATTCCCAAGTCCTCATTTACCCTAAAAAAAAGAGTAAAAATAATCCACTTGCATCGCTCGGATCCAGCCAGCACTCCAGCCTAGACAAGTAAATAAATGACTAAATCTAAGCAAACCTGTTGAAGGGGAGTTAAACAAGACAGATTCCCTTTTTTTTTAACCTTCTGTTTTAAAAGTGGTCAGAGGATGTTGGCAAATGCTCTCACCGCAGCCCGAGAGCCCGAGGACGAGGTTTCTCTGGGATTTTCCCAAGAGGAAGCGGAGAAGGGGCTTCGCTCCCCGTCACCACACACTTTAACTCGAGTGCTTTGCACCAGAAATCACTTCACACCCCAGAGAGAAACGTCCAAACACCACCAGCCTGAGGATTCCCAGGCACAACCCCCACTGGGAAAAAACCCGGATCTGAAGGAGATCCCCATCGCCATGAGAAATGGGAAAACTGCATCTTAATTCCCAGTGATTCCCATTTTTCTCCTATCAGGCCAGGAGACCCTGAGCCGAGTCTTGATGAACTCCTTGATAAATAAAAACCAGCTTCCCTGGGTTTAATCCTGACAAGCCCGTGGTGAGAAACATTCCCTGCTTACAGCTCAGCCTCTTTTACATCCCAAACCAGTGATTTGGGGATCCCTCCTCACCCCTTCAGTATTAATTTTGCCTTTTTTTAACTTTTTTTGTGTGTGTGTAGTTCATAAAACCCCCACCTTTTGGGCTCACAAATGATTTGGAGGGAAGGATTCAGGCTAGCTGAATCCACTGGGAAAAAAAGCCCATGTGGTCCCAAAATTCTCCTTTTTTTTTCTCTTTTTCTCCTCTATTTCCAAACCCGTGCCAGTGGGAAGCACTCAGCACCCTTGACCCCAGGGCAGGAACATTGGTCCCTGCATCCTGCACGGAGCTGACATCAGTTCCTCCTGCTTTTATTGATGGGGTCCCAGCACCGATCCCATTATTTTAGTGTTTTTTTTACCTTTTTTTTTAATTGCCTTGTAATTCCTGCAGCTCCTGAGAGGTTTTTACAAGCCTCCTGCATTTTCCCCCAGGTCAAGAACAAGCACCTCCAGCTCCCTCGTTTTCTTAATCACCAAAGAGCCATAAAGAGCAGTAAAAGAGGAACGTGGATGCTATTTCCTCCCCACGATGGGGTGTGTAAGCTGAGGTTTGAAGGAGGAAAAGTTACTCACTGTTTAAGGAGCTCTGTGGCCTTTCTTGGCCCCTTCCATCTCCTGGTGCCAGGAGGTACCTGGAAAGGTGGAGAAGCCCTGAGAACATGAGATGTCCTTCATGCCCTTGAGTGCTCAAGGCTCTTCTCCTGAGGAGGTAGAAGCCATGAGAACATGAGACGTCCTTCATGCCCTTGAGTGCTCAAGGCTCCTCTTCTGAGGAGGTTTTGGAAGCTTTTTTGTTGGGTCAGGGACTCTGGAAATGTCCCAGAGGATATGGGAGCACTAAGAGGGGAGTTCCAACCTGCCCAGATCTCCAGGAGAAGTGGGGGGGAGGAAGCAGGAGGGCTTTGGCTTGTTTTATGGCAATTAGGACCAGATCGAAGCTCTACAAGACTCTCTCCAGCGGGTTGGAAGGGTTGGTTGGAGCTGCAGCTGAGGTGGGATATTTTTTGGGGGGGGATTTCTCATCAAAACACCCACCAGGCAGCAAACCAGTACCCATGGAGACAAGCCCACCTCATACTGGTGGTGTTCACATCACACACAAAGAAGCCAACCCCTGTACTCTGTTATTTGGCCAAAAAGACAAGAGATTTTTCCTCCCCAGACAACCACGTGGAAACCCCTCCTGGAGGAGCCAACCCCCTGTTTGGGACAGAGAAATTCCTCAGCAGCAGCCACCCAGCAGGGAGCAGCCCCAGGGCCTGGATTTGGGAAGAGGAGATAAAATATAATATATTAGACGTTCCTGGGTCACTCGGTCCTGTTTGGCTTGGCTGGGAGATGTGGATTTAGCACATCTGCCAGGACAGGCCAGCTCCCAACGTGGTCATGCTCTGCAGCTCTGGGAAAACCCACATCCCCCCTGCAGAGCACTGCCTCGGGGGGGAAAACCATGTTTTTTTCTGCTTGCTGTGGCAACAGCTGCTTCTCTGGCTGATTTTCCAACTTATTTCCTTAAGGGTGACCCGTAGCATATCGCATCCCCCACCCAAAGCTACACAGAAGAGGTCCCGTGGGTGGGAAGAGAGATTTTTTTGGGGGGTGACACAAAAAAAGCCTCAAAGTGACAGCGTTTGGAGGTTTAAATCAGAGATTATTACCTGGTGTGAGCTTGGCAGGGTGTAGGTGGCTCTGGGAGATGCCATCCAGCAGCAACTCGCCTCTGGGATGGTCACTGGCCAACACATGAGCCTGCACAGAGACAGACACGGATTAATCCAACATGAAACCAGCTGAAAAAGGGTCTAAAAGGCAAATCTTGTGCTGGTTGTGGCATTTTGCCTCCAGCACGAGGAGCCCTGAGGTGTCACCTCCTCCTGTGCTTCAAGCTCCTCTTCTCCCATCATTTGGGCGAGCGCAGGAACCTTCCTCTCTCCATCAGAGGCGAGCGGTGGTCCCTGGGGTGCTTGCACCAACCCAACCCCATCACCTGGAGCCACCTCCCTCAAGAGAGACCAGTCCTGACCTTCCAGTTACCCAAACTGAGGAAAACAGCCAGCCACGTGTATCCCATCTATTTCCAGTTGAGTTCTCAGCCAGCTTTAGGATTCCCTGGGCTGATGATTGAAGGAGCACCCTCTGCCTTGGAAGGAAAACGTGAAAATCCTCTTCATAACCCACCTTACAGTCCTCATGCACCACCACTGCGGTACCTGAGGTCACAGGGATGGACACCAGGGTCTTGTCAGGGGTGAAGAGATGTCAGGGAGATCAAGGAAGCCCAAACACACAGGGGCGGGGGACAGTTTGGATGCCTGGGTCCATTTGAGAGGTTTGAAAAAGTCAGACTGGAGCTTCCAATGAGACAGGGACTGAAGCAGAAAGGTCCCAAGAGACCTCCCTGTGTCCTGGCAGAGGGGACAAGGAGCCACCTTCCTCCAAATGTCATATCCTAGGTGGTTTTGGGATAACACCACCTTTTTGCTTCTGTCCTACAACTGTACAGTGCCAATAAATTCCAAGATATCTAATAATTTCCTGATTTCACATGCTGGGGCTGAAATAATTGCATTAGCATCCTAATTTCCACAGAAAAAAAACCAACCCACCACATTTCTTGCTCCTGAGATGCTCAGAGACATCCAAGAGGGAATCAAACTGCAGAAGGAACAGGAGCAACAGAAGTGAAGTTAAAAAAACCAAGTCCCTGATGCTAGAAGAGAGGGAAATTGTGATTTGTGGGTGTCTGGAGATGGAGAAGTGGAGACCATCTGAAAAGGGAATGAATAAATACGACTCTGTATGAGGTCTGGAGAGATAACTCGAAGGGAGAGCGAGTGAGACAGTGTTTTTCCAGCTGAGGAGAATTTTGCCAGGCAGCATTTTGCAGGCGTGTTCCAAGCTGATGAAAACACCTATGTGGGGTTAGAGAAGCGCTGCGCTTCAGGAGGGTCGGTGTCTCTGCTCCGTCCTTCTCTCCCCTCTCATATTCTGCCGTATTTGTAAAGACAAAAGGAAAGATTTCTTCCCCAGAGTGCTTCTTCTCAGGTGAAATTCCAACTTTGAAGATGACCCTGGAAATCAGAAGGGTTTTGATTTTCTAAGAGGATGGAAATTCCTCATTTCTTTAAAAGCCTTCCTCTTTTTGCTGGGCAGGGAGTCCTTGGGGGAGACCGAAGGATGGTGGTGGCTTGGCTCAGGGACCCTCCTGCCTCAGTTTCCCCACACACGAAGCAAGGATGAGGCTACACCTTGGGAAGGGACAAACTTCTTTGTCACCTGTGTTGCATCAGGGCTGCTGTTTCTCCTTCCAGGTGGCCACGGGGACCCAGACAAGCCTTGGGCTGCTCGCCCGAGCAGAGAGGGTCGGCGAAGGGCTCCCACTCCCCTCTGGAGCTCCCAGACACCCTCTTCCTCCTCCACCAGACGTCTTGGCCGATGTCTCGCCGCTCCGCCGGCGGGGAGAAGCGCCAGCTTTGTCTCCTGGCACACTCCAGCAGTGGTGATGGAGGGCGAGGAGCCTGAGGATGGAAGCTCAACCTCCCCTAAGTGCATCCCCAGCAGACGGCGGCCGCCGCCTCTGCCGACAGCTTTATTGCTGCTCCAGGCTCAGAAAGGTCCAGGGGGCCACCAGCCCCGCTCCACAGATGCTTGGAGAGGGAGAAGAGCCACAAAAAAGAGATGGGGAGGGAGGAGGGAAAGTCTCCCAGAAAGCAGCCATGGAAAGTCAGCCACTCCAGAGGAAGTTTCTGCTCGGCCTTCCTGCAGCGCGGAGGAAGGCTGGCAGGGAAAACTCCCCAGATGGGCTTTTTCTACCAGGAAAAGACAAAAAGAAGCATGGGGGGGGAAAGAATTTAAAAAATCAGAGCTTTACTATGGCTGCATGTCAGCTGCATTTGGTCCTTCATCCTCATGGTATCACAGAATGGTTTGGGTTGGAAGGGACCTTCAAGATTCCACCCCTTGCCCTGGGCAGGGACATCTCCCACCAGACCTTGTTCCTTCTGGGATTTTAGCCACACATAAAGCACATTTTCCTCATTTTTAAATATAAAGGTTGCATTTCACAGAAGATAAGTCCAGTACAGGTGGAGAGAACCACCATTCTTGACTAAGCTCAGCCAAAGCCCTGAGTTTTTCCCCTCTTTTTCTTTCCACGTTGCCCATAGCAACTCCTGAGCATCCTCACGTGCTCCTGCATCCTCCCCCAGGCTCCTGGTACCCACCAAACTCCACGCCACAGAGCATCTCAGATGGAGATGATCTTGCAGAAGATGCAAGGGGTAATATCTCACAAAAAAAGGGAGAATCAGGGCTGTGATGGGATCATAGGGAGATGGGATGGGGGTGGCAGGACCCTCCAGCCCTCCAAGCATCCCACCCACACACCAACATCTGCAGCCAGGGGGAGGTTTGGGCATGGACCGATGAAAATAGCACCTGGGTGTGAAAATATTTGGCCGTGCTGGCAGTCCAGGTAGGAGTTCTGAAGTTGGGAAAGTTTATAAGGTGGTCTGTGGAAAACTGGCCGGCATCTCCACAGACAAAGCCCTTCTCCTTCCAAAACAAACAGTGCCCGCTCCAAGCGGCAGCACGGGGGGCTGGGGGAGGTCCCAGGTGGTGAGATGTGAGGGGGACACTGCAAAGGGAGCTGGAAATAACTCTGTACCTTAAGGGTCACTGCTCTGGCTGCTTCTGGTGGGAGCCTCCAGCTCTGGGGCCACCAACAGCAGAAGGACATGGACCTGTTGGAGCGGGGCCAGAGGATGCCACGGAGACGCTGGGAGGGCTGGAGCCCCTCTGCTGGGAGGACAGGCTGAGAGAGCTGGGGGGGTTCAGCCTGGGGAGACCTTCCAGCCCCTTCCAGTCCTTCAAGGGACTCCAGAAAAGTTGGGGAGGGACTCCTGATGAAGGAGGGGAGCCCTAGGATGAGGGGGAACCATTTTGAGCTGAAAGAGGGAGATTGAAACAAGATCTGGGGAAGAACTTTTTTGGTGTGGCTGCCCCATCCCTGGAGGGGTTCAAGGCCAGGCTGGATGGGGCTTGGAGCAACCTGGTGTGGTGGAAGGTGTGGCAGGATGGTGGGACTGGATGCTCTTTAAGGCCCCTTCCAACCTAAACACTCCTATGATTCTATGATTCTGGGCTTTCAGCACTACTGGAGAAGGGTTCAGGAGGGGTTTTGTTTGGTGCCCTCAGCACCAAGCCCCCAACCCCAGAGCATCCATGCCCTCATCCCGCTATGGGAAGGTGCAAATGAAGTAAATATGTTAAAAATTCCACATCAACACTAGCTAGGACCCCTCTGCAGACACACAAGCCATTTCCCCCAGCTCTGACCCCGTGTTGCCACCATCCCTCTGTGCGTAATTCCCTCCCGGTGCCCCCACAAAGCCCTGATCCCAGAAATGCCAGCACCCAGACATGACAGCCCCATCCCCAGAAATGCCAGCACCCAGACATGACCGAGATGTGGGAGTGGGTGGTGGGTGATGGCCAAGGGCCAGCCACCCCCTTATGAGATCCCCCACTGTTCTCCACAAAGAATAGCCCCTTGTCCTGCCCCGACAGCTCCCCCCAAGGCGGGGGGCTGGAGGTAGTGGGGCAGTGTGGCACTGGGGACAAAACCCATCAATTTGGAGACCCAGAGACAAAAGAGATGCAGAAGGGGGTCAGACAGGGCTGTCCCAGCCCTTGGCTTGAGCCCAGGGGTACCAGAAGCCCCAAGTGACACATGGTATGAGTGGGACAGTGCGGAGGGATATTCTGGGAGCAAGGAATGGGGTCTCCTGCACATCTGCCTCTCCTCTTCTTGCCCACAGGGCAGCTTGGATGGGAGAAAGTCCTCCTGCTGCACAAGCAGGGGAGGCACTGGCTTCAAGCTGTGGCCAGGGTTTATTTTTCCAGCTAAAATAATTTAATTTAGCAGTTTCCCCCCCTTCCCAACCTGCCTTTCTCCTCCTGTAACCAGCCCATCCTTGGGAATGCCTGGATGGCACATCAAGCCAGAAGGGGCATTGAAAAGCCAGCCCAGGTTATGTCATTTATTTTCCATTTTTTGGGGGGGTGAGGGGGTGTGTGTTCTCTTCTCCCCACCAGAAATACCATCACTGATGGAATTTACTATCCCTGATGTCAGAGCAGATGGATGGGAAGGGTTATTTTTCACAGAGCTCACCCAGCTACTGAAATTATCAGCACTAACAGAGCTTTACGTGTGTTATCCCATGGATCTCACCACCCAAGGTGGAAGAAGATGGGTTGAGAAGGTCCAGGGCAGGAGAAAAAGCCACTCACCCTCGGGGGTCTTGGTCCTGGGGAAGGATCTCGTCCAGTTATCCAGGATCCTTGTGGGATGTGGAAATCTTGGAGAGCTGAGCCATCCACTTGTGGCTTTGGTAATATCTCCCCAGCAGCAGAAATTATGGAGCCTGTAAGGAAAAAAAAAAACCCAAAACCCATTAAAATAGTTTGCAATTCTTTAGAAGAAGGCTGCCACTACACGTTTTAATCAGACAGTTAATGTATGTTAAATATTGGCATGATTAAAAACATATTTATAAAGGATTAACAGCTCTGCACGGGCTCCGTGGCTGTTCCGAGGCTGTTCAACCTCCCAGAGTATGTTTCTAATCATCCATACAACAACCATCTCCATAAATCAGAATTCAAGGCATATTTGGGGGATGGTGGATTCCAGGCTGCTGCACCTGGTGGGTTTTCGTAGAGGGGAAGTGCAGGGAGAGAAAAAGGGGGTAAAAACCCCAAAAAACCCATAAGAGGTTTGAAGATGACACGCTGGAGGGAGAACCCAGAGAAGGTTTGATGGAGATACACAGATTATATCAACAAATGTCATCTCCCTGGGTCACCACCGACCAAGAGGCTTCCAAAAAGGTTTTAGGTTGGTTTTTTTGACACTTATTTGGTGGGTTTCTCACCCAGCCTCACAAATTCGAGCTGCTGGGGATGGGTTTGGGGCAGGGGGGCTCTGCTGCCCGGGCCCAGCCGAGGCACATTCAGCAAAAATAAACGCCCAGGCAGAGCTTGAAATGTTTATTTTCCAACTCCAGGCCATTCATCCAGTGACACTGCTCCGTTCCAGCGAGTCTCCCTCTGTTTATACCAGATGATTAATGAGACACAGATTCTCTTTAGCCCTGACGGATGTTACAGACACCAGGGGTAAGTATGAATTTGGGCTCGATCCCCTCCTTTCTCCTCTCTTCTCCAACCCCATTGGCCTGGAGAAGAGATTTTCATCCCTTTTCATGCAATCAAACCCAAGATTTTATTAATTTCTATTGGTTTTTTCTTTTAGCTTCTTCATTTGCCCTCTGCCTCAACCCTACTTTTAGCTGGCACCTCAGATGACACGTGGGATGAGCTGAAATCAGATTAAATAACAAATGTGATGATGTCCCAACCCTTGGAGAGGTTCAAGGCCAGGTTGGATGGGGCTTGGAGCAACCTGGTCTAGTGGAAGGTGTCCCTGCCCATGGCAGGGGGGTTGGAGCTTGATGATCTTGAAGGTCCCTTCCAACTCTAACCATTTTAGGATTAACCAACAGATAAAGGAGGGAGATGGAGAGGTAAGGCAGGAAACATGGGTTTAACCTGCCCCGAATTAGAGGAGAAAGATCTGCAGAACACACACAGCAAGGATTGAGGGTGCAGCAACCCCAGGACACTATAACCAGTTATAAAACCCCAGCCTAATCCCAGTGCCATGCACAGATTGCTATTTCCAGGTGACACGGGACTGTCCCTGCTCCAGAAAACGCCACTTAAGACTTCACCATCTCAGAAACTTTCTCCTGCTTGACCAACGCCTTTCCTACCCATCACAAAATTCATACAATCACAGAATTGTCTGGGTTGGGAGGGACCTCTGAGATCATCCAGTCCAACCATCAACCTAACACTGATAAAAAAAAAAAAATCACTAAATGACATCTCTAAGCACTACGTCAACCCATCTTTTAGATCCCCCCAGGGATGATGCCTCAAGCCCTTCCCTGGGCAGCCCATTCCAAGGCTTAATAACCCTTTCCATGTAAAAACTTTTCCTGATATCCAATCTGAACCTCCCCTGGTGCAACTTGGGGTCATTTCCTCTCATACCATCACCTGTGACTTGGGAGAAGAGACCAACCCCCCAGCTACACCCTCCTTTCAAGAAGTTGGAGAGATCCAGAAGGTCTCCCCTCAGCCTCCTCTTCTCCAGGCTGAACACCCCCAGCTCCCTCAGCTGCTCCTCACAAGACTTCTTCTCCAGACCCCTCACCAGCTCCGTTGCCCTTCTCTGGACCCCCTCCAGCATCTCAATATCTTTTTTTGTGGTGAGGGGCCCAAAACTGGACACAGCCCTTGAGGTGGGACCTCATCAGTGCTGAGTAGAAAGGGACAATCACCTCCTGAGTCCTATTCACCAGGCTAGGATGCTGGTGGCCTTTTGGCTACCTCAGACCTCTGCTAGCTCATGTTCAGCCCACAGCTGACCAACACCCCCAATGGTCCTTTTCCTACAGAAGAAAGATTTGGGAAGCAGCTCAGCTTCATCCCCCTCAAGAAACCACCATAAACCACCCCCACCAGTCCATTTCTAACAGGACAGGGCAACGGAGAGGGACTGGAACCAGAGACGGGGGGGTCTAAAGTTGAGTGCGGTGGTTAATTAGCCCCGCTAATCAGACATTGCTAGGGAATCCCACTGCACTGAGAGGGGGGAAGCCATAAGAATGCAGAGAGTGTGTAATTAATGAGCTCAATCAATAGCAATAACAGCAAAGAATGTCTTCTCCACGGCTCAATGGGGCTGGACTGGAACCAGCTTGAACGTGTCACTGCATCGATGCTTTTGCATCCCCTCAAAGCCCGGCCCGGGGCAGGAGCAGTTGACACATTTCTCCAGCACTCAAGAGCTCAAATTGAAAAGCTGCCATTAACATTAAAAGGAAAAAAAAAGAAAAAAAAGCTTTCAGAAAACTCCACGAGTTTCTTTTTTTCATTTTTTTTCCCCTTCCTTTCCTCCTTTCTGATTCACCCTTCTGATATTTTGCTTGGACTCCAGTCCGAATGCATTCGTCCTCCTTAGCACATTTTTGGGCTGCTTCCACCATTGTTCTTGAAAACCCTTTTTTTTTTTTTTTGTAGTAAGGATATATATTTAGATATACAACCTGGTCTCCTAAATTAAAAAATGAAAATAAAATCCTATCTCAGGCTGGAAAGGGAAGAGCGGGATGAGGTCCCAGGCTGGCCAAGGCACGGGGGGTGTGGAGGTACATGCAAGGTGTGCACAAAATTTGGGTGTATTTGTGCCTCCAAAGGCTTTGCTGGCACAAAAGAAGGGCTGGGGGCCGTGGTGGTCCCTACACCCTTCCCATAGCTCCCATCAGGGTTGAAAGAGGGGGTTCAACCCAGCACCTCGGTCCCTAATCACCCCTCTGCACCTCGCTCCAGCCGGGATCTACCAGCACATCCTCACATCGGGCAACGCACTCAAGTAGACCTGCAGGAGGTTTTTGGGGGAATGGCAAGGGGTTGTACTGGTTGTAGTCACCCCACAGTGGTCCCCAGCCACCCCATACTGGTTCCCAGCCACCTCATACTGGTTTCCAGCCACCCCACACCGGTCCTANNCCTAGCTAGAGGAGACTGGGACCATCCCAGTTGCGCTTCGTCAATGGGGCGGGTGGGTTTGGAAGGGCTGGTTTTGGTAACCCAGGGGAGCTCAGCCTGCACCCAAACATCTCGTTTGAGTGAAAGGCAGGTCGGGGTCCAAGAAGCATTGGAGGGCTTCTCATAAACAGGCTTTAATAATCTTCATCAAGAATTTTAACACAGAGCGAGCTGCCTGCCAGGAAACGCATTTACGCCGTCAGCTGCCCAGAGAAACAGCCCCGCGCCGCTGCTCAGCACCAGAAACACCCTCCTTCCCCCTCCCACCCAGCTTTTCCTCTCTTTTCCTTCGGAGGAAAAGCCCTGCCTGGGATGTTGGGGGGGTTAAAATCCCTGGAGGGGAGCTGAGCAGCTCCCCAGAGCATCCCTGAATCCGGGATGCAGCCCCTTTGGCTCATTCAGCATCATCCCGCTCCCACCTCCTGCGGAGCTGGACCTCCTCTGGCCTCATCCTCTTCCAATTTTTAGGGGTTTTATCCTTTTTTTTTATATTTAAGGCTGCAGCTGAAGGCAACATCTCACCTTCTCTGCCCTGAAGGCGCTGTGGTGAGGGCTGAGCAGAGCCACGGCCCAAAAAAGGCTGGTATTTTGGACTCTGGGAATAAGGGGTGGGGGTTTTTTTTGGTTAGTGAGGGGTACGGTTCCAAAAGCTTTTCTTTCCCAGCACAGATTAACGGGATCAGAAAGCATTTCCTTGCTGGCTGCGGTATTAAACAATTACAGGGATTAATGGAGGGCTTTACCATCCTCTGGCACACGGGGTTTTGGTTTCTGCCAGAGGCAAAATACCCAATTTGATGTACTCCCGACCCCAAGGGCTGCTCAGGGTGGGAATCGGGTTTTACAGCCTTTTTCCCAACAGCTGAAAACGCTCCGGCTGGAACCACCCTCCACATGTGGCTCCACACCCAGCTAAACCTCCTCTCCACAGGTAGGGATGGATGCCACCACCACCACCACCATCCAGTGTCCCTAAAACTGTCCCAAAGCCAAGTGCCACCTGCGTGGAAGGGTTCAAGGACCAGGGTAGGGTTGGAGAAACACCTCGAGGTGACTTCAGCATCATCCACACCTTCCACATCTCACCTCATATCACTTTATGGGGTGGATTTTGGACCATCAGGCTGGTTGTCTCCTTAAAAGTCAGTTCCCAAGCAACTGGCAAAGAGAAAGGAATGAAAAAGCAACCCCAATTCCCCAAAATCAAGCAATGAGATGAGAAATACACGTGCCAGATGGGCCCCCTGAACCTCATTTGGCAGAGGTGGGGAATGTCACCTCTTCAACACGAACACCACCTCCACCTCCGCCACCTTCTCCATCCTTGTGAAGTCCTTGCCTTATTTATTTGCTGGAGGATCAGAAAAGTCAGAGGGAGCTGCCAGGGCAGAAATACCAACCTTTTGCCAAGTGTTTTGAAGTTTCAGCACAAATTGCCTTTTTCTGGCAGGGTGAGGGGGTGAGGGGTAGAGAAGGCCACTTCTGCTGGAGGGGAAAACAACCAAAATGCTTTGGAGAGGTGAAGGGGCTTTTTTATCATGCGGGTAGCTCATGGAGGGGTAAGGTCCTGGAGAGTTGAGCCAAATCATAGAATGGTCGTGGTTGGAAGGGATCTTAAAGACCATCCAGTTCCAACCCCCCTGGCCCCGGGCAGGGACACCTCCCACCAGCTCAGGTTGCTCCAAGCCCCATCCAGCCTGGCCCTGAACCCCTCCAGGGATGGGGCAGCCACAGCTTCTCTGGGCAACCTGTTCCAGTGCCTCACCACCCTCACACCAAAGAAGTTCTTCCCCAAATCTCAGCTCAATCTCCCCTCTTTCAGCTCAAAACGGTTCCCCCTCATCCTATGGCTCCTCTCCCTCATCCAGAGTCCCTCCCCAGCTTTCCTGGAGCCCCTTGAGAGCCTGGAAGGGGCTGGAAGGTCTCCCCGGAGCCTTCTCTTCTCCAGGCTGAACCCCCCCAGCTCTCTCAGCCTGTCCTCCCAGCAGAGGGGCTCCAGCCCTCCCAGCATCTCCGTGGCCTCCTCCGGCCCCGCTCCAACAGGTCCATGTCCTTCTGCTGTTGGTGGCCCTCATTACTCTAATTAATGCTCTTCTTGGGTTCTTTAAGACATCTACAAAATTGCTTCCAGCCATCCCACCCCTCCCAGAGCTCCCTCTTTTCCCCTGCCCAAAGGATGCTTCAGCTTTGTGGCAGTGTCCATGGACACTGGGCAAACTGGAAGCCTCGGCACAGGGGCAGCAAGATCCCCCCCATGGCAGCTCAGGATTGTGAGGAATGATAACTTGGGAGAAAAAAACAAACTTATAAAGAGTTCTACCAGCACCACAGGACTCTGTGCAACCAGAAGCTTTGTCCACAGGCACAGGATTTGTCCCCAAGCATCCTTGCAGTGGTTTCTCCCTGCACCAGGAGCATTAAAACCCAAGCCCTGGAGCTTCACGAGCGTGAAGCAAGTGGCTGTGGAGAAAATCCAGGTTATCCCGGTGCCTTGTGTCAAGCTGGAAGGAGCTGTTGCTCCCCCGGGGGTCAGGGGGTGGGTTCTGAGCTTTCCAGCAGCCCAAGGAAGGCGATGTTGTACCTTGTTTGTGTTTCTATGGTATTACCCTGCCTGCTGGCTCCCCTCCCCGCAGCCCTCACCGCCGAAATCTCCACGAGGTTAATTTCCAGCATGAAAAACGGCCTCCCAGGAGCAACTGTGGTTGATTTAAAATAATAAAAATGGAAATCTCAGATTCGATGACTAACCTCGGGAGACCGGCTTAAATTAGCGCTAACCAATCGGCCGCGAAAGACCAGGGGAAAATTCCTGCTGGACTTCTCTCCTCAGTCCACTCCCTGGCTTCATTTTCCATCCCCAGATCCTTCCAGGCTGCAAACATATACAGCGTTGCCTTGGCAACTCGGAGATATACGTAGGTGAAAAAAAAAAGAAAATGAGACAATCTCTTTCCTCCTTGATTGCCTGGAAGGTGGAAAATGTAAACCTGGTCTAGTTTGAAGGCTATGTCAGCTTCCAATGTGCTCCTCCAGCTCCCAACTGAATACCCATCCTCCCATGGGCATCTCCAACCCATCATCTAGGTTGGAAGGGACCTTCAAGATCATCTAGTCCAATCACCATCAGAGGGATATCCCCATTAAAACCTACTCCCCAACCAGGGGCAGAACCAGACCCACTCCCCAGCGGCTCCATCATATTCAATATCCTCACCTGATATTAAATATCCTTGTTTCACACCCAGATTGGCATTTGGGATGGCAGCGTTCCCACCGGGAAGCTCCTTCTCAGGGGTGGCTTTGAAATGCAAAACGGGGATAGCGGAGGATGGCACATCATTGCTCCCAAAGACAAGGAGAAATGTGCGCTGCCAAAGTGTGAAAAATAGTGATATCCCACCCTCCCAGCCAAAGAAAGCACCTCTCAAATTTGCAGTTCCTTGCATTCTCAGGAACCTGAGCCACGTTTCTGGAAGATGAGCTGGTTTCTGCCATTAAAATGGGGCAGGGTGAGGGTGTAGAGAAGATGAAGTGGAAAAAAAAGAGTGAGAAGTTGTGATTTGATCTGCTTTTTCAGCAATAATGGTCTCACAACCTGTAACACGTAGGGTGGAGCGGGAATAAGATCATAAATAACTCCCAGAGGAGAAAAATGATGCCCCTTCACATGCTGGTAGTGTGTTATCTTGAAAATCCAAGGAAGATAAAGTAACTGTCTTCAAATATCACCACCTTTCCATCCAGAAGGATTGTTTTTAACTGGTTTTACAGGGATGGATTTTCCTACGTGGTCTGTCTTCAGGCTGGAATGTGGCAGTGGCTTCACCAGGCGGGAGGGGATGGAGATTGATCCTGGGAAAACGATGAGCTGGCATTGGAGGGGTTATTGATAACGGCCTCTCCAGAAGGGTAATTAATCACTGTATTGAAACTGTGAGGTCATTAAGTAGCAGAGATGAGGGCGATGCAGGGGCAGAGCATCTTCTATATCAGAAACCAGCTCGGGATACCGGAGTGGGGATGCTGGACCAGACACACATGGGATCCCCCACCCAATCCTGCTAGTCCTTCTTCCCCCTCTGTGTTTTGGCTAACTAAATATCCTGGATTCCCACCACAAGAGACATTCCACCTCCGAACAAGCCTGTTCCCTCTCAAGACAAAGGTTTGAGACCCAAACATTACAACCTACCCCCACAACTCCTGGCCAAAGTAGCCACTGAAAACCAATTCCTGGCCAAAGTGGCCACCAACAAAGGACTCCTGGTCAAATTAACCAGCAACAACAGACGATTCCCGGGCCAAAGTAGCCACCAACAAAGGACTCCTGGCCAAATTAACCACCAACAACAGATGATTCCTGGCCAAAATAGCCACCAACAATGGGTTCCCGGCCAAAGTAGCCACCAACAACACGATTCCCAGCCAAAATAGCCACCAACAATGGACAATTCCTGGCCAAAGTAGCCACCAACAACCGACTCCTGTCCAAAGTAGCCACCAACAAAGGACTCCTGGCCAAATTAACCCCAACAATGGATGATTCCTGGCCAAAACAGCCACCAACAACAGGTTCCTGGCCTAAGTAGCCACCAACAACAGATGATTCCCAGCCAAAGTAGCCACCAACAAAGGACTCCTGGCCAAATTAACCAATAACAGATGGTTCCTGGCTAAAGTACCCACCAAGAACAGGTTCCTGGTCAAATTAGCCACCAACAATGGGTTCCTGGCCAAAGTAGCCACCAACAACCGACTCCTGTCCAAAGTAGCCACCAACAAAGGACTCCTGGCCAAATCAACCACCAACAACAGATGGTTCCCGGCCAAAGTCGCCACCAACAACAGGTTCCCAGCCAAATTAGCCATGAAGGCCAGATGATTCCTAGCCAACTTAGCCACAAACTGCCAATTCCCAACCAAACTAGCCACAAACCACCGATTCCCAACCAAACTAGCCACATGGCTAAACAGTAGCCGTTATCTTGCTGGTAGCCACATCGAAGGGCAGAGGTAGCCTTCAGCCCTATGGGCTGATGGTTGGGGATACAGAGCCGGTACCAAGCTGAAAAACACAGGTGGAATTTTAGGTAGTTGGGACACATTTCCTTAAGCTGGAATTTAGGCTGGAGTCCAAGGCTAACACCCCCCCGCCACGCACCTCCCCTCTCGCAAATAGCACCGAGGGCTCTTTAACGACCACGAGTGGTCTAGGCCCGGGTTAATGTCTTATCCATAAGTTATTCAGTATTTCCTTTTAAAGACAAAATAGTTGGAATACCTCTCTTTCTCTCTTTAACTTGCAGCCGTGGCTGTTACAAAGAGGAGGGGGAAAAAAGAAATAAAGCCCTGTCTCCACACTATTTCCCTATGCGGCACCAAAGGGTCCAATCCATGGGAGTCCCACCTCTTGGATTTTTATGGGAACTCCAACATTATCAGGGTTTATAGCGGTGCTAATACCCACAGAGATAAAAACAGCCTCCTTGTTACCATCCGAACTCGGTGGAGCTGGGAAAAGAGGCTCCTCTCCAGGCTCTAGGTCACGTCTCGGTGTAGGATTTTGGGAGTAGGAGGATCTCCTGGTCCTTCCACCGAGGTGACATTGAGGGGATCCCAAAGCAAAGCCTGAATACTGGCCTCAAGGAAGCTGCAATGATTGGATTTTGCCCCAAAACAGTGTCAAATAGTCAGTGACCTGACTATATCCCAGACCTGAACACCTTGGAATACTGAGAAAAGCTAACTCCAGGTTTGGATCCATCCAACATCTCCAGCCTGCTCAGGAAATTACATCTTCTTCCCACGGCAAAATCTGATTTAACACTTTTTCCCCCACATTCCTTCAAGTTTTTCAGACCTTTGTTGAAAAAACAAAGAAAGAAAAGCCCAGACCATCTTCTTTTCTGGCACCAGGACTCCTCTCGGGATGCTGATTCCCACCTAACAGGGAGATGCAGCTTTGGATACAGACAGAACCCTGCAAAACCCTTCGTGTCACTGAACAGACAGGGATCTGGGACCATCATGAAGGGAACTCTTTGCCAAAGCTCAAGGAAACAGCCTAAAGTTGTGACTCTTTTTGGCTCCCAAAGGCTAACGTTTCCCCCCAGTGCCAAAAAGCCTTTAATCCTAAAGGGATTTAGGGCTTAGTTTCTCAAGCAATTTGGAAATTCATCCCAGGAATGACACTCACAAATCACTGCGAGGCTTTGTGCATGGACTGGTGTGGATTTAGGGAACACCAGCCACCGCCTCCTCCTTATTTCAAATGGATTCTTGCAGGTAGAACAGGGACTGGGTCTTGGCTTAGATGGTCCCAGTGCTATGGAGCCCCCCCAGACCCTCTTTGATACGAGCTGCTAACAGCTACTGTAATGGGACAGCTGCTACCGAGGAGCTGGAAAGGCCATTGACAGGAAAAACTTTCCATCCATCCAGAGCACAGACATCGCCTGCATTTTTGGAATAGCTCAAGCAATCGGGATTCCAGAGATAGATCGTTAGGAGGGGAAACAAATGACATGGGGTTTGACGTCCTGCTCTGCACTCAGGGCTATAAAACCTATATATACATCTCCACACACGTGCATACAGGGATATCTACACACACATCAACCAAATGAGATTCCATATTCCTGGAAAAAGCGCCCAGAGAGCCCAGTTCCCCTCGTAGCACTTGGTAAAAACGTCAGGAACAAGATTAGGCAAATCCCAGACTTCCCACAAATTCCTGACAGCTTCTTTTTTACAACCCCACCAGCCTTCTGGTGTGTCAGCCATCCCTCCCAGTTGTCCAAGAACATGGATTTTCATGGGAACAACAAACAAATATCAATATTGCTGCCCATTTCTGGAAGCACGGGGACAAACTGATGTCACTTCACTTGTCCCTCCCCATCCCATTGTAGTCCTGACACATGGCAAAGCTGCCAGTGGTACAACGTGAACCCAGGAGGGATTTAGCACGAGGAAAAGAACTTTTTCCCATTTCTGCCACATTTTCCATGTGGGAATCATCAAGGCTTTCACACACCCTCATGATTATTAGATGGAGGATTATTGAAGATAAAGGGGTAGAGGGATAAAGCCTCAAGCTTGGGGGAGAGAAAGGACTCACCCCAGAAGATGCTGGGGCAGAATGTCCTGCAAAAGCCACACCCAGCCCACAGAAATCCCATTTCTTCCCCAATTTCACCCTTTCTCAGGTTTTATCACTGATGGCAGCCACCCCTGGCTTCTACAACACCCTCAAAGAGGATTTTTCAAAGGCACTTAGAAGAAACAACACTCAAGAGGTGGCCAAAACCTTTGCCACCACAAGCCTTGTCATTTCAGCAAACACACTCAGGATGGGGAAGGTAGAACAGCTCTTCCAAGGCATTAGCACTAAAAACATGCACAAGGAGGTGGTTTCCTTACCTTATTTTCACATTTCTTGACGGGAATGGCAGCAGCCGTAGGGAAAGTGGAAAGGAGAGGCCTGTCCTGGAGCTCTTTGATATGTTGGTAAATTCTTCTCTGCCTTTGGATGGAGGATCCGGGTCACTTCGGAGCCTGTCAAGAAACATATTTTGGTTTGGTGAAAAATGTGGGTGAAATAATAATACAAAAATGTTTCCTTTGATATTTCTCTTTAAAAGGTTTCAGGCTTCCTTTGAAAAGAACATGCCAGAACCTCGCCAGAGGAGAAATATCCAGCCTGGTCACTTCTAACAGAAACCTGTTATTTGAAAATAATATTATTTTTTCCTCCCCCCACCCTCAGATCCCTCTCATCTCATCTTCCCCCTCCCTCAGCTTGAACAGCAAACTGTTTCCATCTCCAGATTATGGTGTATTCCCTCCAGATTAATTCCTTTGCTCCTGCTGGGGGGCAGCTTCAGTTTGGCCCCAGAGGGAGATCCCACAGTTCACTGAAGACTTTTCACCTCCCTAATTATGAGTGCCAAAAGGTAACTGGTTCCTTTATCATGTCACAGAATCACCTGGGGTTGGAAGGGACCTCTGGAGATCACCCAGTCCAACCCCCTGCCAAAGGAGGTCCTCCCAGAGCAGGGCCCACAGGAATGTGTCCAGTTGGGGTTTGAAGGTCTCCAGAGATGGAGACTCCACCACCTCTTCAAACAGCCTCTGCCAGGGCTCTGACACCCTCAAAGTCAAGAAGTTCCTCCTCATGTTTAGATGGAACTTCTTATGTTCAAGTTTGTGCCCATTCCCTCTTGTCCTCTCACTGGGCACCACTGGAAAAAGCCTGGCCCCATCCTCCTGACACCCACCCTTGAAGTATCTCTAGGTGTTGATCAGATCCCCCTCAGCCTTCTCTTCTCCAGACTAAAAAGATCCAAGTCCCTCAGCCTTTCCTCCTAAGAGAGATGGTCCATTTCTCCTCCGACTTGATTCCAGCCAAGGTTTTGAATCAGCAAGGCTGATTCTGCCTTGCACTTTCGAGGCAGATAACATAACCTGGAGGCTGTTCTGTGGAGGACACCTCTCCAATTGGCTTTTTGAGCTTTCCCACTTTGTGTAAATAATAATAGTGTATTCCAGAGTCTCTATTATCCCATAGATCCCACATCAAAGCCATAGCTTTACTATCACTGCCTTCAGGAGCTTAAAATCCAAGAAGACAAGTCTGGAGAGGTGTAATACCTCCTCCAGTTCACAGAGTGGGTCCAGATTTGAGCTTTTGAGCCCCAAACCATGCCACCTCACAGACCCCCAACCCCCCAAAGCTCCAAACCCTGCACCCTCTGGGGGGTTTGCTGAGGTTTCTGTAGCTTCATGTCACTAAATCATAGATTGGTTTGGTTTGGAAGGGACTTTCAAGTCCATTTTGATCCTGCCCTGGGCAGGGACACCTCCCACCAGACCAAAACAACAAGATATTGGTGTATAATGGATTTTATAACCATTATTGTACCTTGGAAGAGCTTGGATACACCAGACCTAAGCAAGATCTGCCTTAGTTTACCCATATCCAGGCTCCTCCAGCTGCTGAGAGGAGGGGACACCAGGGAACAAGGGTTGGGGGCTGCTCCTCAGCTGCTTCCCCACTGGGAAACGTGTCCTCTTCCCCAGCAAAGGGTTTTGGGCTCCCAGCTGAATGGCACCATTGACAAAAAAAATCCTGTTTCTAAACACATCTCTGGCTCCCAAGCCCTACACAAATGATTTTTTTTGGATGCCTCCAGTCACCAGTAAAAAGTTTCCCTTGTTTTCATCTTTCCAGCCGCAGCAGAACGCTCCTCTCCTGCCAGGAGAACCAGAAAAACAGGAAAGAAAATAGAAAATCCCTTAAAAATAAACAATAAATAAAATAGGTCGCTTGCAGCCACCCTCCACCAGGACATGCAGGGTTTGCTGAACACACCAGCTTATTCTGGGGGGAAATCCCTGGTGTTTGGAGCCTGAAAAAGACAACTAAAGGTGGGGGAAGGCAGGATTTGGCATTTTGGGTACACCTGTACGGCGTTTCTGGCCCCAAAAACACTGTTAAGAGACCTGCAAATAGCACAAGGCACCACGAGAGCACGCTGGGTTTGCAAGGAAGCAATTTTGAGGGAGTAAAAATAGACTTTTCCAGACAAGCTGGGCACAGATTTGGCTTCTCCCTCACCCGTCGCTTTCTGATCCCGAGTCATTTGCCATTCCTAAATCTTTTTCTACCTTTGCAATTTACTCGGAAGAATCAGCGTGGAAATGGAAAGAAAAGAACTCCTTACAGACCCAAACGGGTCTCAATTTGATAAGAAGCCCTTCAGATTTATTTATTTTATAATTTTTTTTATTTACAAGCTGAGAAATATCAACAGAATTATTTGGGCTGAGCCCACAAGCACTTTCTTAATTATTAAGCTTTTAGGAACTGCCCCAAAACCACAAACCCCATTATTCGCACAGGTCGGGCTTTGTGTGCCTGACCCTGGCCAGCTGGCAAAAGGCAGAATTTAAGACTTCCTGAAAATTCTGTCAAGCCAAGCTTTTCAGGTGGCTCCTCGGGGTCACTGGGCATTTGGCGAAGGGAGGTGGTGGTGGGTGGGTGGAAAAGAAGCTTGAGTCTCAGCCTAAAAAGCTGCAGATGCCATGAGGGGGTTTGGTTTGGGAGAACCCGAGGAGAAGATGATGGTTAATGAGATGAACTTAAATTTATAAGATGTTTTTAAAGCTGTTTTCATGTCAAATCTGGGAAGAAAAGATGGGTGGGGAGGTTGGGTTCCCCTTTCTACATAGTTTTTTGGACGCAGGGGGAAGAGATGCCAAGCCTGGGGTGTAGGAATTTGGCCATGAGGGGGTTCGATTTGGTAGAACCCAAGGAGATGGTGATGCTTAATGAGATGAGAGCATGAACTTAAATTTATAAGGTGTTTTTTAAGCTGTTTTCACATCAAACCTGGAAAGAAAAGATGGGTGGGGAGGTTGGGTCCCCCTTTCTACATAGTTTTTGGATGCAGGGGGAGGAGATTCCAAGCCTGGGGTATGGGAATCTGGCCATGAGGGGGTTTGGTTTGGGAGAACCCAAGGAGAAGGCGATGGTTAATGAGACGAGAGCATGAACTTAAATTTATAAGGTGGTTTTTAAGCTGTTTTCACATCAAACCTAGAAAGAAAAGAGAGGTGGGGAGGCTGGGTCCCCCTTGCTACAAGGTTTTTGGATGCAGGGCAAAGAGATCCTAAGCCTGGGCTATGGGAATTTGGCCATGAGGGGGTTCGGTTTGGTAGAACCCAAGGAGATGGTGATGCTTAATGAGATGAGAACATGAATTTAAATTTATAAAGTGTTTTTTAAGCTTTTTTTCACGTACCTAGGAAGAAAAGATGGGCTGGGGAGGTTGGGTCCCCCTCGCTACACGGCTTTTGGATGCAGGGGGAGGAGATTCCAAGCCTGGGGTGTGAGAATTTGGCAGTGGAGGAGGAGGAGAGGGGAAATTTGGGTGGAAAGAGGTGGATGGGCAGCCACCCCGGGTCTGACATCACCCCCGTTTACGTGGATCAGGGGATGATTTAGAGCAGGCGTGGGGCTGGGTGGGCCTGGGTGCTAATTCGGGGGGCTTCTGCCTAGAGGAAAACCCACCCGAAATTACACCCAGGAGGGTTTGGGGCTGAAAAATCCAAGCAGCCTCCAAAACAGCCCTGGAGCAAGCAGGGAGATGAATAAAGATATAAAAGCCAAGAACTACTTGATGCAGTCACCCATCTCAGGTTTTTCCCTCAAAATATTCGGGATTCCAATAATTTAAGGCAGCACCCATCACCAGGAGTTATTTTTCTGAAGAAAATACCATTTTATTATCTTTTTTTTATCCATTACTGCCCTCAAAGTGGGTTTGCCCGACCAGAAAAGAAGCCAAACCATGTAAGTGTGAGCGAGGATCCTTCCCCTGGAGAAACAAAAAAGCAAACACAGGGCTCAGGTCTATAATTTGAGGGGAGGAATATTTTTCTGAACGTGATAGATTTCTGGCCTCGGTGGTTAAAAGAAGGGAAAAAGGAAATAACAAAGAACAGCAGGAGAAACTTGCAGTTTGGGTCAAAAGTAACTGACTCAGAGAGTTTTCAGAAAAAAAAACCCTAAAAAAGCCAAATATAAACAAAACAACGGCTTTGGGTCAACTTGATATTTTTTGCTGATGCAAAACTATTCTGTTTCACTTTGATTCATTCTTTTCATTCAGGGAGTTTATCCTTTCAGTTCAGTAGAACATCGTATTCCCTTCGGCAGCTCGGTCAATTTTTGAAAATCTCCTACCCAGAAAGAAGGGTCAAAAGGGTTTATTGTGAAAAATGTCAAAACAAAACATTGCTACATCAAAAAAAATATAAAAAATTAAAAAATCACTCCTTTCTGGCCAAAACACACTTGCCAAATGGGACTGGTATTTGTGAGTCATTTCTCCGCCACATTTTTTAGTGAATTTACTATTTGTCAAGAAAAAAAGAAAGAAAGAAAAAGGTTAACCTTGCTCTGATGAGAGCACATGCATGTTGGCTTTGCATTAAAGAGAATTTGGGAAGAAAGGGGATTGGAAAGAGTTTCCACTTGACTCCTTTCAGCGTCTGGCCCAGCACAAATTGGGTGTAAAATAGAGAAAATACAGACACAGACACCCCCTTCTCTCACTACAGTCATTTCTCCAGTGGGAGCCCCACAGAATCATAGAATCCTAGAATGGTCAGAGTTGGAAGGGANCATGTCCTTTCTATGTTGAGGACAGCATGGAGAAGCTTGGGGAATGAGACCACGGAGATGCTGTGGACACAAACATAAAATCATAGAATGGGTTGGGTTGGAAGGGATCTTAAAGACCATTCAGCTCCATGCCCCTTCTCCGGGCAGGGACACATCCCACCAAACCAGGTGGCTCAAAGCCCTGTCCAAGCTGGCCTTGAACCCCTCCAGGGATGCCATCTCCCTTGCTTTTTGCATGGATTAATCCTCCATATGATATAAACACACAGCTTTCTCCAAATCCTTCCTCCTAGCACTCTGCTAGGACACTATCTTCACTAAGATTAATTAAACCTCTCCCCATTTGCAGGGTTAATGGCATAAAAAGCTTTAGATTCCACAGTTTTCAACATATTTCTGTCTTCACCCACTCCCTGAAGCTCCCCCAGCTCAACCAGCTCACTTTGGGTTCCCAAGGATGTTGTTTTGCTTCTTTCCATGGAGGCAGCCCATGAATACACCTGCTTGTTCTTGATTTTCGTTAACGAATAATCCCCAATTAGCCACGAAAGGCTAAATGGCACCATGACCTCATCAGGCATTAACCATGCATGAGACAAGCTTAGCAACCGGGCAAAACACAGCAGCCCGAGCTGGAGACCTCTAAAGATGGACTTTTCTCAACGTTTAGCAAGGCAGGAAACAAAAAAACTCCCTCTTTCCTGGTGATAAGGACATGGGCACCAGGAGATATCGAAGAGGACGGGACTAGGGGTGTGGATGCAGGATTTCACTCCCACCCCGACCAGCTTCAGGCTTGGTTAAATCCCATTTTTCTCTTAAATTCTTGGTTTTCTTTTCCCC
Organism: Thinocorus orbignyianus; assembly: GCA_013400375.1. NCBI lineage: Eukaryota > Metazoa > Chordata > Aves > Ciconiiformes > Thinocoridae > Thinocorus > Thinocorus orbignyianus. Next base: position 271,814 of record VXBW01006913.1, read on the forward strand.
TTCTTCCTCTTGCTGGTCCCATCTTCCTGTTTCTGGGTTGCTGGCTGCAGCGGAAGCATCCATAGGATGAGACTAACACTCCCAAGCAGAATAGGCAGAAACAGTCTTGATTTGGGGAGATTTTTCTTAACTTAGAATCAAGTAGCAGGAAAATCCCGATCATTACTTTGGGTATGAAGAACAAAAAGCATTTAAACACCTTTCTAGTTCTTTTCCTTCCCTTATTCTTAATTCTTCTTGTTTTTTGCTGTAGGTCCTTCGGGCAAGGTGGTGGCAGCTTGTTTTCAAGCCTTTTTAAACCAGGATTAAGGTTTAGAGGGAGCCCAAGGCAGGGCTCAAGCCCACCCAGCCTCCTCCAGCAGTTTTGGGTGTCCTCTAGGGTCCAAAAGGACCACCCCACCTCCTGTGGGGCATTAACAGCTCTCCATCCAAGGAGGTCCAGTGACAAGGAACATCAACTGCTGCATCCCTGGGTGACATGAGCCAAGGGATGGCAGGTTATGGGCTCTCTAAAACCCTCACAGATCACAGACACCAAATTTAGATTAAATTTCAGGAGTCCTGGAGGCTTCCACTGAACCCACTGAGAGAAAGGTGGACCTGAGATGCCCTTAAAACTACACTTTGTGCCACAGCAAAGAGACAGCACTGGGGAAACTGAGGCACAGAGAGAGTCAGAGACTTGCCTAAGGCTAGAAGTAAACCCTGTGGGGGGGGTCAGGCTTTTTTGCTGCAATTATCCCAGACTTCACTTAATCAAAATAAAAACCCCATCCCATTTCTCTTTTCCACCCCAGGAGCCTGGTGTGCTTCATTNCACGTTTAGATGGGAAGAGGTTTCTCCTTTCAAATAATATCCCATTCTTTCATATAATATCTTGTTTTTAAATATGATATCCCTATTATCCCACGTGCTGATCCCTTCTTGCTCTGGAGGAAAGGGAGCACCGGTGGGAGGTGTCCCAGCCCATGGCAGGAGGGTTGGAGCTGGAAGATCTTGAAGGTCCCTTCCAACTCTGACCATTCTATGATATTCTTCAGTATAATCTGCATTTAAAACAGCAGAGATGGTGATTCGCCCAGAGCAGGAATAGGGAGAACAGGGAATGATGTTAATTCTTATAAATAAATTGGAAAAAATTAAATAATATACATCTGGAGAGTGAAACAAGAGGCAGGCAGATGGTAGGGAAGCTGGAGGAGGGCAGCAAGGGCTGGCTGGGGATGCAGCTGGGGCTCTGAGGGTTCCAAGGCAGTGGGAGAGGAGCAGAGGGAGTTCAAGAAGGACACGTTTAAGTGGATTTAAGGGAAGGGAGTTGATGCAAGACCTGCACTTTGTGCCCAGAGGAAGGTCTGATTCACACCAGTGTTGAAGCATTTTTCCAGCAATCTCATCACACCTTTTACTGATCGCCCTTGGGTGCAGGGACACCGGGTACAAGGACAGGTCTGAGCTCACCTGCTCTGGACCATCTCCAAAGCCAGGTCCATGGGTGCAAACAGAGCCCTGGACACACAACCAAAATGCCACCCAACCTGTGAAGTGCAACCCACCGCGTTTTGATGGGCTGGATATTCCCAGGAAGGAGCCAAGCTGATCCTTTACAGGCTTGAAAACCAGTCTGCAACAGCAAATTTGTGTTGGGAAGCCAGTACAAGATGGAAAGTAAGCAAAGAGCAGAGCTCAGCAGTCACCAGACGGCCAGGAGGATGCAGGGGTGGTAAAACAGAGGTGGGACAGGCTACAGGAATAGTTTTCCAATAGCTTGGGATTGCTTTCTGAGGTTGTCCTGGGCTTTTTCCAGCCAAGCCCCTGCACTTGATGGACTTCGGATATTTGTGCCCAGGTGTTATTGTTATTTTACCATGGTTTTGTCATCATCTCATAAAGAGTGGGATTCCTTTTTGGCATCCTCCGCTGCTGCCGGCTCACCGTAGTCCCAAAGCCATGCACGGTCCCTGGCTTGTTTTCCATCCTCACTGATTATTAAATACAAGGAGAACCAAGAGGGACCAGAGGCAAAAAAACCTTGTGAAGACCCTCACACCTTTGGGTGGACGAGATACCCCCAGGATTTTGGTAGGCAGGGGTTAAGGAGCAGAAAATCTTAGGTGTTATGGCCTTTATGGGTTGATTCAAGGAGAATCCCACCAAGGAATTCCCCTGCATCCCTCCTCCAAAGGATGCTCGAGCATCTTCTCAGAGGCAGGAAGATGCCAGGGTTGGATCAGGCCTTCCAGGAACGCATCTTATTCCCCCACTACAGCTTACAAGAAGGCTTAAAAAAACAGAAAAAGCTGAATTCCAGTGTATTCCATTACACCATATAGCCTCAGATTAAGGTTCCCAAGCATGTCTTTAATTTAAGCTTAATAAAGCTGTTATTGTCCAGTCATTAATGACCGCTTATTAAAAACATACTCATTGCATGTGGTGCTGAGAGATCTCCCAGAGAGAGCCCAAGGCAACGATCCTACCTCCACCCCATCGCCTTTAACGAGAGATACATGTGTCCGGGGTCGTTAATTCACAGCCAGCATGTTTCTAATAAGCACCGGGGGCTCAGCTGAGGCAGGGAGCACACCTACCTGTGTGTGCACCCACACCAGCTGGAAATGAAACCCAAACTGGAGAAAACCCCCCTCTGACAACCTCAGCGGCTGTTTTGGGGACAGGATGAAAACACACCTCACAAAACCCAGGTTTTACCCCATATAGAATCATAGAACGGTCAGAGTTGGAAGGGACCTTAAAGATCATCAAGTTCCAACCCCCCTGCCATGGGCAGGGACACCTCTCCCTACAGCAGGTTGCTCCAAGCCCCATCCAGCCTGGCCTTAAACACTTCCAGGGATGGGGCATCAACAACTTCCCTGGGCAACCTGTTCCAGTGCCTCACCACCCTCACAGGAAAGAACTTCTTCCTAAGATCTCATCTAAATCTCCCCTCTTCCAATTTAAAACCATTCCCCCTCGTCCTGTCACTAGACTTCCTGACCAAGAGTCCCTCCCCAGCTCTCCTGGAGCTCCCTTCAGATCCTGGAAGGCTGCTCTCAGGTCTCCCTGGAGCCTTCTCTTCTCCAGGCTGAACAGTCCCAGCTCTCTCAGCCTGTCCTCACAGGAGAGCTGCTCCAGCCCTCCCAGCATCTTGGTGGCCCTGCGCTGGACCTGTTCCAACAGTTCCATGTCCTTTCTATGTTGAGGACTCCAGAGCTGGACACAGGACTCCAGGTGGGGTCTCAGGAGCACAGAGCAGAGGGGGAGAATCCCCTCCCTGGCCCTGCTGCTCACACTTCTTTTGCTGCAGCCCAGGCTGGGGTTGGTTTCTGGGCTGCCAGCGCGCACTGCCGGCTCCTGGGGAGCTTCTCATCCAGGAGCACTCCCAAGTCCTTCTCCTCAGGGCTGCTCTCCAGCCATTCTCTGCCCAACCTGTATTTGTGCCTGGGATTGCCACGTCCCAGGTGTAGGACTCTGCACTTGGCTTGGTTGAACTTCATGCCATTTGCATTAGCCCACCTCTCAAGCCTGTCCAGGTCCCTCTGGATGGCATCCCTTCCCTCCAGCGTGTCAACCGCGCCACCGAGCTTGGTGTCATCGGCAAACTTGCTGAGGGTGCACTCTATCCCACTGTCCATGTCTCCAACAAAGAGGTTAAATAGTACTGGTCCCAGTACTGACCCTTGCGGGACACCACTCGTCACTGGCTTCCATGTGGACATATCTACAACAGTTTTAAATATATTCAATAGGGGTGATATATCCAGAGAGGGTCCAAATCCCACCACAACCACCGTTGACCCCCAAGTTATGACACTGGGACAACAGGCCTGAAAATGAACTTCACCCTAAAAGGTTGACAAACTCACTGAAATCATAAAATTGTAGATCACGGAACTGATAGAGTTGGAAGGGACCTTCAAGATCCAAAGACAGGACCAATATTAGGGATAAAACCCTGTGCAAACACCAGGATTTTCATTTTTCCTATCCCAAGGGATGAGAAACTATCTGATACTAACGCCAGGCAAGCTGGCATCAATGGATTTTATGAGTAGGACCTGCAGAAAGCAAAAGCCTTCTACATCCCAGAAATTGAGTTTTCCATTCCATGCCTACAAAATCCATCAAGACTGCTGATTTTGGTACCCTAATCCCAATTACTCAAATATCAAGGTCCTTGGCCTACAGGAGAAGTACACGGAGATGAAGTTACAAGCAAACTACTGGGAATGGCATCTTACCCTGGCACCCACCCCCTGCTCCATAGGCACCAAACACCACCTAAAACCCATGTCCTGAGGTACTAAAGGGGATGGATGAGAACTGGAGAGAGGAGAACTATTCGGGATGGGGATTGATTGGGAATTTCATGGATGCTCCATGCCTTGCTGAACATCTCTGCACCCTTAATTCTGCAAGGAGGACATCTGTCCTTCTTCAAGACTATTTACCCTACCAAATAATGATGTCTCAGTATGCAGTATCACAGATTGATATGAGGTTGGAAGGGATCTCTGGAGATCATCCAGTCCAAACCCCAGCCAAAGCAGGTCCACCCAGAGCAGGTCCCACAGGAATGTGTTCAGGTGGGGTNCTTGGTGGCAGGAAGGGAAACGCTGCCAGAAAAAGCTCCTAACAACCCTCTTTGGAGACCGGGTTTATACGCTCAGCTGTCCCTTGTAAACTAAGCCCTGTGTGAGATTTTTTCCCCCCAAACCTTTCAACCTCCCCCCCCCT
>VXBW01006913.1:277502-323488 GCA_013400375.1 Thinocorus orbignyianus
AAAATGTACCAAAAAAAAAAAAAGTCTCTGGTAGAAGAATGTCCTTTTGTGCTGGGGGAGAGAAGGGGAAAGAGGAGAAATCAAACAACTCACTGCAAGAATGCAAGGGGGGAGCATCAATACAGCCTTGGCCATCCTTCCCTGGAGAACTTTGTTGGTCAAGGAAAGGTCCTCCTTGCAGACTCAGGTGGCAACGTGGCCAAAAAGTTGTTGTTCACCACCACAGCAATGTCACCACCGTGATCGGTAAGAGGAAGGGGTTTTGCCACAATCCTTTTCCAAAAAAACAGGGTTCAGGTGGTGCCCGAGCACGGCCAAGGTCAAGGTTTACAGGAGGAGCAGTCCTTGGTGGGCACCCCTGATCTGGAGATGGAGCAGGAAAGGGCAGCCCCATGCAGGGTGGGGAGATATTCCTTCTCCATGGAATCCAGGATGTTTCACTGGTGTTACCTGGGTGGGATCACACTTGTCTGAACAAGAGATGGGACCTGATCCACTTGCATCCCTCTCCAAGGCTCTTGGTGGACACAGGGAGAGAAGAAGACAACAGCCACCTTGCACACGGGATCTGACGTGGCCCGAATTCTTTGGAAGAGGGAAACAGTACGAGTTTTCTGGCTTGGATCAGGTTTAAAAAGCCAAAAAGAGCAGAATTTGCTCTGTTGTGGCCAGAGCGGATGTGTCAGCACAGCAAGTCTCCAGGGCAAACGATTTCTGGCTCTGGTTGGGACAGACTCGCAGCGTGGAGAAGAGGGTCCCAGAAATACGTGTCCCTGCTGGCCAGATGTGTGATCTCAGCACGCTCAGGGGAAGAAACTCCAGCTAATTAGCTAAAAATGGCTAATTCCAGTGAACTGGGGAGCTGCTGTCACCTCCCTGCTGTGCCAGCCCCAGGTGATGCTGAGGTGGTGACACCAAGCATTCCTCAGAGCATCCTTAACACAACCCACATCCTCCTGCCCCACAGCAAGGTCTGGACAAGCTCAGGGTGATGCTGTCCCCCACCACGTGAAGACATTGTCACATCAAACCCTCCACACCGGGGTCCCACCATCCTTCCAGCCCATCGCTGACATCTGGGTGAGAGACAAGCACCCTTCCTCCAGCTCCACCACCTTCTCCAGCACCGCCTGGGCCCTGAGCCTGACAGTTTCGCTCCCTGAGTTAATGGAAATATTATACACATGGAGCTGGCCCCTTCCCAAAGACACTCCTGCCTTGCAGAGGGAGCCGCTCCTCGTGGCGCTCTGCTCGGCAGATGGATGCATTGGAGGGGACGGAGGGAAGAAGCAGCCAAAAGCCTTTCAAAGGGCTGCAGGACATGGCAAGAAGAACTTGTCTGGCCTCCTCCATGCGAGCTGTGACTCTAAAGTAGGGATGAAAAGATGACCGGCCACCTCCTGCATCCCAAAAGGGCTCTTTTCCAGGATGGTTGGGGCAAGGAGGACTCCAGGGCTCAGGCACCAGGTCCATTTCCTGGTGGGTCCTCCACTAAGAGAGACAAAACCCCTTCACATCCCACAAACCCCAAACTTTATAATCCAAACCACAAGACAGAAGAGGTCGGGGAGGGTTTTCTGCCCTTAGAGCATCCCTGACAGCTCCACGATGCCTGTTTTTCAGAGCCCAGACCCGAGGAGGGTCTTGTTTTTATTAAAAATGTTTTACATCTTTTCAATCCTCTCTGCCAGCTGGACAGCTGCGCTCTCAGGGCAATTATACACATCATCTAAACATTGCTCCAAAAAAAAAAAGCTTCATTTAATTAGGTTATTTAAATGACACGTTGGCTGGAAGAAGCCAAGCAGACTTAAGGGGGATATTTAAGGCTGGTGTTAGTTTGCACGCACACAAAACATTATCTGAAAGCCTCGGAAATAAACGGATTGGGATTGGGATTCAGCAGGCTGCAGACCAGATGTTGGTAAAGAAACCATCAGGGAGAGACAGATCCAGGGAGCTGCCACCTGGAAAGCACGGGCACAGCAAGGGGAATTCTCACTTGGGTCAGAAATCGGTGGTTTGGGGGTTTTTGTTTTGGTTTTTTCTCTTCCCCTCCCAGAAATAGTTTCACCCAAATTGGCTTTTTCCTCCTGCTTTTCTCCCAACTTCCTCTGTATGGAAAAGACATCGGAATGAGGCTTTGAAAAGGGAAAATTCCTCCCCTTCAGCAAAACCAAACCTGAAAGCTCATTTGTTGTTGCAAAATAAAAAAAAAGAATAATAATAAAAAAAAAAATCTGGCATTCTGTACCAAAACAAACAGCGATGTAGTTCCAATTCTTTCAACTCCTTACTCCCAAATTTACAAAGCCTAAACCCAAGTGCCGATCCTAAGCTTATTTTAGAAGCAAGACAGAAAATGCTTCCAATTTTATCACCCTCCAAAACCCACGCTCTGCAGGTGCAGGAGGCAGAGGATGCTCAGGGCATCCGGCTGCGGGAAGGTGCAACCTCAGGCATCTCCCTGACGCCTTTTCATTCAGAATTAAAAACCTTTTCACACAGACAAGCTGCATTTAACCTTTTCAGACGCTATTACACCCATTCTGCTGGAATATAACAAGCAGAAACAGCTTCTCTTTCTGCAGACAGGAATGGTGCTGAGATTTGAGTGACAATTCCTTTGGCTTTCTGGGCTTTTTGTGCACTGGCAGCCCAGAAAGTCAACCCCATCCTGGGCTGCATCAAAAGAAGTGTGACCAGCAGGTCCCAGGAGGTGATTCTCCCCCTCTAGTCCCTGCTCTTGAGACCCCACCTGGAGTCCTGTGTCCAGCTCTGGAGTCCCCAACACAGAAAGGACATGGAACTGTTGGAACGGGTCCAGCACAGGGCCACCAAGATGCTCAGAGGGATGGAGCAGCTCTGCTGTGAGGACAGGCTGAGAGAGCTGGGGCTGTTCAGCCTGGAGAAGAGAAGGTTCCGGGGAGACCTGAGAGCAGCCTTCCAGGATCTGAAGGGAGCTCCAGGAGAGCTGGAGAGGGACTCCCTACTTCTACTGGTCACACTATTTCTAATACAAACCAGGATGCCATTGGCTTTCTTGGCCACCTGGGCACACCACTGCCTCATACTGTCTACTAGAACCCCCCAGGTCCTTTCCTAACCAGGCAGCTCTCCAGCCACGCTTCCCCAAGCCTGTAACCACCCATGGAGTTGTTGTAGCCCAAGTGCAGGACCTGGCACTTGGCCTTGTTGAAGCTCCTACTGCTAAGGTTGGCCCACAGATTCCATCTATCCAAGCCCCTTTGCCCACGGCATGGAGCTCTAGATGGTGAGCAGCTCCTTCGGTTCTTCCCTCATCGCCTTCCAGCCCAGGAGGGCAGCCAAAAAGAAGTCAGCAAGTGAGTCACCAGCAATGGAAAGACTTGTGCCCCGGCCCTTCCAAGTGACACAATCATTTTTGGCACTCAGCCCTTGCCCTCTCTTTAATCTATAGATCTGTAGACCCTGTCGCTTTGCTCTGGAGGTCTATCCTCACGCCACACACCTTGGGTCCCCTTCTCTATTTTGCGGGAAAAAATAGTCCGTGGGGTTGAAGGGAGGAGAAACAGAGGTGCCTCTTGAAGCTGCAGGAGTTGGTCTTAAATCCTGACGCTTTTTGGACATTAAAAACTTTAGGGGAGGGGGAAGCACCAAGCTCAGGAAAGCAGTAAAAGCCTCGTGTTTGTCAGGAAAGTGGCAAGGAGACTGATGCCAGCCCTGGCGATGCCCTGGCAGTGGGCAACCTACAGCTGTGGGGCTACCCTTTCAAATAGGTCCCAAAAGTGGGGTGATGGAAGCAGCTGAGAGCTAATTAAATGGGAAATATTACACACTCATCGTTAGCAGAGAATCATAGAATCATAGAATGGTCAGAGTTGGAAGGGACCTTAAAGATCATCAAGTTCCAACCCCCCTGCCCTGGGCAGGGACACCTCTCCCTAGAGCAGGCTGCTCCAAGCCCCATCCAGCCTGGCCTTAAACACTTCCAGGGATGGGGCATCAACAACTTCCCTGGGCAACCTGTTCCAGTGCCTCACCACCCTCACAGTAAAGAGCTTCTTCCTAAGATCTCATCTAAATCTCCCCTCTTCCAATTTAAAACCATTCCCCCTTGTCACAGACGGGGAGGTAAAGGGTTTGGGCACAGCAGCAGTGCTGGGGCTGAGATTTGTGGGGGGCAAATGCCCCCAGGAGTAGCCCAGAGGAGGGTGTATCAGGCTCCTGATGGATGCCAGGAGAAGCTCAAGGCTAATGGCCATGACATTAGGACTCCTGGCATGTCACACACTGCCTGTATGAAGACACTGTATCTTTTATAAAGTATAATTTTCATTATTATTATTATTACAATATGATGCACTGCCCCACCTCACTCTGTCTTATCTCCTCCAGTTGATACCCCCCATCCCTCCCAAGATCCCTATTCCCTAACTCCAGTCGCTTCAGCTCCCAGCACCGGGTCTTGGTTTGGGTTAGAAGGGACCTTAAAATCATCTTGGTCAATCTGGGAAAGCTCAGGATAATCCCTAAGGCACCCCTGTGCATTTACACGCAGCAGAGGTTTAAGGAGAAACTATTCCCAGGGGGATTTGGGAGAGACCAACACGCCATTCCCAAACCTGGCAGAATCCCAGAGAAACCTGTCTGCGGTGCTTCGGGAGGTCTGTGGGGAGGAAAAACAGCTTGGAAAAAAATATAAAAGGTAATAAAATATAAAAGGCTGAGAAATTTACCGTGCTTGGCTTGGTACGTGGTTGAGCATCAGGGTTGGGTAAATGAAGATCTCAGGAAAAGGTCAGTTTGGCTCAAGCCAAAACCAACTTTTTCCAAAAAAAAAATAAGGAATAAAGCCACAAATCGCCTCAGTCCCTTCCCTGCTGCTTCCAAAACTCCACTTCTTTGGGGGGAATGAAGCTTTTTGGACCTCCTGCAACGAAACAGCCACTGCCCAACACCAACAGAGGAGAGCGTTCTTTAATCTTTCATCGTGCACTAAGTAAAGACTTTTATTTGTATTTGTAAACTTGGAGATAAAGGCACTGAGAAAGTTTCCTTCTTTCTAACATCACACAGCCCAATAACCAGGGAGGCACAAATCCCCTACAGACCCAAGTTTACCTTTTCCCCCCTAAATTTCTCTTCCTTCAATCCCCTCCTGCCCAAAACCAACAATAACAAGGCAAACAAAGGAAACTGAACACAAACAACCTCGATAACGTGATCGCCGGTCTGCAAAAAGTTCAAGGATTCCATCCACAAACCCAGATGGGAGATTCCAGAAATAACTACAGGACTGGCAGCAGCAAGAGATTTGTCACACTTAACGATACTTTCCTTCCCCCCCCAAATTAATTTAGGTTTTCACGAATCGTTTGGTTTCAACGTGGGTGAAGAAACCTGGCAGCGAGGCAGAAATGGGACTGTTGGGTTCGGTGTAAGCCCAGAGTCCTTGAGGATTAGATCCCTGTTTCCTCACAGGGTCCAAAACACGCCGAGAACACGATGGGACAAGGCTTCCAGATGGAAGAATTCCCAAGAAACCAGCCAATAAAGAGGGGGAGAAAAGGGCAAAGCTCATCCATCCATCTTCACACCATAAAATGCAAACACGGAGAAGACAGTCTGGGGATGCACACCAGCGTCTCCAGATTCTTCAGCCCAGCCTCCTCCAGAATAAAGACATTCCCAAAAGCATCCCAGGGATCGTGTCCCATTATATTTTCACCTGTCAGCAGTGAAATAGGGCACTTTTTCTTCTCCTCCCTTACTGCAGAGGACAGAGTCTGACAAGCAGCCCCAAACGTGCAGACTTTCAAGTACTTCTCACCAGGGAGAAGCGATTTCCAACATTCCCACCTCACTCAGGCTCCCACCAGAAGATTTTTAGGGAAAACCCATGGGGTGCCAGGCAACGCTCAGCCTCCCTGAGCCAAGGGAATGCCGAAACTCCTCCCGCCATCGACTCCTTTCCTGGTTAATAATGGAACAAGCGAGAAGAACACCGGGAAAACTAAGCACATTCCTTCAAAAATAAAACCAAAAACCAATAAAAAACCTCCTCAAAGTGTTTCCTTGTGAATCATGTGCACAGAAAATCATTTGTGCTGGCTCTTTTTTTATCAAAACCATCCCACTTCCTATGTCAATAAAGGGCCATTACCGGTTACATGATATTTCTGGCTTGTAACTTGATGTCTTGCCCATATTTCTTTGCACTGGAATCAAAAATGTCTTGTCTGTGAAGCAGGGGTCAAATAATCTGGGTTTTACAGTTTTTGGCAGCTTGAAAGTCGCTGTTTTTTTCTTTCCCTTCACAATTTCTCGCTGGTTTTAATCAGTCAATATCCCTGGTTGTCTCTTCTCTCCAGTAAATTAACCCTCCCTTGTGAAAACCGTGATATTACCCACCACACATCCAGAATAAACAAGCCCGTGGACAACCACAACGGTTGTGCCACCATTCAGTGAAACCTAATGAAGTTCAACAAGGTCCTGCACCAAGAGAGAAATAACCTCCTGCACCAGGACAGGTTGGGGCTGACCTGCTGGAAAACAGCTCTGAGGAAAAAGACCTGGGAGTCCTGGTGGACAACACGATGGCCGTGACCCAACAGTGCACCCAAGAAGGCCAGTGGTCTCCCAGGAGAGATTAAGAAGACCATAGACAGCAGGTGGAGGAAGGCCATCCTCCTCTACTTTGATCTGTCTGGGTGAGGTCCTATCTGGAGCTCCCCCCAGTTCAAGAAGGACAGGGAACTGCTGGGGAGGGTACAGCAGAGGACCACAAAGATGATGAGGCACTGGAGCATCTCTCCTAGGGGGAAAGGCTGAGACACCTTGGGTTGTTAAGCCTGGAGAAGAGCAGAATGAGAGGAGATCTCATCTATGTTGAACAGTATCTAAAGGGCAGCTGGTGAAAGGATGGGGCAGGACTTTTCTCGGTGCCTGGTGACAGGACAAGAGGCAACAGGGACAAACTAGAACACAGGAAATTCCATCTCAACAGCCCTGGAACAGGATGACCAGAGAGGATGTGGGGTCTCCTCTAGAGATACTCCAGACCTGCCTGGACAGAACCCTGTCCAACCTGCTCTGGGTGACCCTGCTTTGACAAGGGGTTGGACAAGATGATCTCCAGAGATCCCTGCCATTCTGCAAAATCTCCATTAAGGCAGCAGGAGCCACAGCCACGGAAATCCACCCAGCCCTAACTAAGCACTTACTGGTATTCTAGGGGACCACCAGCAAGGAATCCAACCAGGGATTTACCGAGTATTCCAAGTGCTTTAGAAACACCTTGAGTGAGGCTGAATCCAGAGTCTTATTGTGCCTCAAGAGGCCAAATCCTTCCTCTTGGAGATACTCATCAAGAGGAATTTTCCCCCAAACTGATGGGGTCACACTAGTGGAGGGACCAAATGGGAAGATGAAGAGATGACCTCCTGCATCCCTGCTCCAGGATTAATCTCCCAACCACTTTAGCTTCTAGACAGCAGCTCAGCAATAGTGGAGTTTTGCCTCAAACAGGTTTTATTGATTGCACTGTAACTACCTCTGCACTCATGTTTCTCTTTCTGGTGATTTCTTGGTCTCTGGAAGCTGCTGATACCACGTCTCTGCTCACGGCCTGTTTGATATCACCACAGTGCCTTCCTGGGCTTTTCCCCCTGATCATGGTCCCCTCCCATCGCCTTTGTAATTCTTCACCTCCGTGCTTCAGCAGCCGCAGAGACTTCCTCTGACTTTCAACCCAAGCCAAGGATGTCCTTGTCCAGCTGGGTCTGTGTTAGGTTTTTATTTCAGCTGCACGTCCACCTCGCTCCCGCGGATGGGGAGGAGGCAGATGCTTCGCCTTGGGGCTGCAGTTCAGGCTCTTTGTTTCTCTCCTTAGTTTAGGACACGTCTCCACATTATGTAGAATCTACAAGGGTGGGGAAAATAAAGTGCCGAGTACCTGGGATCCTGGTTTTACTGCCTCAATTCACAGTTTAAGGCAGATAATAAGGGCCCTTATGTTTATTTCCCAGCTCTCCAGGGTCTCTTCCAGTGCTACGTTAAGTGAAAACAGATGAGCAGAATCCACAAACCTCAGTATCTCCTTGGGATACCATCTCCAAACCTCTTGGAAGTCAACATCCTTCACGGAGCATCCAATTCCCTGAAAGGTGAGGTTCTTCCTAATGAATCTCTCCCGGGGAGCAAGGGAAAGGAGGTGGAATTTCTGCACATGCAACTGGAAATGCTGGAGATGGCTTTTGGCTGAGCCGCGCTAATAAATAAGGACTAATTTTCGCGAGCATAACTCATGCTGGTGGGAGATAAGAGAGGAATGCAGCCCAGGAGAGAGCTATCCTCTGAGATCAGAGCAGAAATCTGTGAGTCAACAGCAGAGGCCAGTCCCCAATAATAAATCCAGGCTCAGCAGACCCCAAATGGGCCGAGCGAGGCACCGTCCCACCCGGCCGGCAGCAGGAGAGCAGGAGAACTGCCAAACTCTTGTCCCACAGCAAGGAGCTTGGTGTTTGCAACACAAACTCCACTTTAACAGCAGACCATTTATCTCAGCTACGAAGCAAAAGCATTCCTCCAAGATGAGGCAACAGGCCCCACGGATGGGAAACGATGCGAGTCCTTCCAATAGTGGTTTCAGTGGCACCCTCCTGTTTGGGGAGCTGTCAGGGAGTCAGGCCCAAGAGGTTTAAAGCTGGAGAAGCTTCCCAAGAAGCCCAGCATCCATGAGAAGAGAAATGAGCCTCCTGGTTACCCTGCTCTGCACCACTTCTTCTCCACCTGCTCTTCATTTACCAAGTGATGGAGGTTCAACCAGCATTTTGAGAAAAGTGCCCCACTGCTTATTGCCCCCTGAAAAGCTGCATCTTCTTTTGCTGTTTTGGTTAAGCTTTTGGATTTATTCAAGTTATCATCCACCTTGGATCTTGGAGATCTTCTACAGAAGATACAAGGAGGAATCCTTTATCAGGGAGGGGAGCCACAGGAAGAGGGGGAAGGGTTTGAGACTGAAAGAGTAGAGATGGAGATGAGATCTGGGGAAGAACTTCTTTGGTGTGAGGGTGGTGAGACCCTGGAACAGAAGCTGTGGCTGCAGCTGCCCCATCCCTGGAGGGGTTCAAGGCCAGGTTGGAGGGGGCTTGGAGCCACCAGGTCTGGTGGGAGGTGTCCCTGACCAGGGCAGGGTGGAATGAGATGATCTGGAATGTCCCTTCCAACCTAAGCCACTCTATGATTCTGTATCAGGGAACCTTCATCCCACCACCTCCAGGCTTTACCTGCATCATGCAGCTGATGTACAACCTCCATCCCTGATCCTTTAGTTATTTGGAAAGCATGGAAAAATGCAAATTAACCTTCTTGCCCTTATCCTTCACTCTCTGGCTGCCTGTATCTTCCCCTCTTCCACCAGAGGAAGGTTTCCACCTCTGTCTTAAATGACACTGCAGTTCTGGCCTGCAGGGGGGGTTTGTGCCAGACTAGTCATTTATAACAGGGGATTCTCAAATCCGTGGCTAAAACTCATCCTGACTCACACCCGTGTGCCCAGCACTCGTTTCCTAATGGTGAAATGAATTTTCAGTTGGGAATCCCGACCCACAGTCTGATTCCCACACACCCACAGGCTGAGCAACCTAAAACTTGGGAAATTCTTAGTGCCTTTCCTGCCCCTTCCAAGCCCAAACCTGGGTTTTAAAGGGATTTAGGTTTTCTGCTCAAAACCCTGCCAAATCTGAAACCCCATCCTATCCATGGGCGTAACCAAAAGCTGCTTTGCAGGATGTTCCCCATTCCCTCTGCTTTTCCACAGAAACATCGTTCCCGGACTCCAGAGCCTGAGTCTATGTCTCCCTCTCCTCATCTGTTGTGACATTTTTTTGGCAGCCAAGCCTTTGGTTGCAGCAGGAGAAATGGGCTGACAGAAATCTCCGAGCACAGCCTGGTCCCTTCCCGCTGCTCGGGGACACTCACTGGTTTCCCTCCTGCTGCTCTGTGCCTCCTAATGTCACCACAGCCGGGTGACATCATGGTCAGGGATTATAAAATACTCTTCCCCACTGGCCAGGCGGGGCACGACAGTGAAGAAACACATTACATGGACATGCGGACAGGCTGAGAGAGCTGGGGCTGTTCAGCCTGGAGAAGAGAAGGCTCCGGGGAGACCTGAGAGCAGCCTTCCAGGATCTGAAGGGAGCTCCAGGAGAGCTGGGGAGGGGCTCTTGGTCAGGAAGTCTAGTGACAGGACGAGGGGGAATGGTTTTAAATGGGAAGAGGGGAGATTTAGATGAGATCTTAGGAAGAAGTTCTTTGCTGTGAGGGTGGTGAGGAACTGGAACAGGTTGCCCAGGGAAGTTGTTGATGCCCCATCCCTGGAAGTGTTTAAGGCCAGGTTGGATGGGGCTTGGAGCAACCTGCTCTAGGGAGAGGTGTCCCTGCCCATGGCAGGGGGGTTGGGACTTGATGATCTTTAAGGTCCCTTCCAACTCTAACCATTCTATGAATTAAGTGACAACTACACTACACAACGATTGCTGGTACCACCACAAGTCCCACCAGCTGTAGCAGAGCCTCCTCGCTCAACCAACAGTTACATCCAGCCTCCAAAAACGTTATTTCAGCACATATTGTAGAAAAAAAACAACCCAGTTCTTGTCTTTACTGTGATGTGCAGCATGGATTACTCTGTCCAGCTTTGGAAACCTCAGCAGCAGAAGGACATGGACCTGTTGGCGCAGGGTTAGAGGAGACCACGGAGATGCTGGGAGGGCTGGAGCCCCTCTGCTGGGAGGACAGGCTGAGAGAGTTGGGGGGGTTCAGTCTGGAGAAGAGAAGGCTCCGAGGAGACCTTAGAGCTCCTTCCAGTCCCTCAAGGGACTCCAGGAAAGGTGGGGAGGGATTCTTGATGAGGGAGGAGAGCCCTAGGATGAGGGGGAAGGATTTGACACTGAAAGAAGGGAGATGGAGATGAGATCTGGGGAAGAACTTCCTAGCTGTGAGGGTGGTGAGACCCTGGAACTGGTTGCCCAGAGAAGCTGTGGCTGCCCCATCCCTGGAGGGGTTCAAGGCCAGGTTTGAGGGGACTTCAAGCAACCTGGCCTGGTGGGAGGTGTCCCTGCCCAGGGAAGTGGGGGTGGAACCAGATGATCCTTAAGGTCCCTTCCAACCCAAACCATTCTGTGATTCTATGACTCAAAGGATGCTCCAGCAAAGTAGACACTTGGCAACACCAGAGAGGTCAGTGGCTTGACTTGTTAGATGCCTCTTTCTTGCTCCACACGGATTATATTCATCCCAACTACTTCTAGGATCCTACCCAACATCTAATAAGCGCTTGTTGACACAGGAATAGCCATCTGAATCCTTCTGGATTGTACTAGCTTAGTGGTATCAAACTCCTGCTTGGGGTTATGGTCAAATCTTCATTTGCTTTGGGATGCCTGGGGTTTACACAGTCCTCTCGTGTGCTCTGACCATCCCTCTTGGATTTACACCTTCAGCTAACTCCAAAAAAATAAATAAATCCTTTTGAAGGTCCTGGCACAGGCAGACTGAAGTCTTTGGTTCCTTCACATGATGTCAGAGACAGCAGGACACGTGAGGATGGTGTTAACTGAGCATTAGACCTCATGCCAGGTCAGATCCATTCCCAGCAGCATCCTCTCTCCGATGGGAGCAGGACTGAGCTGCAGTGAGGCCACAGAATCAAGAAATCCCAGCTTAAAATTGGATGCCCATCCAACAAGGAAGGCAACACTGCTCCAGAGGACTCAAACATGGCAGGGAAAAAAGGGCTGAGTTTTCCTCCAACTTCCCTACTGCATCTGTACTGGGAGAGGGGGAAAGGGACACCACAGACCCTCTGGAAAGGGGGAGCTAAACCCCAGCTCTTCCCCACGGATGATCCTGGAGCCATCCCTGCACCTGCTCTCTATTTATAGACCACTCGAGTGGGAAAAAGTCGAGGCAAAGGGAGCAAGGAGAGAACAGGGTGGGAAAGTCGGGCCTCAGCTATGCAACACTGCATTTTTCTACAGGCACATTCAACAAAATCTTCTATATTAAACCAAAGCCACATTGTTGAAATCCTAAGGGGCTAATCCAGTTTTCCCAGCTAATCCCGCATCTCCCCAGTGCATCTTCTGACAGGCTCTCAGAGATGTGCTCTAAGTAGATGGAAAGACGTGGAAAAAAACTTGGTTTAAGCATTACAAAGGAAAGCTTCCTTGAAAGTGAGATATTCGGGGCTTTGCTGGAGCTTTTTGACACATCAGGAAACACGCTCTTTTCAGACAGTCACTCAGCACACTGTCAAATTGGGAAAGACAGGCCGTTCTGCCACAGCAGGCCCTGAGAAAGATGTTTCTAGCAGAGGGACACGTGTTAATGAAAGTCACAGCACCTAAGAATTAAACAAACTGAGTTTCAGCGTCGGTTTTTCCATTTACTGGCATCCACACCCTCTGCTCAACACCCAGGAATTACTATCGGCTCAGGAACCCGCTTGCAGGAACAGCTCATTTCAGTAGAAACTCCAGTTTCAAAGAATTGGGCTGTTTTGGGGACCTCAGCTCCCAGCAGGGACTCTCAGTGGCCAGATCTTATCACCTTTCCATCCATCTTTTCCACTATGTGATCCGTGTCTCTCCATAAAACTAAGAGAGTAAGAGGAATAACCTCCTGTAGGAAAGGCAAGGAGGACTTCTTGGGATAAGCCTACCTTGGGTGCAAGGAACTGTCTTCCCAGTTTCAAATTCACCTTGTGGGACCACGCCAAGGTGGTCAAGGACCCAACCCAGCACGTTACCTGGGCTCCAAACATCTCCAAAGTCACTTTTTCCAAAGCCTGCTTTCCCCCTTCACCACCCTGCCATAAAAACCTGCAAACACCCAACCTTCAAAACCTGCTTCGTAGCGGCAAACACCATCCAACGTGACGGAGACATCACCAAATAGCTATGCAAAGAGCTCTATTTTTAAACTTTTGCCTTGGCTACCTATTAGCTCCTTCCCTCCTGGGACGAGGGGCAGAGATTCCTTTCGCTTTGCAGAAAGCCCCAGCCCCCCAATTCCTGCTTTTTAACCTTTACGATTTGTTTTCATCTCCAGGAGGGAGAATTGCACCCCCCGGACGCCGTTTCAAGACCCGGCTGTGTTGGTTTTGGAGCCTTTGGAGCTGTTTCATACTTCGGAGCTGGCAGGGACTTGTTATACCAGCTGCTTAATAACAACACACCTGTACCCAAGCTGGGGCTGGGGGTTCCAAAGCGACCCAGCAGCCCTGGTAATTATGGCAGGGTGACACGGTGATGTCAACGTGACCTCATGGTTTATTTTAGCCCCATGATCTGATGGGATGAAGGGCACCGTGTTTTCTCAGCTGCCCCGTGGTCCCTCCTGGAGACCCCGCTGACCCACTGGCTCAACCTCTGCTCTGGAGGTGGACACCTGTATGTAGGAACCCGAGTCCTTCACCCATCCCTTAATGAAGTTGAATCTCTTCCCCGTTGACGTATAATCAAGTTTTCCCACTCAGTAAGATTTATTGGAAGTGGTTTGGGGTTTGGTTTGGCTTTCCAAACCGATGAAAAGACTCTAATTCTCTCTCTTGGAAATCTGTGCCTTGCTACGGGCTGCCTCCGACGGGCCAGGAAGCTCCAAACCCAATGGCATCCACATAAAGGCTGGGAAAACATCTCTGCGGCGAGCTGAGGGCTCGGGCAGGAAAATATGAGACATATTTACGTAATAATTATAACTCACACTCACACAGAACCTTTCAGCAGGGGATTAAAAAGCACTTTGCGAACATTATCAACCACAGCTCTTCGATGAGGTAGGTACGATCCCTCCCCATCTCCACAGGAGAAGCTGAGGGCAGAAAGAGGGGGTGTTTCTCCAGCCCGCTCTTTTCAGAAGGCAGCCTGCAACCTTTGGAGGTTGAAAATGAAATCACCCAAGGCTTCACTCCCCCCCTGGACATCAGGGTTTGCATTTCAGAGGTGACAACCCAAGTTGGGATGACCAGTATCCTCCACGAACCAGCTCTGAGAAAGGCAACTAAAGGGCTCACAGCATCAAGCAGCCACTACTTTTGCCATTAAGAGCACATAAAAAGCTCTAAAATGAGTCCAGGAGCTGTAATTATGAAAGTGTGGGTATAAATGCGTTATTTCAGCATTATTATTGTGCTACCTAGGAGAAAAATAACATCTTTTTCTCAGTCTTCATGCTTTAGGGAACCATCAGATGCAGAGTTCACCTCATCTTCGCAAATGCTTGAGTTTACCAACAAGATAAATAGATCTTTTTACTCTTCCTCTAAAACCAAACTACTGAACATGAAGATACCAAGCCACGTTGGAGGCAGAAAGAATTTGCCACCAACCCCCTTCTGATGCTGTAGAAAACCATCTCCTCCCAACAGGACTTGGCCAAGACAACTTGGGAACCACAGGTTGCAACCGGGCTCCTCAGCCACCTCCTAGAGCCAGGGTCACCCCATGGCACAGGGGTTTCCTGAAAAGCTCCTTCTCCAGGGTCTTTATGGGACTTTACAAACCTGCTCTTGGAAACCTGGAAAAACCATGGGAAATCTGATATTTATCCACCTTATGGTTGAGAGGAAAGGTGGCCCAGAGCTCGCTGCAAGGGTTAATTCACTAGCCCTGCTCCTAACAAACATCTACAGACCCTGATTATGCTACGCGTGTTTTAAGAGGGCCATAAAACCTATATTGCCTTGGCAAAAGAGGCAAAAGCACCCCCGGGACTTGTGCTCTGAACTCCTTAAAGAGGTTTTACTTGATTTGATTTTCATTTTTTCGGGTGGGTTTGTTTAGTTATGGGGAGGTTTTTTTGTTGGTTTTCACTTATCCCATACATCCACGTTATTGTGAGATCTGGGAGATTAAAGAACTCCTCTCTATAAGTCCTTTACAAATACATCACACTCAACCACAGGTATCATTTTCAAAATACCTGAGTATTTACCATCTATTTCCCCAAATCCCTACGCTCCCAAGTCCCTAAAGCTTTGTTGAAATTCCAGTTAAAGCCTGGGCTCCCAATTCACTGGGTGTTTGGCTCCAGACTCCTCCAATCTCAGCTTCCCCACACCCCAAAGTTAGAGCCCAACAGCTCCTCAGGCATGCGAAGTAGTCTTAAAATGTGGCTGTATTCAGAAAAAAACTGTATAAAAATGACACCTCGTTACCACAAACATCTGCCCTGCATGTTTCGGGTGAGTCATATTCGCTCCATTTACAGGCCAGGAATACAAACACATGGTTTTTAACTCCTCTGGCCAAGTCGGTGCCAGCACAGGTCGGGGAAAAGCCCAGGAGGGTCCCCACCACCTGGCCCTGTCGTCCCCCAAACCATCCTCATGGCAACAAAACAATCAACCCCCTTCCCTACACGACACTTTTGGCTCTAAAAAAATCACCCTTATAACTTTCACAGGTGGGAAGACGGGGGCACAGGGGTCCAAAAGGATTTTAAGATCAAGAACTGGCTTTTTGTGATATCAGAATGGGTTGGAAAATCTCAGGTTCTCTTGATATGACCATCCCCTTCACAAATTCATACCCTCGAGGCTTAATAATACATCACTGCATTAGGGTAAGAGTGAATAATATGCACAGAGACCTGTTGATTAGCTTTGGGAGCAGCTATTCTCACTGAGTGGGGAAACTGAGGCAGGAAACCATGATGAGTTGAGGTCTGCTGTAATTTAAGACAAGTTCAGGGCTCAAAATACACACCAAAATACAGATTTAAACAGACACATCTGCTTGAGCAGAAGATACAAGAAGAACTCGGGAGTGCTGGTGGATGA
The DNA here is from genome assembly GCA_013400375.1 of Thinocorus orbignyianus. Classification (NCBI taxonomy): domain Eukaryota; kingdom Metazoa; phylum Chordata; class Aves; order Ciconiiformes; family Thinocoridae; genus Thinocorus; species Thinocorus orbignyianus. The sequence goes on from VXBW01006913.1 coordinate 293,335, forward strand.
GAAGCTCAACAGGTGACAACGGCAGCCCAAAAACCAACCCCANATGGGGCTTGGAGCAACCTGGTGTGGTGGGAGGTGTCCCTGCCCATAGCAGGGCGTTGGAACTGGATGATCTTTGAGGTCCCTTCCAACTCTAACCATTCTATGGTTCTATGATTCACCCAAGCTGTTCCTAAACCTCTGCACAACACAAACCTGTGGCTGGACCCAGCCCTGCAGGTATTGAAATACTACATCTCGCAACTATGTCTCTTCTTGAGAAATAAGTTTTATTTCAATGAAATGTTTGTGACCTGCAAAACCCAAACCAGCAATAAGCACATCCTCAAACGCTCTGCTGAAAAGAAGCCTTCAAATCACTTAGAGCACCAGCACCACAGCATCATCACAGCTATTAAAGAGGAAAAAAACCTCTGGACCACCCAAAAGTGTTGCAAAGGCACCAGTGGAGTCCCACCTTCCAGTCCCAACTGGACACAGCGCCACAAAAGGGCAAGTTAGATCCTGGATGAGGAGCTTTTTCAGGCTGAAAAGGACTATTAATTGGAACCCCAGGGTTCTTCTGATCTGCACTTCATGTGTTCCTCATCTTAACCCTCATTTTGTACCCTCCTCCCACTTGCCATGGAGGGCGGTCACACAACCTTGGAGCTTTGATGGCATCTAGAGCCCATCCCAGATGACACTTTGCCATCTCCTGACAGTTTACTCCGGCCAAGAAAAACAAAAGGCATGTGGGGCACAAGCTCTGCTGAGGAAAAGCTGTTTCACAACACGATGCAACTACAGGACAACTGGGGGATTCTGCCAAAAAGAGTTTATTTTGAGTGGGCTCTGGGATGAGTTTTTCTTTTGGGTTGTTGTTTTTGTTCTCCCAAAACAAAGCCAAAGCAGAAATATGTGTGATTTTTATTGCTGGTGAAAGGTGCTGGACTAGCACTCGGAGGACGAAGAGAGTTGTGAAATGGGCTGAGGAGAAGCAATTTCCCTATCTGATCAAGTCTTGCAGTATCCTTAATTCCTTCACATCCACATCACAGCAGCGAAAGTCCAAAATTTCCTTTCTTTTTCTCTTTTAAAGATGCTACATTAGCTTTAATAGTCCAAATTACCAGCTTCTGACCCTAAACCAGAATATCCAACTTAAGAACTGTCAAAATTAAAGCATTCCCGTTCCCCCCCAAAGCTTTTCACTAGAAAATCCTCACATTCCCTACAGGAATTTTCAGGGACTGTGAAACATTTAAGCAAAATCCCTCTGGAAGAAGCCTCAGCAGGGTTTGGATCCTCATTTCACATCTGCAGATGAATACATCATCAAGAGCAACTCGCCCTTGGCTTCGGTTGTCTTCCCACCTCTGATGGTGTCATGGTTTGTGGTATTATCCTGTAAGCTGCTGAATGGGTTGGAACACCCACCACCCTCCTAGCAAAAGGGTATCAACTAAAACATAATTCTGGAGAAATTGAAAAAAAGAAGTGAAATTCTGCACTGAGAAGACGATGGCAGAGGGAGGTGGGGTAAAGACAACCTTTAAATCCAGCTCTTCTTCAACTAAACTATCACTGACTTCAGCCTCAGAGCCTGCAACAGCAGCTTCAGGCAACAGCTCCAACAAATCACAGTATTTCACTTGCCCTTCCATGGCAGAGGCAAAAGAGCACATGAGGGGAGAAGATTCCCCTTCTATGGGAAGGAAAACAAGGATGTTCTGCTGCTTTCAACCCAAAATCAGCAGGTCAGGGAAGCGTCCCCGCTGCAGGCTCTCTGCAGTCCCTTCCCCATCCCCCATTGTGTTTAGTCAACGCACAAACACGGCCTGAACGTGGGGATCTATGGTTTCAAAGCAAACACACAAAGCTGGGGTTGCTTTACACCAGAGGACAATGTTCTCTCCATCATTTATTTTGGCCAGCAAAGAACTCCCACTCTTGATTAAGTCCGTTTAGGGGAGAGGCAGCGAATTCCAGGCCGCAGTGCTCTGGTGGGACACGTGGATGGAAACCATCATCGCTAAGCGCCTAAGAGCCACTTTGAAAGTCTTCTTCAGAGATGTCCCCAGAACCACTGAACCCTTCCCAGAGCACAGCCAAAGCTTTGGCATCTCCCAACAACAGCCGTGCTGCATGGAATAGAGCCTTGGGAAAGAGTTTAGGCCGTGCCAGGACGCAACAGCTCCAAAGAACTCCGAAACCACAAAATAACTTCCCCCGCCATGTAAGAAAACAATCATTTTGGAAGAGCCTCCTGTGAGTACATCTACTCATTTACACTCTGTTGTTGTTATTATACGTGTTATTCTCCGTTGGTGATGAAATCCATATGTCTGCTTTCCCTCTTCGTTCTTTCTCCATGACTATCCCCGGCTTTGATTTATTTCCTGGCTTTCCAAATCGATTATTCAGAGCCATATAGGAGGAAAAACACGACACTGGGAGACCCAGAGACAAAGCCACGAGCAAAAAACAAAGGGCAAAAAAGTACAAGGAAAAGATCCCCGTGCCAAGTATCACACATCTGTAGTGTCTCTCCACAAACGTGAGGGGGGAAAAAATATGGAGCTGTTCTCCGAAACGAAGCAGACAGGGATTTATTGCAAAAACGACGGCAAACTAAACTTCTTGGGCAAGGGTTAAGGAACTAAGGAGGCGATCTTATAAACACCAAAGCACATACTTAACTCGATTTTGACATCAAAGGCTCCTCACGTGAGGAGCGTTATTGAGCATGTGTTTGCAGGGCATGAGGGGTTAGCGTGGCAGTCATAAACGTCTGAAGGGGAAGGGGAAAAAAAGAGCACAAATAAGCAAGGATTAAAAATAACCCAACTAGAGAGAGCTGGCGAGAAACTCTTGGCAGCTAAAATAATAATAGTAAGAACCCCACATAAATTAAAACGTTGTTAACATCATATATGCAAGGGATCCTCAGTGAGCTCCGCTGCCAGACCCAGCAATGAGATGGTCTTGCTGTTGGGACCTTTGTTCTTTATCATCCCTCTTATTGCACGTCTGAAATTGGAGGCTTGTAGATGAGAAAACAGCTTTATTGGCTGAAATCTCACCCAAATATGACAGCCTGCAGAGCAGGATGACTGTGGGATTGGCTCTGATGGTTAGATCATAGAATCCTAGAATGGTGAGAGTTGGAAGGGACCTTCAAGATCATCAAGTTCCAACNAGATCTTCCCAGTAGGACCTTCTCATCCTCCACATGTCCCTTCTGCTCAAGCAGCACCCCACGTCACCACATAGATGGTGCAAGAGGTTGTCTAAAGCCAAGGTGATGTAGCTACACAGCAAAAACCAAGCTGACCACCTGTCCTATTATTTTTTGGTAGAGCACTTCCAAGTTCCCATCATCCATGAGGATGTCAGTCCATCCCCAGTAACCCCAATCTCCCTGCAGGATCAGCAGATCTAACCACACAAGCCTTAAAGGTTTGTACAGGTACCTCAACACAACCACCAAGGACCACCTCACCTTCTGAGGGGCCAGCTGTCATCTCCTAGAAGAACAATGTTGCAGGAAGTTTACCATGGTCCAAATAAATAAGTAAATAAACAAAAAATACACTTTCAAGTGGTGGAGTCCTGCCTACTTCCAGATGTCTCCCTCTGGCAGAGGGGGAAAAGCCTCACCCGTTACTGCCCTCATCCAACTTCTGCCAGCTCACAGCAAAAGGAACACTTGGAATCATCAAGCTGGAGCTGGAAAGAAGTTAGAGATGGCGAGAAAGTGAGGAAAAACCCACTTACCCGAAACTTGCAAGTTTCCTGTGGGAAAATTAGAAATTTTGTGTGTGTGTGTGGAAGGCTGTCAAAAAAGGGATTTTTCCCATAGCTTTTTTTCAGGGGAAACGGCGGAGCTGCAGCCAGCTCTATTCTAAAGCTCTTAGGTTTCCAGTATTAGGCTGGGAATATAATAAAAATAAGTTTCTTTGGACAAGTGCTGGTATTTCTAACTCCTAATAGAGCTGATTTTCAGACCAGCACGAACAGTGATTAGTAGTTTTTAGGAAACTGTCAATAGGAGATAGAGCAGTGCAGATGAAAAGTCTCAGTAGGAGCTTTGGAAAACAGTTCAGCTCCCGTTCCCTTCCCCAGGCTATTCCTTTTGCCATATTTCTCAGAGACAAATTATTAATTAGTCTCAGAGAGACAAGAAAGCTTTTGCAGGTGTCTCTCTCTGCTGGTTAGTGGCCACTCTAAGTGCAGTCTGCCAAAATTTGGCCAAGGAGATTGACCACTTTGCTTTTTATTGGCTTATTCATCAACACCACTCCCTTTGCTCAACTAGAAACATCCACCCAGAGTCCTCACCTCCAAAATTGACCTGGAGCTACCAGTCCCCTCTTAAGGGGACCCCTCGGAGGGGGACTGGCTTCTGCTGGTTATGGCACATCAGCATTCGTAGCTTCTGGGCATTGCTCCTCCACCAACTCATTCTTAAATACTTCACAGAGAGACTTGATGCCTCCTTAAAGGATGAAACCTTCATAGCTCAGACACTGGAGGACAATCCTTTGCACATCTCCCACTGAAAACACCAAGAGGGGGTTGACAAGAAACCCCCATTTCCTCAACTTTAAGGAAAGTCCCATCGTTCTGCTTGGAATTTCATCAAGTAACTTCTTTAGAGGTTCCTCCTCTCACTTGTTCACTGGAAGAGGCTAACCAAAATAAAAGTGGGACAGAGCAAGGGCGGCCACAAACAGAAATCAGGATTTTGTTAAAGTCAAAACCTTGCCTTCCTGGAATGACAACCCCACAGCACTCCAGCAAAACCCAAGGCATGTTTTCTAGAGTGGTCAGTCTCAGACAGTCGATATCTAGGGACGAGATCAGCATAAACTACACACAACAAGGAATGCGGTGTATTTTTATCCCCAGCTTCTTCCAGCAACTTCCTTCCTCTGCTCTTGAGCTGTCTGGGTTGTCAGCATTTGGTACCATATCCCCTACTCGGAATTGGCAGGAAGATTAAAGACGTCTGTAGCTCTTGTCTTCACCAAGCATTGCAAAGGGATCATGTCATGGCTACTCCCTCCCCCACCACCTATCACTTACTATTACAAGAAAACTAAGTCGCCTTGGAACTGGGAAAGTCCTTTTTTTCCTTCTTTTTTTCCCATCTTGAGATTGTAAGTGGAGACAATCTACAGCGTAACGTTAAACCTCCCTCACTCCACTAACTCCAGCCCCGCTGGGCATCTGATCTCACCAGCCAAGAACCATCCCCCAGAGCCTTGGAAGCGCCGGCAGACAGGAATACACCATCCAGACTCGGGCTCCTCGGGACAGGGAGACCACCTCCTGCTCCGATAAGACACAGCATGAAGGAAGAAGGAGCCTTAGGGATTTTTCAAGAGCTTGTGAAGCCTTACAGCTGGAGGAGAGAGAGAGAACACAAGGCTCAGCAGTTGGAGCTGAAGAGGTATTGCAAGAGAACACATCTCTTCCCTTGGAGATACCATCTGGGCCAACAAACAGTAACCTGAGAGGGGCTGTGGTTATGGAACTATGCTAGATAACGTTCTTACGCTGTCACCGAGGCCCAGACCCACCCTTCTCCAATCTCTTTCCCAGAAGTCAAACCATTTTTTTTCCAGGCATTGCTTTACTTTGTTTTACTTCGAGCAGAAACGTTTACTTGCTGATGCCCCACGGACAGTTTGTTGCAATACAATCTGGCACCCACACCCAACAGCATCCTCTCTGCTCCTTGATTAGTCATGGCCATTTAGACACCCTGAAACAATCACAGAATAGTTTGGGTTGGAAGGAACCTCAAAGAACATCATGTTCCAACCCCCTGCCCTGGGCAGGGACACCTCCCACCACACCAGGTTGCTCCAAGCCCCCTCCAACCTGGCCTTGAACCCCTCCAGGGATGGGGCAGCCACAGCTTCTATTCCAGGGTCTCACCACCCTCACAGCAAAGAAGTTCTTCCCCAGATCTCATCTCCATCTCCCCTCTTTCAGTGTCAAACCCTTTCCCCTCATCAAGAGTCCCTCCCCATCTCTCCTGTAGATCCCTTTAGGGACTGGAACCTGAAGAAACCCTGCACCATCCCTTTACTTGTTTAAAGGGGATGGTCCAAGCCAGCTTGGAGTTCACCAGCACTTCAAAAAGAGAAGAACCCCGACCAGATACAAGCTTGGAATAAATACAAGGAAGTTCTTTGCCTCCCCTGTTGCAACAAAGCACCAGTAGACACCCCAGACCCCAACTCCCAGCCCTGTGGTCTGTCCAGTCTGGGAACACCAGGAATTTGGCCTGCTCGGTGGCTTCTTGCCATGAATCAAAACAGGCTCACGCTTCAGGGGCTGCTCTCTCTTCCCATAGACGAGCTGCCTCTGCACATTCCCAACCGAGAAAAAAAGCCTTACACTATGTGAAAAGAAGGCACAAGCCCTGCAAAGCCCATCCCGCTGGCTAAGACAGGAAATATCTCCCATCATCTCGGCTAATCCTCCGCCGATACAATGAGAAACGATGTCCGGCGCCCGCCAAAAGATTATGAAGCAAAGAACAAAAAAACATGCTGCACCGCCCATTGACATCCAGCCAAAGGCAATAAAAGGGGAAACACAAATCCCAGCCAATGGCTGGGAGGAGGAGGAGGAGGAGGGGGTGAGAAGAACAGCAGGCCATGCCTTCAGCAAGGTCCCAGCCCTGGAGTACAGGTGGTTCCAGGCCATCACAGCTGAACCCCGACTCTCCAGGAGCCTGTAACATCCTTATTTTTCTTTCTGCATCTGTTTCGCTGGAAAAAAGGGCTTTTATTCCTGAAAACCTGACAGATGAGGAGATGGCAAAAGGACCACAGCAAGGCCAAGGTACTGATGTTAAAATAGGAGCCACCAGGGAACCAAAAAGATCTCCCTGGCCACGCAGGTTCAGCGAACATGAGGTTTCCCAACAATATTCCAGCTTGAAATTGCTCAACAGCTTCTCCCCTTCGGTTTGGCCACGATGAAAGGACACACAGGCCATGGTTTGAGTTTATGGTGCACCCCCAGACCTATCTCCAGGTATCACAGAGCTTCTACCAGCAGGAGACATGACCAGCAGGGTCCCACCAGCGTGTCCTACCACCAAAACACTATTTTTCTCCCATTTATCAACACCTTTGTCAAACAGATTGGCTTTAGCTGCAAGGATGCAACTGGAACAGCTATGGGATATTAAAATCTCAAGATAACAACACGTATCCCAGTACCAGCAAGCCATATTTTGGGAATATTTTAGATGTCACACCAAAATTCTCCCTCCCGCTGCTTGAGAAGGTCAGTGAAATTCAACAAGGTGTTTGGAAGGAGGGAAAACTTGGCTCCTGCTTCAATCCCAGCCTCCAAAAAAGCATTTCCCAGGTTAAATAACCTGGGAAATAATAAATAAGACAGCATGCCTTGAGATGTTTTGTTGCTGTTTTCTAACGAGCTCATTTAAGGCAAATAGATTTAACCCTTGCAGAAGGGAGTATAGACAAGCCCCCTTCCCTTCACTCTCTTTTGGAGAGCATCGCCCACTTGTAGTGGTTTTGGAGAGTTCACACACAGCCCCATCATTCTGCCATGGGAAATAGTACTCTGGGGAATTTATCAGGAAAAAAATAGCAGTTATTCCACCTAGAAGCTTTAGATTTGATTATTTTTTTCTTTCTATGTGACAAAAATATAAACCCCCTCTCTTTTTGTGCCTGAATTGACATTTGCAGTTAAACCCCAGCGTTTTGAAGTTTGATGTTTCATCTCAAGAGTTAATATCCATTATTATAAAGCCCACCCTGAGCATTCACCTCTTCTATCTGACCTTCTCGACACTGCTCCCACCCTGCCCAGCAACCTTTGTGCCACCCTCCATGCCAAGGTGGCTCCTTAGCGACAGCACCAAGGGATGCCAAGATGATGAGGAGCTTCAGCCTCAACCACCTGCGGTGCCGTAAGCGATGGAGAAAATAAGAGCAAAACCACAACTTTTTGCCAACCTACACCCTGCAGGCACCACCACACGCACACAAATACCCTGGCACCCTCAATATTTCATCAGCTCTTCTCTCTCTCTGCTGGTTTACACGCTCCTCTTCCTCTCGCCAGCAATTTTTCCACTGCCACAGAGCAGAGCGGTGACGGAGCAGCGCCGCTTGCCAAGCCCCAACAGCTGAAGCCAGACTTAATCCCCTGTATAGACAAAAGCCTGGGAAACAAACATAATCGGCTTTAATTTGATGTTTGCTTACATTTTTGATAACGAACACAGCGATCTTGGCACCCTGCAGAGCACAATCTCTCCTCGGTGAGCTTTTCATTGCAGGAACATCCACCGATCCCCCCGGCTCGGGGGGCGGAGGGGGGGGAACACACTGCTTTTTGTGAGCTGGGGTCAGACTGTGCTGACTCACATCCTGCTTCCCAGCACCAGCACCAGCCACTCACCTTCCTCCAAAACATTTGGGAACACCTACGGAGAAGTCTGGGCTCGGAGACAGGGGGCAAAATTAAGATGAGGGACCTGGAGCATCTCTCTTAGGAGGAAAGGTTGAGGGACTTGGGGCTTTTTGGTTTGGAGAAGACTGAAAGGGGAATCTCATCAACACCTAAAATTATCCAAAAGGTGGGTGCCAGGAGCATCGGGCAAGTCTTTTTTCCAGTGGTGCCCAGTGACAGGACAAGAGGGAATGGGCACAAACACGTACATGAGAAGTTCCACCTCAACACGAGGAGGAACTTCTTGACTTCGAGGGTGGCAGAGCCCTGGAAGAGGCTGCCCAGAGAGGTGGTGGAGTCTCCATCTCTGGAGACATTCCAAACCCACATGGACACATTCCTGTGCAACCTGCTCTAGGAGGACCTGCTTTGGCAGGGAGGGATTGAACGAGATGATCTCCAGAGGTCCCTTGTAACCTCATAGCACTGCATGAAGATAAGGCATTAAGACTGAAGGAGTTTGCATAAATCCCCCACAACAACGCTAGAAGCACTGCCTAAATCTCAGCAGCCTCCTCAGGCAATTCCCACCCATCCAGATTTGCAGGCAAACATGGAATTCTACATGGAATTTCAGTCAGATCCTCGCAGAAGCATTTGGGGAGATGCAAATTGCTTCCAAGCACAATAAATGCCTAGGACTCATCTCTGATTCCAGTCAAAATTGCACATGATCAAAAATTGGGCCGTTTCTTCACTGTTCAGCAAAACACATGGATGTGTGATAACGCCTGTGTCTGGGCCACCCCCCCCTCGGTGCCACCACAATTATGCAAATAATGATAATGAAGAGAGGATGTTCCCTCCCAGAGAGTTTATAGGCTGAAGACACAGCCAGACAAGACCAGGGTAAAGGATTATCTTTATCACCAGTTTCTGGGACTCAGAGGGAGTTTTTTCACCCAGACTGGAGCAGTGCTGGGAAGGAGGTCAGCATCCCAGTTCCCACACCCCTACCTCCCACGTGCCAAACTTCAGCAGCCCTTCTCCCCACACCGGCCCCATCCAAAGCTCCATGGAAGAGGGAAGAGTCCTGCTGCTGCTCACGTTATTATCAAATCCTCTCCAGTTCCATAAATACCCGAGACACTTGACATCAAAGTCTGGTTTCTGACAACTCCCAGCTCAGACATTTTCATTTCTGAGCACGGGACACTGCAAATTGTTCTCTAACACGTCATTAAAACCCTACGGGGACACTTGAGTGATTACACAAAACCTGAAACACCCGACACCTTCCAGGAAATCTTCAAGGTGGTTGATTTTTTTCTTCAGTCCTTAGCCATACCTCAACAAATCCCTCGCAACGGAGAGACGTAGTGCAGTGTCTGGGTATTAGATTCCCACCGTAGACCTAGTGCCAAGTTCTCCACGTGAGCAACACTGAGTAGGTGGCACAACAGGAGCACACACATCATTGCTTCTCCAAGGGTTCAAGATCATGAAAGGGTTCAAGTTGGCAGGGACCTCCAAGATCATCGAATTCCAACCCTCCTGCCATGGGTGGGGACACCCACTAGACCACATCTGCCCCAGTTGAGGGTCCCCAAGTGGCAAAATGAGGCAGGGAGACCCCATTCCCACCCTCCACCATGCCTTGGGAAGTCATTTACCCTCCAACAAGGTACCAGAGCATCCCAGTTGTGATGCTTTGGGTGCTACTGGGCAACTGTAGTGCTCGGGACTGGTCCCAGTCCAAACCCTACATAACCGTGTCCTCACCTAGAAAGCTTCCATCACCATGAGGCAGAATCATTTTCTCCTGGGAGTGTTACAAAAAGAGAGTGGTTCCCAGTGGAGATTGCTCCTACTAAACTGTCAGGGTTGTTCCAGGGCTTCCAGCTGGGAAATGGAGTTTGCTACATGGGGATGGCTTTTACTCAAGGCCCCTGATGGTTGGGAAAAGCTCCTCATGGAGAAGCTCCACTAGTTGAAGGCTCCCAGAGAAGGCATGGGAGAAGGGTAAGGTGCCACCACAGCAGCAAAAACCCTCCTTATTCCCCATCACTCCCTGAAGGCACTTGTAAGTCTACGAAGAGCCCAAAAAGCATGTATATTCTTGACCTTGACACCTAAGCACACGTGTCTAACTCCCTCACCATCCCAACCTCCAAGTGACAGCGGAGTTTGAAGGCTTCCAAGAGCCCCGTTTATACATCCCAGCACGATACTTGTCTTTTTTTATTTGCAATAGGAAACCACACACAACCCAGGCCCGGGTCCACTCCAAACCCTCCCAGGCAGAGCTGTTTTCTGGCCCGTCCTTCTTCCTCCTCTATTTATGCACCTGGTGATTTATGTGCAAAACCTCGGCCGTGACAAATTCTATCCAGGGCTCCTTCCCCACCCAGAAGGGAGGGCATTTCTCCACCACGACAGTCACCTCAAACGCTAATCTCATAGCACTGACACACGTATTCCCTCTTCTATCATCCAGAACCTCAGGGATTATGAAACACTTTGGGTTTGAGGGGTTTTTTTCTTGATTTTTTTTTTCTTTCTTTCCTCAGGCCTGGCAAAATCTCACTTAATAAAGCTTGCTGTTTTGGCAGCGACCCATTAACAACTGTTCTGTGTCTGGTTTTCTCCTGCTTCCATCTACCTTCTCTCGCAGCAGCCTCTAGACCGTGCCTCCCCAGTCAGAGAAAAGGGCTATAACCCAGTGCCAACAGCCTTCAGACTCAAGATATACAAGCCTGCTCTCTCCCCATCCTCCTACCTGCTTCCCCAGCAGGAAAGGCAATTGAATCACCCGGCTGGGAATAAATCACCAGGAACAACCATCATTCCTTGCCATCAACTTGTTTTCTTCTGTGTCACAGCATGTACTTCATCCAGTAAATATCACACCAACCACTCTGTAATTCAAACATTCTACTTCAAAATAGTTCCTGGAGTCACAGCAAGAAACACAGGTCACAGGGATAGAGGTTCTTCACATCCTTGGGGGCATCAAGAAGAACGTGATCAGCAGGTGGAGGGAGATCATTCTCCCACTCTGCTCTGCCCTGGGGAGGCCCCATCTGGAGCACTGGGACCAGTTCTGGGCTTCCCAGTTCCAGAAGGACAGGGAACTGCTGGAGAGGGGACAGCTGAGGACCACAAAGATGATTAGAGGGGCCTGGAACATCTCTCTGATGAAGAAAGGCTGAGGGACTTCGGTCTCTTTAGTCTGAAAAAGAGAAGGCTGAGGGGGATCTGATCAACACCTAGAAATACTTCAAGGGTGGGTGTCAGGAGGATGGGGCCAGGCTTTTTCCAGCGGTGCCCAGTCAGAAGACAAGAGGAAGTGGGCACAGACTTGAACATGAGAAGGTCCACCTGAAGATGAGGAACTTCTTGACTTTGAGGGTGTCAGAGCCCTGGCAGAGGCTGCCCAGAGAGGTGGTGGAGTCTCCATCTCTGGAGACCTTCAAACCCCACCTGGACACGTTCCTGTGGAACCTGCTTTGGCAGGGGGTTGGCCTGGACGATCTCCAGAGGTTCCTTCCAACCCCATATCATTCTGTCATTGATATCACCACACATCTATTTGTCAGATACTCCAGGGCAGATTGATCTGAATTGGGCTCTATTTATGTTAAACTCACCCCAAACATATGACTCTGGATTTATTAATCACCCTGGGGCAGCAGGTACCCAATTAATGCACAATCAGAAAAGCCAACAGGAGCATCAGGGTGTTTTTTATTCCCAAAGCCTAACAGCTCAGCTGATTCACTATAAAGATTATAATCTCTATAGATCTGCAGGAATACACAAGGAATTGGCACATGGGCTGGTTCTCAGCTGCCTGAAACAACCAGAAAAGCATCATTACAAGAAACTAAAAGCCACCTCTGCTTATTATCGAGGAGTTAGTGATTATTTCTGATTATTACACCCTGCCTGGGAAGATGGACAATTTCTGCATCACTCTCACATCTCAAGTGACTCTAAAGGAACAAATTCCCTTCAAACACCACTTTGGGCTCAATGCAATCAGTAGAACCACAATTAGCCACGTGGAAAAGGGCTCCATCCACAGCCCTGAGGTATTTCAGCCACCCCACCAATGAGAGGAAGCCGTGGGATTTATTTGTATCCTACGATGATGAAATAGTTTCTAATCCAACAGAAACCAAGAAGGATGTTAAGCCACAGCTAGTAAATGAGGTATTTCGAAATCGGCGAGCCCAGAGAACTTGCATCCCAGATTTAAAAGGGACCTGGCCAACGAGTGCTAGGGATCATTAGTGTTGACTTTTAATAAGTCTTTGGAACACTGAGGGCTGGAGGAAAGCTTGTGTTGTGCCAGAGTTTTAAGAGGATAGAAACAGGATGACCCACGTAATTATCCACCTGTGACCCTGACTCCTATATCCCAGGTGAAATAATGGAACAGCTGTAAAAGAACTTCATTAACAAAGCATTAAAGGAAGGTAACGGCAAATGCCAACAGCTTGGGTTTATAGGAAGCAGATTTGTCACAGAGTTGAGGAATTTTTTTGGAGCTGAATACGTTCCTCAAGTTTGCAGGCTGGATGCAAAAGGAGTACAAAGTTTACAGGATTTAAAGCCAACTGAAGCCTTACAGAAACCTCAGCCTTCCCATCCCTGCAGAAGGGCTACCAAAACGGTGACAGAAACCCTGACTCAAGCCAGGAAATTGTGGGGTAAGAGGGGCAAGCAATCCTTGAGTCACCGTCTTCTGCGGAAAGGAGAAGCCATCCCGGGAATTTCCCCAGTGTGTAGTGTGGAACATGGTCACTCCCTGCTCTGAGTTTCCTTGGCTCCATGATTCCACCCTTGAGAAGCCCATTGGCTTCTAATTAGTTGTGTCTTCAGTGCCACATCAACACAATGCTCATTAAACAAACCCAAACAACTTCATTTAGTTGAAGTTGCCTGAAGCAACAGCAGGAATATCAGGGATGCTTCCAGGTGGACAGCAAAAGATGTGGCTCTGACACTCAGAAAGGGCAGCGAGAGCCAAAAGAGAGAACAATATCCTACTGGTGCTGGACAAGTAAATTCATTACACATCGTGAAGGCTTTGGGTCTTTGCCCAAGGGTAAGAGGAGAAATGTTGGGGGAAAAACAAGTAAGGTTTGTGTCATCTTCCAGTATGAAGCAATGACTGATGGAGCAGCCAAGCTGCCTGACACTTTTTGGGTCCCATACACCACAAAGGATGCGCTTCATCATCTCCAGCAACATCCCTGCCCTGCCTGAGGCTTAGGGACAACCCTTCCTGGGAGGTCAGCTCCGGTGTGACCTTTCCAAAAAGGCCAGTTTTCCAAACCTGGAGCCAAAAAACCCCCCTTCAGCCACAACCCTGTCATCTTCCCCTTGATTTATCCCTGCCAGCTCCAGGTGGAGCAGTGGCCAGTTGTTTGAGGGGGAGAAAGAGTCATTCCTCACTCTGAAAATCCTTAGCCAACAGCAACCCACATCAGATATCACTCCTGCTCTGCCAAACAGCTGGGCTACCCCGGGCATCCTGGGGACAGGCAGAGGGTCTGTGAACAATTTCCAAATCCCCCTGATGGTCATTGCTGAGCCTCTATGACTTCATCTGGGTTACTGTTATGTTTTTGGAGAGTCAAGAATAACATTACTCTTCCGTATCTTGTGGTTTTTGGAGGGTGTGAATGAATTCTCTTGCTGTGAGTTATTTAGGTATCAGTAAATTCAACCCAACCCAGCAGCGGTGAAGCCATTGAGCAACAAAGAGGGCCCACGGTGGAGATGTGGCAAAGAGTCACCAGTATGAGACATCAGGAGGTCCTAAGTGCCAAGTCAGAGCCATCAAGTAGAACTGCAAATACTCCTCACAGTCATGATAAGTCTACTTCGAGGAGTTAGCTAAATACAAAACTTGTCAAAAGTTTTGCCCCTCTGCCCTAGGGAGGTCCCATCTGGAGCACTGGGACCAGTTCCGGGCTCCCCAGTTCCAGAAGGACAGGGAACTGCTGGAGAGGNGTTCCTTTGTGACCTACTCTTGGTGGACCTGCTCTGGCAAGGTGTTGGACTAGATGGTCTCCAGAGGTCCCTTCCAATCACACAGCATTCTCTGAGTCTGTGAAAAAAGAGTTTATCTTCCTTTTCTACGCTTTGTTTCATACTTTATACACACGCATGAATACCAAGTGTGCAAAGACACCAGACTTGTGCCCTTTCAGACCCCAAATCCTTCAGAGAAGTAGCTTGTTGGCTTACCAACAAGAAAAGTCACGTCTTGTGAAGGACTTCAGTTGGTCCCACACAGCCTTATTTGCCTGCTTGAACTACAGAGCAGCTAAAAGCCAGTTGTACCATGGCTAGTAGGCCATGGCAACCAGAGGACTACAAAACACAGTCTGGAGAACCCCCTGCCCCCCAGAAAAATTAAGATCAAAGCTGGTTTTGGTCTCTGGTTTCATTGTCCAGGACTCCAGTTGCACGTGTTTTCATTAACTGTCAACTCCTAGGGTTGGAAGAAGCAGGGAAAAGCACAAGGTCAAAGCCTGAACTCCTCCTGAAGGCCAACTGGTACCCATGGAGGTTGTGGATATTTCCCCTCCCCTCACCTCTGAACTTCCCTTTCTTCTTCCAAAACCACCTTGGTTTTTGGACACACGTGCCTCAGCTGAGCTAAAACCCACAAAAATACACGAAAAGGCTCCATTTTCCTCACTGGATTTTTGAATCCAGCTCAAGAGGAATGAGCCTCCTCCATGAACAAGTGCAGGAAGAACAGGAAGAGGAGGAGAGACCTCATTTAAAACTGTACAAGGGGAAATTGCAAAAAATTACCTAAACCTTTAGGAACATATTTATATTTTGATTTCATGTAATATTACTTCCTGGTTTCCAGCACGTATTCCCTGGGCGTCCCCTATCAAATATCAGGCAGTATTAAATCACTGATCCCTGATCCCCGTAGCTCTCAGAAAAACAGCTGTACTAATTTGTTGGTTTTCCTTAACACCAGGGCCAGATGAACTCCTCCAGGGCTCCAGCCAAGTGAGATCGCTGACAGATGCAGAATAGAAGTGCAAAGATTTTTTTCCCTTTATTAAAAATAAGGTTCCAAGCTCCAAGCCCTGAGCTCCTCGCCTGCCAGAGTGATGAAATGACACGCGGCAACCTTGATCCAACGCTGTTGTGGACACAAAAAGAAGGAAAAAAACCCAAAAAAACCCACCAGAGTTCTTACCTAATGCTGCTCCACCAGCAAAATGCTTTCTGGCAGCACGGCCAAACTGGCACGGGCCAACAAGGTGAGGGGTCTGGCATGTGGATACAGCTCTTTTCTGTCAAAGGTCTCCCAAACATCTCAAAGGCATCATGTTATTCCAGTTCACTGACCTGTGAACACAGAGAATCTGGCACCGTGCTCTGCACTCTCAGGACTTCATTTCTGATAGAGCTCTAACATCGAGCTGCTTTCTCAAGAGGGGCAGACAACGGGAAGGTGAAGGCAGCTCTTGGTCCTTGCTGTTCCCCNAAGCCACCAGCAAGGGTGGACACTGGACTAAACATCCAAGCCCTAGAGGGATGAGCTCATGCCAGCTTTGGTGGGCAACCCCTGGCACCTTCCAACTCTTCCCTCCCACGCACAGCAGCATGAGTTGAACTTGCTGGATGGTGTCCCAGGAAGGTTAATGAAGAGCACCAAGCCTCACTTCACTCCTGTCACCTAAGCCATGATGTTTTCCATCAACAGCCTCATGCTGGGAGGCTGGAACAGGTTGCCCAGAGAAGCTGTGGCTGCCCCATCCCTGGAGGGGTTCAGGGCCAGGCTGGATGGGGCTTGGAGCAACCTGGTGTGGTGGGAGGGGTCCCTGCCCATGGCAGGGGGGGTGGAACTGGATGATCTTGAAGGTCCCTTCCAACTCTGACCATTCTAGGATTCTATGACCCAGGCAAAAAAGCAGCAAATGAAGCCCCCAGAACCCAAACCAGATCCCTCCCCCAGAAGCCTGAGGATCCATCCCAGCCCAGGGCATGGGTCAGCCCACTGACAGCCTGTATCTGCTTTCAATAAACTTTTACAGCCTGTCAATGTGCTGAATCCTACGCAATAAAACTTGTGTCATAAAAAAAATCAAAATAGAAGAGGCCTTGGAGTGCCAGTGTCTTTTTTTTTTTAAATTTTTTTCCTTCTTTTTCATTTGAGGACAGCTGGGAGGGACCAGTTCAGGGGCCAAGTTCATAAGATGCTGTTTTTCTTATAAAAAAAGAAAGCAAAACAACAAAACCCCCACCACTTTCCATCACAATGGGAATTTTCAGAGCCCCCTTCTGGGTAGAGGAGCCATTTTCCAAAGTGACTTCATTTCCAGAGCTGGCTTCCCTCCCAGGATTTGTACAAGCAAGGAAAGGAAAGTTCACTAAAGTAGATAGGTTTCAAGTTTGGCTTAACTGGTTTTGAGCAGAAGACAAATAAACCAGCCCTTTAAGGGTCCTGGCAGATTCCAGGATGGTTCAAGCTTAGCAGGAGCTTCACCTCCAGGAGCAGGCGGGATGATCCTGCAAAGCATCACCTTCCATAGACAAATTAATACGGGAACAGGGCAAGGAACCTGAAAACCCTCAGCCCTTTCATCTGTAGATTCCACCCTGCAAAGCTTTTTACAAGGGGTCAAGGCCTGAAATCCTTGGTTTGCATCCTTTCCTTGGGATGCCAGTGCTAAAGGGTCAGCTTAAATCCCCCTCAAGCCCCCCACACCTCATGAAATGGAAATCAACCAACATTTAAAGCAACTGGGAGCCCAGTAAAGCACCAACTGGAGACACAGGGGACCCAAGGAGGCTTTAGGGCATCTCACAAGCTCTTTATTCCCTACCTTTAAGACGCCAGATAACATTGTTTTCCTAACGAGCATGTTAGGAAGATAAATAAGCTGCCAGTGGTGAACAGGCTCCACAGCTCTCAGGATACGAAGCCCAATTCCCAGTCCCACCGCTGGTTTCTCCGTAATGCCTGGTTATCAGGCAGATTTTTCCCTGGGAGGAGCAGGGCTTTGATAAAGCTCCTGCAAAAAACCTATGAGTAAGCAAGAGGAATTTTCCCTGCTGGCCTTGTTTGGGCTGTCAGTCACCTCTGGCTTTGCTGGGAGTAATCCATGAGCCTCCGAGCTGGAAACACAGTCTCCCAGCATGTGTCCAAGGGAGGGGGATGCAGGCACGGAGGGTGCAAACAGCTGGATCCATAGCCAGATGTTCACCACAGCACAGTGAGCGATGGGGTCTCTCCCTGAGAAGTCAGCTTTCACTGGTGTTTTAGGAAAGATAAGTCACTAATGAGCACAGTTTAAATGATTCTTGGCAGGGAGAGTGACACAGAGGTCCTTCACCAAGAGTTGCTCTTTATCTGTCAGAATAGCAGCACCAGTTGATTTGATATTATTTCATTGGTTCCATTTCCATGCTACATGTCGTCTCTGGGGTGGGAAAGAACTGTTTTCCAAGTCTTCTAGACTAGTTATTGTCTAAGACACGATGGACTGCCTGCTGGAGTCTCCTAGTATCACCTCTTCCATTTTTAAGCACTTCTCTCTCTGCTGAAAGGTGGGGGATTGACAGCAATCAGTCTGAAGAGCCCCCAGGAGAGATGAGGAAAGCTGCTCTGCTCCACCCCAGCACAGAAGGATCAACTCAGACCACCTGGAGATCCATCCCAGAAGGATGGAGGGTTAGGGTTAACCACTCATATGGATGGGTGGCCTCCCATCAGACTGATTTCAAGCAAGGTCCCAAACAGCAGCTCTTGGGAGAGTTCTGCTAGGCATCTGGTTGACTAGAAAGCAAATTAAACAACATTATCAATGGGATTTCTCCACGTGGCATCACAAAAAAAGCCCCACCACTGGTGACAGAACACCTACTCCAAACTTCCACGACTTCAGAAGTCTCTGTCTTGCTCTCCTTTTTACCCTCCATGTCCTGCACCTCTTGAGACTTCAGCTTCCCCACCACACAAGCTTTTGCACAGCAGCAAACCCAACTTCCATGCTTCTTGACCCCAAATCAATACATAGATGTTAGTAGATAGATGTTTCCAACTGCCAGATGCCTTGAGAAGGAGCACAGGAGGTTCTTATGAGGCCACAGTCACAGCAAAGACAGCGTAACTGCAATGAGAAGAGCAGGTTCTGGATAATCAGGGTCTAATTCCCTCCTGTGTGACCTCAAGAAGGTCACTTCTCCTGCCCATCTGCACAGAGATGGACAACCAGGCTGCCCTAAAAAGTGAAGAGAACGAACCAGTGCCTGTAAAAGACACCAAGAGCCTCAGCTGACAGGTACTACACAACTGCAGGCTCTAGGATATCACTGCACCCTCCCTCCTGCCAAAAACCTGCCTTTGCAGAGAAGATCCAGACACCAAATTTGTTCCTAAGCGAGGACGCCTGACAGTAGTTGAGCTCCATGGAGATGTTAAATAGTAGTAATAATGAGACAATACTCAACATTTGAGGACACTGTACATCTTCAAAGCACTTCCCCAATACCTTAACTGATTATACCCCACAATAAATTGCTCCCAGCTGTTGCAGATCCATGAAGTTTTCAAAAGAAATGGATGGAACACCATCCATCCTGGATCACACAGGGCTGGCGTGCGCTGTAGTGTAATCAAGTGCTCAAAGGAAATCACTTGCAGGGAGTTCAGCTTTCAGTGCTCTTCTGCACACCTCAAAGCAGGGTTTATTGATAGAAAAAGCAGCACAGGAGCCCGAGCTCCCTCCTCTCGACTGCAGAAGTTGTGAGGGAGCCAGAGCCTTCTTCAAAAGTTCAATATCAAACCATTAAAACTCCTATTTCAACTTAATCTTAGCAGAAAGAGCTGTGTGCCAGACAGCTTAAGGCATCTGAGGTGTTCATAGTCACAGCCCAGAGAACATTGATCTGGCCCTCTTGGAGTCAACACCACAAGGTCATCCAACAACCCCTTTTGCCCTCACCTGTCTTAATCTAAGCTGGGCCTCACCACTGCAACTCCACCTTGTGTTGAAGAACTAACACTACCTCCACCCTAATAGTTCAGATCCAGGGCTTGTAAAAGCATCACAACCTTCTCCTCTGCCCACAAGAACTATTTTGGTTGGAAAGGACCTTCAAGATTGTCTCCTTCCAGCCCCTGGGCAGGGACATCTTCCACCAGACCAGGTTGTTCCAAGCCCCATCCCGCCTGGCCTTGAACCCCTCCAGGGATGGGGCAGCCACAGCTTCCCTGGGCAACCTGTTCCAGGGTCTCACCACCCTCACACCAAAGAAGTTCTTCCTAATATCTCATCTCCATCTCCCCTCTTTCAGGGTCAAACCCTTCTCCCTGGTCCTATGGCTCCCCTCCCTCATCAGAGTCCCTCCCCAGTTTTCCTGGAGCCCCTTTAGGGACTGGAAGGGGCTCTGTGGTCACTTCAGAGCCTTTTCTTCTCCAGGCTCATCTCCCCCCTCCTCCAAAGCAGGCAGAGGAGAAAATGCAATTTCAGGTGCACAGGAAAAAGCACACAAAAAAAAAAAGCATCAGGTCACTTGCATCTAAATAAACCCAGGAGAAGTATTATTTCCCCACACAGTTATTGGCTGTCTTCCCAACGCTGGAGCCAATTCCAGGTTTGTTCCCTGCCAGATGCTTCTGCCCAGAGAGATGCCTGGAAAGAGAGGAGCAGAGACCTGGCATCTGAAATAGCCATTAAGGTATAAATGGTTGTTTGTTTCAGAGCTGCATTTACAGCCACTGCCCCGTGTTCACCACTGACCCACTTTGTGGTTTGTCTACGTTCCCCTCGAGGTCCCCAAGAGCAAAGCTCAGAAGAAAACAAGCCCTGAGAAGCCCCCCCAAAACAACCACCAACTTAACACCACTTCACCACGGCATTTTCATCTGGTTTAGCCCAGCCCTTCCAAAAGCAACACAGCCCAGAGCAGCAGGAACACCTGGATCTCAAATCACAGCAGGAGGGCAGCACATCAGGGCAGATGTGCTGGAGCACAGCAGTAGGGAGGAGGTCCAAAGGGTTGGAGCACATCCCTGGTCCAGGGTGTGGAGAGGAGAGCATCCCCCTTGATAAAACCTGCAGCAACCAGCACAAAGCCAAACCCAGAGGTCCAGCAGAACATCCTTTGGGACAGAAAAGGATTACACCATGGAAAGAGCAGGGAAGAAGCAGGTTCAGGAATAACAGATGCCTCCCAGTGCCACACTGGCCCAAGCCAGGAGCTTTCTGGGTGCCAATGGTGAAGATGAAGGTGGAGTAACCAACCTTGCATCTCCAAAGGATTGCAGCAGGACCTCATATCAGAAACCAGGGAAGTCCAGGCTTGCTCAGAAAGCGAAACAGTGGAGTTGAAGTGAAGATACATCAACACAACCCACATCTAGAGGGAAGCAAAGCAGCCCTTTGCTTCCTCAAGTATTAAAGCTCACAGTAGGCAGAGTCTCACAGGAGTTTTGGTTTCACCCTCTCCTACCATTCACACGCCACATACTGGAGATCATCCTGCCACACATCACCAACATCTCCAAAGAATCCCAAGGAGATCACACTTGAAGTCTCCAGGACCCTCCAGCAAAGCCAACACACCTTTGAGGAGGGAGGCAGCATCCTATCTAAAGATCAGCTATTTAAAAGCAGGAGAACATCACAACAGTTCTCTGGTGTGCCCCCAGTTCACACCACAGCACTTCAGAAGCAGCAGGGGCAGTGCTGTTTGAGCCCCCTCCATGTCTACTGAGTGCTTTAGGACCTACCAGACAGGAATCACACCTTAATCTGGGCTAACTGGGTCTAAATAACTCTTTAAACACAAATCCCACACACCACATCAGCTTGGGTTACACAGTGGAGGATGCAAACAAGGAATAGGGTATGAAAAGCTCATCCCTGCCTTGTTCATGGTGGGAAAAGTCCTCAAAACATTACAGCAGCTTGATAGGGAGGGGAGCCATAGGACAAGGGGGAAGGGTTTGATCCTGGAAGAGGGGAGATTGAGGTGGTATGTGAGGAAGAACTTGTTTGGTGTGAAGGTGGTGAGACCCTGGACCAGTTGCCCCAAGAAGCTGTGGCTGCCCCATCCCTGGAGGGGTTCAAGGCCAGGCTGGATGGGGCTTGGAGCAACCTGGTGTGGTGGGAGGTGTCCCTGCCCAGGGCAGGGGGTTGGAACTTGAAGAGCTTTAAGGTCTTTTCCAACCTAAACCCTTCTATGACTCTATGATATTATGTCTAGTCTGATATCAAGGGACAGTACAAGGATGCTCTGGACTGAGAAGAAACACCTTTAGATGCTGCTCTGTCATGTAGGACCTGCAGCATAAAACATGAGGCAGTGCTGTCAGCAGGTTGTGTTGCTGAAGTCTGAAAATACAGCTTAAGAAACCACCTCTGTGTGGGGCATCTGAGTGGAAAGAGCCAAGACCTGCTGCAAATCAGCCTTGGAGTGCCTTGGCAGAGCTACACCTGAGTTCCCAGGGTGGTGTGAACCCGGAGCCAAGTGCTGGAGCCGCAGGTCAGGGCTGAGATGTCTTTCGGGACCATCCCTCACCCCAAATGCTGCACCCACACGATCCAGGGAGGAGAGAACACAAGAGCAAAGCACACACAGCACCTGCTCGGGCTGAGCCTGGATCCAGTCAGCACTGGCAGCTTCTTACTTGAGAGGAAAAAAAGATACCAAAACAAAAAAAAAGCCACCACAAATACAGTTTCTCTCATCCAAAGCTCTCTCCTTCCCCCTCTGAGCTCATTCATGGCTCAGGCTCCAGGACGGCTGCTGGGTTGCCAAGTCCCTCTTCCCCAGCAACACGATCGGGATGATAGCTGGGCCAGCTGTGAGAAATCACTGCAGGACTCAAAACAACTCCAAACCAAGCTGGCTTGGGGTGGGGAGGGTGGAAATAAACCAGCAGAAAGCCCCCCCTCAATTCCTTTTCCTCCGCCTAGATATCTTAGTCTCATCATTACCACCATCCTTAAACCACCAAACGAGCCCAGGGCCAAAGTGACACCTCATTAAGAAGAGTTTTAAAACGGGGATGGTGGGGATGAGGGAGCTCAGGGAACCTGGACCAAACAGGGGGCTTTTTTTCCACACCTCAGTGATGGCTTTGAATGGGGCTCAGGTCAATAGAAGCAACCTTGATCCTTACTGGGACCAGCTCCAACATGAGGTCCTCTCCCCTCGTCACCTCTCCAGGCATCAGGTGAAGTTGAGGGTGCTGAGGGTTGTGTTTCTTGCAGGACTTGCTGGTCCAGGGGGGCTCATACACTTTTATATATAGATTCTGCTTATAAAAGTCACCCAACAGCTTCACCCAAAGGCAGGATCCCCTCTTTCTACAAAATAAAGTCCTTCAACTACACAGAGTTCCCATCTGCAACCCCAAACTCATTTGAAAACACCTTTTTGTTTAAATTAGAGCACATGAAAGCAGACAATAATGCCCTGTGTTCATTGGAAGTGTGTTGTCTTCCCATGAGTGTTTGTTCAGTGGGCTCCCAAACCTCCTCAGCTGACACCGAACACCAGCAAAGGCACATGGAGAAGATGGAGAGGAGCAGGATGGTTGTTCCCTGAACACACAGGCACCAAGAACAAGAGAAACTCAACAGCTCCATAAGGAAAATGGGGTTTTGAGATCCAAATATCCACTGAGAGCAACTCCAGCCCTTCCTCCTCAGGAGGACATGGGCAGGGTGGCAGCTGAGCAAAACTATTCATGCCAGTGCCCAAACCATCAGCCCCACGTGGCATAAGGGTGGTGGGCAGAGGTAGGTGACTCCACATCAAGTTGGGATGGGCCTTGGATGCCATGAATGCTGGTGACAGTGAGAGGATCAGGTAGGAAGCTGAGGAAGAACAGGACTCTTGTAGTTATTTCTATATTTTCTCAGCATATCCCCTTACTGCTGCTCCACAGCCTTCAAGAGAGGTTTTCCAGCCCCTCTGCTCTCAGCAAGCAGGATGGGGCTGCTAATTTCAATTTGAAGCCATCTCCAGGGGATGTTTTTCACTTTTCCCCTGCCCTGTGGCCAGCAGAAGCTGTCTTGGTGGCTTTCTTCTCCTCTGCATCCCCACTGCTGCTGCAGGACCCAAACCAAGACACAAATTCAGCCTGGAGAAGAGAAGGCTCCAGGGAGACCTGATAGCAGCCTTCCAGGATCTGAAGGGAGCTCCAGGAGAGCTGGGGAGGGACTCTTGGTCNAGCCTGGGAATTGCCCCTTAAGATTTTAGGTTCCTCTGTGCCTCTGGAGCAAAAAGGGGACAGATTAAGAGGTCACTCCTGATATCAGATATATTCTGAGCACCAGGAATCATTAAGAGATGTCTCCACAACCCCTTCAAGCTGTGCTAACTCCCTAGAAGCAGCAGAGCCCCACTCTCTCAGCTCTATTTCGTTTCACTGCAAGCACATCAGAGGAAGCCAAGCCAGAGGTTGTGCTCCCCATTATGAAGCTGGAAATCAAGTTGCAAGAGGAAAAAGAAAAATAATAAGGCAACCAAACCCAGAGTAGACACAGTTCTAGGCTGTGCCTGTCATCAAGATGCCTCCTGAGCTGTTTCCACCATCACCACCCCAACACACAGCAGTTTCTGCCCAGAGTGTTCCCTCAACACTAAAACCTCCCCGTTTTTATTCCCCTTTTCAGGGCATTAATTAACCCCAGTGTGTGGCCCATCCAAAACACCCAGCCCTGTGTTAAACCACCGTGTTTCATGGGGGAGAGGAAAGGGATAAGGAGCCTCTTGGCTCTTCGGAAGGAGCGATCATCTCACACACATTTCAGCAAACCCATGGGCTCCCACGTCCTCTCAGCACATTAGGAAACAGCTGACTAGTTCGTTATTAGAGAGTCTGGTCCAGCTGAACTCCTCCCTTCCTGTCCTCTGCCTTCCAGAAAGTTGGTCTCTCCCTTTGGAGAAGTCTCTCACCTACAGCAAAGGCTCCAGCAAGAGGCTTTGTCCTATTTCGGTGAGAACAGGAGCTGCTACAACCTCTCTCCTGCTCTTTTCTTCACCAAGGACTCCAGCAGGAACATCCTGAGAGCAGTTTGCTTCCCTGATTTCATCCCCAGCTCCCTGTATCACAAACTCTTCCAGGTGCACAACACAAGCATGTTTCTTCTGCCTAAACTCTCCTCCCAGGCAACTTTCTTCCCCTGCCATTCCTTTCTCCTCTGAGGCCTTGCTGTGTGCACAGAAGACAGGACAGATGGACAGGCTGCTGCAGCCCGAGGTGCCCTGCGGGACAGCAATTGCAGGATGAGGTAAAGCAGAAGGAAAAGGGTGCTCAAAGCTGGAGGAAAGGATAGTCTGGGGCTGTTCCCAGGATCTGGAGCAAGCCAATTGATAAATACCAGAGCTGGAGCTAAAGGAAAGCTGGGCATTCCCAGCCAAAAAAAAAAAAGCCCAACTGCTTTGGAAGAAGCCTTTGGCCCTGGCTTTGGTTGCACAATCTCCAAGCAAGGCACTCACTGTACTCCAGGAGCAGGAGGCAAACGGGGATAAGCAATTGCACACCCCCTCACACAGCCCAAAGCACAGCTCAGCACAGGCCTCCAGCTTCCCACCTACCAAAAAAGCCTCCCAAAAAGCCAACACTGCAGTTTATCCCATGCAGCTGCCTCTGGGGAATGCAGCATGAAAAGCAACGAGATCTCAGCCTCCCTCAGGGCTCAGGAAAGTCAAAGGCACACACCATCCTGGACAGCCAACTTCTGGAACTCTCAGGGCTCGACAGGCTTCGAAAGCTCAGGGGAGAAGCAGCAGCAAGGAGAACCTCCATCATTCTTTCCAAAACAGCATTAAACACATCAACAACTGCTAGGTAAATAAAAACAGGAAACCCTCCAGCTTGAGGCTTCACAACACTCAGCAACACGACCTCAAACTTCTCTGGATGCTCAAGTCATTAAAAGAAAACTCCAGTTTGCTCCCACCGCCCCACAACTTCAAGCAAATCCTACCTTATCATGCAGAGAGCAACTCAGATCCAGTCAGGACTTCCTCTGCTTCAGGATACTGAGACTGTTACACAAAGGACCTGGAAATAGGAGGGAAAAGAAAGGTATAAGTCTTCAGAAAAATCAAGATATAACACCCTCAGACCCTTCTTGCTGCTTATCAAGACTTTAATGTCCAAGGTCACTACAAAGAGAATATCAAACACACCAAAAGACCTGCTTTCTTCCTTCTTTTCTTCCTTTTTTTAACCTTTCCCTACAAAGCCCAGCCTCAGCTGAGCCTGACTTATAGAAACTCCTTGTCCTCACCTCCCCACTCCCTGCCAGGACAGGTTAATTGGAGCCACAAAGTCACCCTC
Organism: Thinocorus orbignyianus; assembly: GCA_013400375.1. Classification (NCBI taxonomy): domain Eukaryota; kingdom Metazoa; phylum Chordata; class Aves; order Ciconiiformes; family Thinocoridae; genus Thinocorus; species Thinocorus orbignyianus. The sequence continues at coordinate 319,121 of VXBW01006913.1, forward strand.
CTTCTCTTCTGCAGGTGGGACAGTTTATTTTATCAGCCCTTTTCCTCCTCCTCCTTGTTTCCCAGTCAGTCACAGGTGGCCCAGGGAGCTGTGCTTTAAAATCCCTGACACTGGAAGCCCTGGATTTTTCCTGCCTTTATCTAGAAAGCTTCACAAAGCTTAGAGAAAACACAGGGAACTGCTGTGCAAGAGATTTTATCGGAGGCACCTGGAAGCAGAGGCCAAACCCACCTGTGCAACAGAGAGACACCCCCAAAATAAAGCCCTGATGGGAAACCAAAGAAGAAAACCACTGCTGTGCATTCCCAGAGGGATGTAAACCCAGCCTGTGTGTACCCACACACACACATGTAACACACACAAGTGTGCACACACACCCCTGGTGTGCAAATTATCTGCCTTTCCGCTCCTATTTGGCTTGGCTGCACAGCCAGCTCCCAACGAGCTGGGCCAGGAGATATCCAGGAGAAGATAAACACCAGACAGCTGCTGGGAGCCAGAGATATTTGGGTGATTAACAGCTGTGTGGGGCTACACAACACAGCTCCCACCCCCTGCCTTCCCCTCCGACCCCTTCCATCCCTCCAGAACAGGCTGTTTCGCTTCAGATTCTCTCCTTGGCAGGCGAAGGCTGGAGGAGATGGGAGGGGATGCTCTGGGAAAGGTGCAGGTGGGAAGATGTTGCCCCAAATCCCATCCTTTCTCCGACACACCAGCGTTGGATTTGCCCGGGAGAGGGACACACAACTCCAAAATCACTTGTTCCAAAGTTTCTTGAATCTGAATGAACAGCAAAAGAGCTCACAGGGAAGCTTCTTCTCACAGCATTCACGATTCAACATCACCAAATACTTTAGAAAGTAATTTTTTTTGCAAAATGAGATCTTCTTTTCCAGTCCAGGCAGGCAGCAAGGGATGGTCCTGTCCTGGAAGAGGAGAAGTTGGGAAAAAGAGACAGACCTGAGCTGTGGAATAACAGTGGGAAGATAAAAGAAATATCATTGCCCCTTTGTACAAAGAGGGAATGGGATGTGTAATGAGTTGTCCAGCCTGGAGAAGGGAAGGCTCCAGGGAGACCTTCCAACCCCTTCCAGTCCCTCAAGGGGCTCCAGGAAAGCTGGGGAGAGACTCTTGATGAGAGAGGGAAGCCATAGGATGAGGGTTTGACACTGAAAGAGGGGAGATGGAGATGAGATCTGGGAAGGAACTTCTTTCCTGTGAGGGTGATGAGACCCTGGAATAGAAGCTGTGGCTGCCCCATCCCTGGAGGGGTTCAAGGCCAAGGTGTTCATGGAGCAACCTGGTCTGGTGGGGAGGTGTCCCTGCCCAGGGCAGGGGTTGGAAGGAGATGATCTTGAAGGTCCTTTCCAACCCAAACCATTCCACGATTCTGTGATGATGACCGTAGCTGATCATTTTCAAAGAGGACAAGGAAATTCCCGGGTGAGAAAGGGGAAAACTGGAAAACTCTGAGTTTTCCAGTTAGAATGGCGAGCAGCAGCAGCCCAGGACTCCTCAGACACACACAACCGTGGAGCTGAAGACGTTTTGAGGGAGGAAAAGAGTCAAAAAGTGGGAAGTTGCTCACAATGTGCCTATAAAAACAACGTCCAGGGATTAGTTAATAATGTGTGGTCTGAGCAAACAAACACTTCTCCCCATAAAGGCCCTAGTTCAAATAAACTGGTCCTGTTGTTGTTAAAACCCTCCATCTGCAGGGCTGTTTTCCACTGGGGCTGGTGTGAAAATCCAAGGGATCACTGGGTGGAGAAAGAGTCCCCTGACATCGTCTTCGGGGGCCACTTCAAAATCCAGATGTGGCCAAAAGACACCAGGACTTGGACTCATCCCTGCCCTGTGTTTGCATTGAAATTAAACCTATCAAGCTCCAAGTCCTAAAGCTTTCAAGAAGGAATCCCACGTTGGAGGTGCTGAGTTGTCTTGAAGTTGCTTGAAGCCTGAAAACCCTAAAAATCCAGCCAAGGTGGGCAGATGGTTGGTTGTCCCTCATGTCACCACACTCCCCCTGGAGTTTTCCGCCTCCTCCTCCTCTCCCTCTCTGCTCCCAGCTCCCTCCTTGCAGTGAAACAGGTAAAATCCCAGACCTGAGAAATCAGGTCTAGCGCTAAACCCCCCCCCCTCAGTCCTCCAAGAGCTTCATGGGGGAGTGGAGACCTCCCTGGCTCTGCTCAGGTCGCACTTTCATGCCTGATTGCAGCTCATCAAGGCCCAAAGTCTAATAAGGCAAGAACCCAGGCTGAGAGGCTCCCTCTGACAGCTTAATTGATGGGTGTAATTAGGGACTGGCCCACACAGCTTTTCATTAGTGCAGTGCAAGGCTTATTCTGACTCGTGGAGAAACTGCTTCATGGCCAGGAGAAAGGCATCAGCCTTCAGGGGAAAAGGAGGGCAGAAAGGCCCCCAGTGGGGGTGTTCAGCACCTTGAGAAGTTGCAATCACATGGAGTTTGTGTTCTGGGTCCATCTGAGCCGTTTTGGTTCATGGTGTGGGGCATATTCACAGAATCCCAGAATGATCTGGGGTTGGAAGGGACCTCTGGAGAGCATCCAGTCCAACCCCGCTGCCAAAGCAGGTCCACCCAGAGCAGGTTGCACAGAAACGTGTCCAGGTGGGGTTTGAATGTCTCCAGAGACTCCATCACCTCTCTGGGCAGCCTCTGCCAGGGCTCTGACACCCTCAAAGTCAACAAGTTCCTCCTCATCTCTAGATGGAACTTCTCATGTACACGTTTGTGCCTGTTTCCTCTTCTCCTGTCACTGGGCACCACTGGAAAAAGCCTGGCCCCATCCTCCTGACATCCACCCTTGAAGTATTTCTAGGTGTTGATCAGATCCCCCCTCAGCCTTCTCTTCTCCAGACTAAAAAGCCCCAAGTCCCCCATCCTTTCCTCCTAAGAGAGATGCTCCAGGCCCCTCATCATCTTTGTGCTCCTCTGCTGTCCCCTCTCCAGCAGTTCCCTGTCCTTCTGGAACTGGGGAGCCCAGAAGAGGACACAAATGCACCCTGATTAGCATAGAATCATAGAATGGTCAGAGTTGGAAGGGACCTTCAAGATCATCAAGTTCCAACCCCCCTGCCCTGGGCAGAGACACCTCTCCCTAGAGCAGGTTGCTCCAAGCCCCATCCAGCCTGGCCTTAAACACTTCCAGGGATGGGGCATCAACAACTTCCCTGGGCAAACTCTTCCAGTGCCTCACCACCCTCACAGGAAAGAACTTCTTCCTAAGATCTCATCTAAATCTCCCCTCTATCAAGGCTGATGACTCTTCAGTCTCTGTTTCTTTCTCTCTGGACAATCTATGTATCCTCAGATGAGCCTGAGAACCTCTTTCTTTAACTGGTTGTGGCCACGATTCCCTGAGATCTCCCACCACAATCACCATGACGCCTGGATGTCTCTATCTATCCCTTCCTCTGGTTTGCTTCCTGAAAAATTACAAATATTTCCTTACATAGCAAAGGAGTCAGGTTCATTTTCAGGGTGACAGGCAGGAGAGAGTCCTCTGAGATCCCTACTTTCCTTCCTCCCTTCCATCTCTCCAAGCAAAACCTGCTTCTCCCTCCTAGAAGGCAAAGAAAGAGTTTGGGTTTTGTCAGTTTGATTTTCTTACCCCTGGGCAACGTCTGGCTCTTTTTTTTTTTATAGAAAAACTTGTGATTGTAAACGGCAAAAAGCGAAGGAAAAGGAAGTAAACTGGTTATTGTGCCAGAATCCCTCCTGGCATTCCTCCCGTTGCTGTTTTCCCTTACATTTATGAAGCTGGAATAAATCAGAGGTGAGCAGAGCACCAGTAAAGTGATGAAAGGGGAGCAGAACCAGTGCTCTGGTCCCTTCCACTGGTATGAAGAGGTGTAGCCCCACGCAGGCAACAGTCAGCCCGGATCACAAGGAGAATAGAGCCCGAGTGTTTATTAGCAGTCATAACCTTCATCAAATAACACTCCGGGATACGTAAAGAAATCTGTTCCACTGCAGCCTCCCAAGCCAAATAAAGGAGTAAATGGGACTTCTATCCAAAATCCCTTTTCTAAAACTCAGGCACGTTGGGTTCTAACAAAAAAAATTAATAAAATAATAAAATTCCCCATTCCTTGAGGAGCCGCCCCGCATCAAACCAGTGGCCCATCGAGCCAAACCTTCAGCCTCCTTGCTGGAACCAGCTCCAACCCTCTGGATGCCCCAGTGTGAAGCTGGATCCTTGGGAAACGGTGTCCCTGTGTGGAAGGAAGAGGGTGCTCTCCCCAAGGTATCCCCCAGCTCCGAGATCCCATCGACGGGACTGCTTGAGTCAAGGTTTATAAATCATGGAGAATTACATGGGGGGAGAAAAAGAAAAAGAGAGGGAA
>VXBW01006914.1:0-102761 GCA_013400375.1 Thinocorus orbignyianus
AATTCCATGATTCTGTGATCCTTCTGAGTCTAGGATCCTTCTTTCTATGCTCAGCCTCCACCAAGTTCTTCTCTGTTGTGTGAAAGTTTGGGAAGACTCAGTAGCTTGAAGGTCCTACCATCCTCCTGTCTGTGCTGACTTTTCCTTCCGGGATATTAGCGCTGCACCAGGACATAAAGCCCTCAGGTCTCCTCCAGCTCCCAGGTTTGCATGCAAGTAAGTAAATCAGATGAAAATTACATGATAGGAAAACTGATTTATGTATTCCAGCACTGAAACACACCTGTGGCTCCCATTTATACGCTTCAACCAAAGGCCACTGAAGTCTCACATAAATTTCAGGGGTATCTGGCTCAAGTCCTGTTGGTATCTTGACCATCTGTGGAATATGTCATGATATAGCATATTTTTAAGGTTATGCTTAGTTCCATCCCCATTTAATAAAGCAATTAAGTGTGTGATTAATAGGAGCAAGAGGGTAAAGTCTCTGCTGTATGTCAAACATGAACTTTGCTGAACTGGGACTTAAATAGTAATTTACATTAGAGGCTATCCCTATTCAGCATCTGAAAAATAGGGCTTCTGCAGACACAGCCCTGGTAGACATCACTGTGGTTACAGATCTTTCAGACCCAAGCTGTCTAAAATCCAGTAATTTTGAAGCAAAAAACCCACTCTGGTTTCTTGTGCCCAGTCATGTACACAGGATCTTCATTTTACAGTAAATTTGGTTACATTGCCTGAGGCATTCATAATGAAAAACAGTTATTTTAAAGTAAAATCTGACATAATCCATTGGAAAAATAGAGGCAGTGACAACAGTGCCTCAGCTGACCATAACTGCTTCTTTTTCAAGGTCTGGGCAGTTTAGGTTTTGTTCTGCTGTTCAGAGGTCCTCAAAAATTTCCTTCACTTCAGTAAGTGCTATGCAAACGAATATTTCCACTAATAAAATATGCATGGACATCTGAAATGCAAAACATGTACATAAATTGCCGTGTCCTGGCTGAGGCGTTGGAGCTCTATCCATTGACCTGAGCATGCGAGAAGTAATTCAAATCAGCTTAGCCCTCAAGCTCTCAGCTCAGCCGGCGTATTTGGGTAAACTCATGCTGGCCAGAGACTCGAGCCAACCCATAAGTCAGCCCCAGTGAATCTCTCCCCTGGTGGCTTAAGAAATTACCTCTCCCAGCTATTGCCCGTGCTCCTGGCTTGGAGGTTGCTGTTTTCCACAGCAAAAGGAGAGGAACAGAACCTGTGCCCCACCTCAGCTGCTTTACTGCCGCAGCCTGCTCCTTGCTTTTGACTGTAGGTGAAGTGAAATTGAAGCTCAGCCAATGGACTTCACGCTGAAGCTGTTGAAGGCCTGGCTATATGTTCTCCTTCGGACTTCACTGGGAGCATGACAACCACAAATACAGGGATGCTGACTCCTTAAATTGTTGCAGAAAGGCATAATAAGCTCATCTCTTAACACCCTCACAATCGACCGTAACTTCATCTCGGCTGGTGTGCGAGATCCTGTTACCCTGATGACCATTTACTCCCGTGCCTGTGGCTGTGGCTTCTGTAGTGCATGAGGGTGTCGATCTTCCCAGCGTAACTTCCAAAACTCTGTATTGCAGGAACTGGCTTCTTGATGGCAATGAGGCTGCCGCTGGAGGAAAGGTGACACATCAGCTCTCGTTCACAGGATTTGGGCCAAAACATCTTCAGAAGGCCACTAAAATGCCTCAGCTTTCTCTTTGTGACTGTTCAGCCCTGAAGGCCCCTTATGGTGTGCGTAGTGAAAAGCAATAGATGATGTTGTTATGGTTAACCGTCCTCTAAAAAATAGGCAAGAGAAACAGGTTTGGGTTTTTTTCTTACCGTGTAGGGAGCTAAGAGTATCAGCCAGATTTAGAGGGAGATGTATTTTGGCGGTGTGGCTGAGAAGAATTCAGATGGTAGATGAGACTTAGTATTTCTGCAGCTGAATGTGAGCGGATTGGATGCCTATCATGCCTGTGTGGCAGATAAATGATTTGTAAAATTCCTTCCTTGCTTGAATTACACATTCCACAAAATTTAAAATGCCTTCAGCCCTTTCAGTATTGAGGCTGATCCTAATCGCTTCAGTAGTAGCGTGACTTTGCTGGCCTCTGTAATACAATCCCTGATTTACAGCGTGAGATCAAACTCGAGGCCGCTGTGGATGCGTTTTACTACTTCATTCAAAATATCCTGTGTGTTATTAAATTGCCAGCTATCTCTACACAGGCAATCCCAGCTTGTGTCACTGAGCTGTCTGTGGGTTCTGTACCCCACTGAATAACCCTTGAGTCACACAGCTTCCAGTTAAAAAAAAAAAAAGCCAGTTTGATGTATTCTGACTGAAGAATGCTCGATTTAGTCTACCATTGGAGTATGACAGAAGGAGCAATTTCGTCAGACGGAGTCACTGAGATTAAAAAGCTGGTGTCTTAAGTTTACCTGACTGGATTTGCTAAATTGGAAATGGAAGTATTACTGCACTCTCTTCTTCCATCAGAACTAAACGATGGGCCATGCTGAACAGCTGGAAAATGGGAAAGTCTCCAATCACTGCCACGCTTTACAAAATGAACATCTGTTGCAGCCCGAGACAGGCACCTAAGGGAATGTCTACATCATCTTCTGCAGGAAGGCTTAGGCTTTCTCTGCTCACATCCCAAGCAGGTGCAGGCTCCAGGCTAGAGAGAAACCAAGCAGCCAGGTTAGGGTGGCAATAACCACAAGTTAACGTTCCCAGCTTCCCAGCAGGATTACTGGATGAGGTTTGGCACTGTTGATGGGGACTATGCTCCTGGCTCAGGGTGGCTCCTGGCTGGGAGAGACTGCTCAGCAGAACCTAAGTGTGATACAGGTAGAATCTGTGAAAGGGTTGGACAACGTATTGCCTGGCCTGAGCATTTCACCTCACACACTCCAGCAGGCTGTAGGCTGTAAATCTGATTCCCAGGTGCGCTCAACTCCCCTGGCTCACTTCACAGGGGTAATGGGCACCAAACTCAGCACTGTGAATGGCAGCATTTCATTTTGCTTTTAGGTACAGTGTTAATAAGTGTTACAACATCCAAGCCCCTTTTTGGACGTGGCACTAAATATCTATGTGTTATTTTGGATCTTTTCTGAGGGCCAGGATTTGATCTTATTTTATTTTTAAATCATATTTTATTAGGAAACATGTTTAGGGGTCTATTAATCTCTCTACAGCTGACACTTGAGCCCGTCTGTGCAGCAATTTGTTACAACAGTACTAAACCTGGCGCTTTAATTATGGGATGCCAGTTCTTGCTTTTCTGTTGTGAAGTGAACACAGAGTCATCACCGCTTTCTATTTTTGCATGCAAATGATTCACAATGTAGAATGTACTGTACTACAAAAGGGATGGAAGAAAATAGTTCCATGATACATGTTGGGAGACAGAAGCAATGGCTTGCTGCTGTGATTCACGCGTGTCCTGCCCAGGCATTCCAAAAATGGCTTTCTTCACAATTAGCCACAAAATCTCTAAACCATAAAAGGAAAACCATCGGTCTAACAGCAAGTGATTCCGGCCGGCTGCTTGAAATGAAGGAAGGTGATAATTCACAGAGCGGGTGAAATGTCAAGACTTACTGGACATCATCTCATGATTAAGTTGGGGCAGCTGAAACTGGCAGCCTTTGCTCTTAAACTGAAAAGACTCCCTGTGCTCCAAAAACCGACACGGTCTGATGGGAACTGATCACTGATCTTTATCAGTGGTTTGACTGTGGCACCAGTGTCCCCTGCACAGCCACTTGTGGGGGTCAGGGGGACACAAGGGACGGCTGAACTGCAGCCCTGCTCCTTCGGGGAGCTGTGAGGGGCTGCTGCCCACGTACTCCCTGTGGAACAGGCTTGGCAGAAAGAAGGCAGCGAGTAGGCTGAGCCCTGGCAGATTGCTCTTCCCCCAGCACAACTGAAATGTGAAAACAAGGCTGCCGAGAGCACTCAGCTGGATCTCAGCTGAAATATGAAAATGTGGGTGTCGCTTCTCTCAACACGTCTGCATTTTTGGGACCCCCCCTCAAGCTTGGCATTACCAGGTGCATCTCAAGGACAGCATGCTGCTTACAAGGCTTTATACGAGGTCTGAGTATCTGTCATCTTTGACTAGGAGAAGTTTGCAGTAGCTGGAGATGGAATGAACTCTAACTATAGCTGATGATGCCCCTTTTACAATTTTAAAGCAGAATATTTATTAACACATACCTCCTGAGAGCCTTTGATGTATACTTGGAAACGACTCTTGGAAAATATACATACACAAATATAAGTATAGAAGCTCCTACTGGAAAAGACAATTTATTACAGCTGCTAATTCAATCTTTTTAAAACCCAAATAACCAGCAATAATGCTTGTTTAAGTTTTGCCCTTTGCCTGTAGGAATTCATACCTATGTCAGCCATGATTTTGGCCATATTTCTTACAGCAGATAGATAGACCCTCTTCTCTTTTGGGGCTGAATGTATTGCTGATAAACAATCTCAAGGTATCAGTAATGTCTAGCTATCTAATGGAAAGAGGATTTTTGTATTCTGCCAAGCACATTACCCATGCCTTAACTGTCACATTTATATTTCTAGAAGGAACATTTTGTATCTTCAAGATACTAAATAAACATCAGCACAGTACCTCAGTGTTTATTTGAAAGTATAGCAAAGGATTGTATTAAAACAAATTATCATAGGACAGACTTTCTCAGTTTAGTAAATGCTAACCCTTTATTTGAAAATCCTTTAGGATCTCATTAACTGCTCCGTGCCAGGTGGCCTGTTGTGGTAGAAGAACCATTCTGAGTAAACAGCAACTTCTTAAATGAGTTATAGATACTGCTATTACACAATACTTTGCAACAAATGATCTGTAACACCCTTTAAAATTGTACTTCCAGCCTTGGAATTCCAGCCTGAATCTGGTGTGCTATATTGACAAGCTAGGCCTGCTTGCCTGCTGATTTGGAGTACAGCTTTACACTTCCTGTTTATTTTGCTGTGTAATTGTTCTGTGCCAGAAACCTTCTTGTTCGACCTCAAGCTAACAACTAGTTATAAATGGCATCCGTGCTGAGGCTTTTGATCATATACCCTAAGTAATCTCATAAGCAACTGCTCTCCTTTTAAATCTCATCACAATAATAATGACACAAACTGATGTGCTAGAGCAGTGCCACTGTCTGTGGGGGCTAGCTTTTCAATTTCATAAATGCATATCAACATCCTGTGAATGGCTTAAAATACAGTTATGGTCAGGAAAAGGATTTTGTAAAAGCAATGTCTCTGTGTTCTATATTAATTCTGAATTATAAACATAGAAGAATATACACAAGTCCTACTTTCCGGATGTTTTTTTTTTATCCTGGTATTAACCGTCAGGAGAAAGCTCTATGCTATTAACAGCCTAATGTCTATTGCTAAATGTCAGCTTCTCCACATATATTTCCGACATTCATTTAATTTTAAAAAACCTATTCTTTAAACAGTCATGATCCTGAGGGTCTGTGACTTGGGATTAAGGGCTCCTATTTGTTGTTTTTTTTTTTCCTGGGGTTCTGCCCATGCCAGGAAATGCTTTTCCCATTAATCACTTTTACTTAACTAATCATCCCCAAGTCAAATTTGCCAAGTTTGTAAACCAAGGGCCCAATCTTTTGTTAGGTGTTGCTCAATGAATTTGCAGAACTTCTTGGTTTAGCTCAGTGAGAAGGATCGCAGGCCTTCAAACCAGTTGGATACACTTTTCCCCTTCCCTACTGCTAATTGCTGACAGCCTAACCAGGTTCCTGATGCTGCCTTGAGTTTCAGGACAGCCCTGCGGCTGGTGATAAGGGTGAGAACCAGCACTGCCCCAGAGATGGAGGCTGCCACCATCAACCCAGCAGGCTATGGGCCTGATCTCCTGCCTTCAGCACCCTCTTCCCTTCTCCACAATCCATTTGTGGTTGCCATACTTGTGAGGCTTCTCCCTCAATCCCTCTAGTCCACCTCTGCAAAGCTTTGAAGCTACTTTTTGCCATGCTTGGTCCCTACAGTGTTTGTTTTACTACTTGACAGTCTGCTGGCTTGTGGGTTACATCCACGGCTGTCTTCCCTCAGTAGCCCTGCTGCTTACTTTCCCCACTGCACCAGAAACTTGAGTTTAGCAGGAAAACCTTCTTACTCTTCCTTGTTCCAAAAGCAGAAAGTAATTTCTCTCCCTCTCCTAGCCTTGCCCAGCCAATTGGTCTTGTCTTTGAGGAAGGAGAAAACATGAATAATTTAAGAACCGTTCCCACGTCGCGTAACAACATGCAGCCGAATGGATTTGTTCCTATCTCCCTCTGACCAGGATGTTTGCGTCTGCCAAATGTACATAGGAACGTCTCTGCAAGCCTTGCCACTTCTCTGGGCGCCTGCGGCAAGCCTGTTTCACTCAGTGGCTACTGGGAGTGGTATTAAGGTGCTTGTACCTTCTTTCTCATTTCTCTTTTGAAGCATACATAATAGCTATTCTTAACCGCCAGCAATTGAATCCTTGTCCTAGAATAATAACCCGTCAATGAAGTAGTTGTAGAATGAGAGCGGCGGTGTTTTTAATGATAGGGTGCAGCAAGTGTTGGCTGGCCTGCAGATTGGCACATGCTCTTACCTACTACCACAGCCATTTGAGGTCAAAATGCTTCAAGAGCCAGGAGAAATCTATTAATATCATTCTAAGCACTGTGGCTAAGATCCAGGTAAGGAGAGCCTCCAGAAAGTATCTTTAGAGAAGGAAAATCTTTTATTTCCCATTTATATTATGAAAACTGAATATCTGCTTTTATGGGTGGTCCTTAAATGGCCACTGGGTCAGTATCCATGTGGTTTATCTGCTGTGCAAGTAATTGTGTACGTTAGATCCTCCAAAACTCTGCTCTGTTTTGGAGAGCTGACTTTTCAGAACGCTTTTCATTCATAAACCTGCTTTCTTTTGTCATCTGCCACCTCTAGTGTGCTATTCCCATACTGCTTACTCTTTTTTCCACTTCTCTGCCTTGCCCATAAGTACTTCGCTTCCTACTTGTTTTTATTTCAAACATACCACTTTTGATTTATCTGATCTTTTATTCTAAATGATTGACATGTGAAAAATCATTACATGAAAGCTAGGGAAAACGCTGCTGAGGTTAAAGAAAGAAATCTGGTAAGGTCTCTTCTTTTGTAATTATTTATTGTATTTTATATTTACTATGTGTCATAAGGTTGGCCTTCAGGATATGGGAGCCTAAGCTTCCCATCCTAGATAATAGGAGTATTGGATAGCACATTCAAATACTCAAGCTGGTGGAGGCTAAGTCTTTGTCAGGCTGCAAAGAAAAGGCACCATGCAATGTTTTTCACTGTGCATCTCGTGACATTTTAGATTTAAATGGGGCTTATGTGGTTCATGAATTGGCCTTAAATCATCTACATGCTATCACTAAGCATTTTCTTAACATCTGTTCTTTCCTTTATTTAATTACTTATCAAATGTCAAAATGTGATGGCTGACTGAAATGTCCTGTTATCTGAACAAACTCTAACTTCACAATCCTTTTCTGCAGACTAACAAAATAAAGTGAAATGTTAAAAATCAGGGGATGTTCCGACTGCACAAAAGCTTCACTTTTATGCCTGACTAAACCTGACAATCAGAAATAAGGGAGGGGTGTGGGGAGAATTAATAAATATACATTACCCTACCTAATGACTATGAACAGACTTAGGCTGGACCACAGCTGTGGAAGACCAAGGTGCTGGGGTTTTTTCCTGGAGATAAATATGAAAGCCTTTTATGGAAAACTATAACTCAAAACTGGCTTGTGGAAGTTTGTTATTTTCGTTTGGGTTTTGGGCTGTTGTTTTGGTTTGATTTTTGTTGTTGAGTATTCCAAATTTTTCCTGGTTTGCACAGCAAAATGTATGTTTTCATTCAAGATGGGACTCATGAACGTTCTGGGGAAACAGGCATAGCTGTTACAATTGATCAACATAATCTGCTATGGCTATTAAATTATTCTTTGGTTTTGAGGACTGAACAGTCTGCTCAAAAATGTATGCTCCAGCTCATTTCCCAGTAAAAAACGCCCATGGCTATTAGAAAGAAACATATATTAAAAAAAAAAAAAATTAAAAAAAAAGAAAAAAGAAAATGCATTATATAATATGCTAGGGCTATTTTAATATCAGTGTTTTTTTTCTCCCCAGAGTTGCTATATATTTTCTTAATGGCTGAGATCAACTTCTAAATATAACTAGAAATGTCTTTTCTGGATTGCAAAATTCTAAAGTTTGGGCTTAAAATGGGGTGGGGATAGAGGAAAGTTTGAGTCACAGAGTAATTCACTGGCTTTGTCTGCGTACAAGTGATATGGAGAGGACCTCAGTTTTGTCCTGCTCCTAGTTAGTTCCCCTCTCACTCTGAAATAACAGGAGATGCTGAAAAAGTGTCAGTGTTTTGTAACAGTGTTTGTCAAATCTGATCAGAAATAAGCCTTTAATGTGACACTGACCAAAAACAAATGTGAGGGCAGAATCTGTTATAGATACAAAATTATTTTAGCTCAACAGGATAAGCCTATGCTTATTTTATACCTTGCATTTATTTCTGTGGATGAAGAGCAGGGATCAGAGCATCTCAAGAATGACATATCTATTCACAGCTCTGTGCTGTAAAGTACAGATCCCGTTTATGCTCTGAAAGTCTATCGGTTAAAAAGCTCTAGAGAAAGGAGCCAAAGAACCTCGCTGAGCCCCACAGCAGCTCAAGCTGTTCAATGAACAAAGGCAGGAGGACTACAGTTAAAAAAGAAAAAGATGACAGGCAGCGTTTTGCTGTGAGGACTGGAAAAGAAGGTGCTGGTATGCATTTCCTTATTCTGGGACTGGGTTACCTCACAAAATACAAGTATGACTCCCTGGAGAGGAAGTAATACAAAATGGTCTGTATCTCTACCAGTCATTCACAATGCCATGCAGGGGAAACTGAGGCAAAGGATCATTGTGCTGTGAGCAGTCATGTTTCCTTTGGGTCTGTATAAAAAACATGAGCTTATTTATCAGTCTTTTGTCACTCTTTTCCCCTCAATCAAAGCTCTTTACTTGTTAGGCAGGAAGTACGGTCTACCATGGAAGTCCAGGGAAGATATTTTCTTTTCTAGTATCCTGAGCCAGTGTTTCAACTGGTAACAAAGGAAATCTTACTCCTTTTTGTTGCTAATTATAGCCAAGAAAATGGTTGCATCTACTGTTTATAAGTAGCAAGTTATGGTGTGCAATCTGAATGCAGTCTAAACAATGATGAAATATTACTCGGTAGTGATGCACTGGCAGATAATGGAGTTCTCAGCTTCTTGTTTACATTACAACATCCATATGTAATGCCTGATAACGTGTTTGCTGTGACATTGGCATGATTATCTGCATCAGTTAAAACGACTGTTAATTTATAATCAACTGTGATTAGAATACTGTTCCAAGGCATCGAATTATTCACAACAAGAAATGTTCCATTAATCAATCCAAGAGATTAAAGGACAGGGGTTTGTGTTTTTATTATTTTTTTTATTTTAAATTAGCTGCCTAATGATGTTCTTAGGATTTTCTTCTAAAAATTCTGGCATACAGCAAGCAACTACATTTATTCAAAATCCCCACTAATTCTGAGAACAGAACTCAGAAGAAGTTTCTTCCTTGTGCATTGGTCTCTTTAAAAATGCTTGCATCAATGAAAGTACTGTAAAGTAGCATGAAGGGCTCAAAAATTAAGGTAGGTATTCTTTAAAAGACCTAGTTGGAAATTAAAGAAGGCCCTCAACCGAAAAACAACTGTCTCCTTTTACTTCTAAAAAAGGATAATTTGGCAGATATACCACAGGTTGTTTTTTCTTGGTTATGTGCTCATTCTATGAGCTGCACTGAGCCCATGCAGCACACTTGTAAAGCCAAGCTGCTAGAAACCGAATGCATGAAGCACAAACTCTTAATCAGCATCAGAGCTCTTTCTTTATTGCTTGATTTGAGGCAATCTTGCGGCTTCTCAGAGCCATCAGGCATGCTGTTTGTTTAAAAAAAATGAAGTAGCAACAACCCAACTTTCAGTGCATGGAGATGATTCACCACACAGCTACTGGTGCTCAAAATACCGTGAGCTACATTTGTTCAAGAACACATTTTAAGGGCATTTATCTAACTCCAAACAGCTTTTGCTGCTGATGGGCAACATAAGGTCCGTGAGTCACCCAGCACACTTAATCACTGTGGTTAATAATTGGAGAAAAGGAGCTTCCCATAGAAGCAGTTGTGTAATATGGATTTCAATAGGTCCTTGCCCAAGCCTACCCTTTTTCATGATGTGAGGGCTACATCCTCGTATCTCCGCCTCATGAATAACCCCAATGACTTCACTGTGAATGAAGCATGGAATATTGTGAAAGCCTGACTCCACCAAAGCCAGTGATAAAACTCACATTGTGTGTGATGAGGACAAGATCTCACCTGCAAGATCTCACCTTGCAACTGCTGCAGTGGACCGTGCAGAAGCGGCCCTGGGTTTTGCCTTTCTGACTTCTCCCCGAATAGCAAGGGAGGCCGTGGGTGCCAAGAGCTCCTGGGAGGTAATTTTGGCAGAGCAACACCCGGTGCAGGGTTCCCACTGCAGCTCCCTCGTGAGAGAGACAGGCCCCGCAGTGCTCTGGCTAGTGGTCACGGCACAGGTTTTATTTGTGGCAGAAATGCAAATGTCTGGGCTGCGAGGCAGGAGCTACACAAGAAGCTTTGAGTTCAGCAGGCTGAAGCTGCTGCTGTGTTCAGGTACAGAAGCCCCTGAGTAATTTTAATTCAGATTTTACTCCTCTCTGGGATTGTTCATCCCCCATGTAAATTAAGCCACCTTATTTGGGTAGCCGGAATGGTTTTAGAAGACTAATATTAGATCCTCAGGTTAGAAAACTTTGACCCCAAGTTTTATTTAGGATGTAGGACTTATGCGAATTGCAACATGGGGCGGGGGTGGGGGCGGGCGAAATACAACATCTGGTCTGTTTTTATAGCTCCTACTTTAATGCATGGTGGCAAATCCATTTAACTAAGCTGTACAAAAACATCATCACTTCTGCTTAATTATAAATCTGTTGCATATCATTTTGGTTTTTGAAAATGAATATGGATAAACAGACTTACCTCTAATCTATATTGATCTCTATCAAGAGATGAACAGATGATGAACTTAAACCATCCAGTTCTATTTCAGTGCATTTCCCATCTGCGCAGAAATGGAAAAACGTTTACTGTAATTAAGACCAAACACTTCAAGTAAACGATTATGGTAGTAAGAAAAAAAAAAGAAAAAAGAATAAAAAATAAAGAAGAAAGAAAAGAAAACCAAAAACAAAGTAAAGAGCAAAACCACATGTGAGAAAATATTGTATACAGAGGGCAGGAAATATGCCTGTCAGTTTGAGCAATGGATTGTGTTCTTCTTCTTGGCAAAGTGCATTAAGGACATTGCTTAACATCTACGTGCCTTAGTCCTGTCTCCTCCTAAATGGGGGCAATAGGTCTCTAAGGTGAATCGGAGAACATTTTAAAGGCAACTGGTTTGGTTTTATCCTGATACTGTATTAGTCAGAAGTAACAATCACCCATCTTCCAGGTCTATCACTAAACTGGGAAAGACACACAACTACAGTGCTGGAGAAGTGAAAAATTCAAACATACAGCAGGCCATTATGAGAAACAAAAAGGCAAATGACACCCATCATAAGCTGCAAAGGCCAAGAGGGCATCAGCCTTCAACCTTCCTTGTGGGAAGACCCTTGGCTGGCTTAGGTTTATAATTATCACAACATTTTGAAATGGTACACTGAAATTTCTGTCTGCCAGGAAAGAATTTAGTGCATTTAGTGGATGAAGAATCCCCCAGCAGGTTGACGGAATTTCAGTTCCAGAGCAGCATGTGACCTGGTTGGCACTTGTGAGTCCTGTAATCTGTTGCTCCCATCTGCCTAGATTTGGAGAAGAAAGATACGTTTCCTCTTCTTTCTGCTCATCACCACTTGTCTGATGGAACTTCTGCTTAAAGTATCTGAACAACAAGCAAATTGATTAACACAAAGGCTATAGGGATATTCATCCAGAGATGGTAAACCTCAATGACAATGGTCTTGAGTCTACTTACCCAACTGTGAGAAAGAAATATGAACAAGGAGAAGACTGTTTTCAGTTTATCCAAGTATAAGCATAATGGAGACTTCCTTATCAGCTATGACTTAAATTCTCACAGGCGTCTGGGTATTCAAGCTAGCCCTGGGGCCAATTAACACATGCTGTACTCTACACCTCTGAATAGCCCTTCGTTTGATGAGTGTTCTTTAGAAAATCACAAAACGCAACACAATGAGTCTTTCTCTGGAGACAAAAATCATCACAATTATTTCTTCCTCGGAGAAGGAAATACATACACAGTTCCATATTCTTCTTAATTTCTGAAGCTGCAAGAGATCATTATCTTATTTCAATATTCTATTCCAATTACATTCTGTTTCACAATCCTATAAAATTCAAAATAATATGAAAAATGCTTATATACCTACATAGATATGGAAGTGTTATACGTCATACTTTGCACATTTAAAGCCAAACAGTTTACAAAGAAATCCAGTGTCATTTGTTTGTGTGTGCTTACTTGCATTACTTTTCAGCTTGGATAATATCAGTTAGATGGTTTATGATTATTTCCCATTGAATTCCACTCCAGGCTCCATTTGTACCAGCACAGCTCCTCAGTGGTTGAGTGGTTCAATTCCTGTGGGAGAAAGTTTATTTCTTTGTTGGAAGAAAGAATTTCTTCTGGAATTTGTTTAAATTGCTGCTGCCTGCTGATTGATCCTGGGCTTTATCATACTCATGAACACAGAGGCCCTGGTACTGTAATAGATGCCTTGGCAAAACCTGGGTCTGGTTTGGAAATCCTTGCAATGCCAAAGAACTAAATCCTGCCCCCAGTGAGTGCCAGGAATGAGGAATGAGTAAATGTAAGTAAGTTTAAAAATATAAGTAAGTAAAATAAGGATTTGGCCTTACCAAGTTAGCCTGGGAATCCCAAACAGGTGCATGACCCACGTACGTTCGTGGTTGGTGCCATGGTCCTGTCACTACCTCTGCGAAGGAGGTAACCAAGGGGTGCTTGCTTTTTTTAAATTAGCAAAGTCTTATCCTGTGTCTCATTCCTAACCCTCAATTTGCAGAGATTCATGCCTGTACTTGCCTCTAAGAGTACATCAACAAACTGAAAATTGCACTGTATTTGCTTGTAAAAGACTAAAATCTGAAGATCTTCCTGGACATTTTTTCTGGGCTCTCTGTTGTTGGGGGCACTGTGGCTCAGCAGAGAACTCAGGGGGAATGAAGAGGTGTGGTGACCACCGGCGAGTCATTTAATCTTTCTGTATTTTGGTTTCCCTATCCATCTATAGAGATAATGACAGTCTCACCCTTCGAAGACTAATTTTGAGATCTCTGGGTGAAAATAACTATTCAAAGGCACTAATTGTTACTGAACAATATGTGGCACAAAAGAGGCTGGGTTATTATTTGGAGCTTTCAGGTCCTTTTACAGCACAGTATTGCTAAGGATTAGTGCCATCTGAAGAGAAACCAGAGCAGGAAGTCATTGTCTAACAGCCCTGGGAGTTCACTGCTTGTTGCTCCCTTCATTATCTGATATTTCTTGTTTTCCCGTTGTGCGGGCAATGCCAGGGCCTGGAAGCTCTACACCCATGAGGTGGTTTTCCAAGCAGCTATGAACTATTGCTGCTGCCGGTCAGGAACACAGCATCATCTTCAACTCACAAACCAGTGTCAGGAATACAAGGGGAAGGCAAAGCCCCTCTTTCCAGACACAATTTTTCACCTGGAAAGCAGTTTGGAAGTAATTGCAAATGAAGAGGGAGTCACAGGCCACGATGATCAGGGGAAGGAAAAATATTAGGGAAGGGGAGATGATTGAAATTTTTTTCAAAAAATACCTGAAGAGCTGTCATCCAGGACAAAGAGGAATAAATCTGATTACAAGAAAACATGATTAGGTAAATGTTGATCAGAAAAGAAGACTCTAAACTTAAGGAAATGTCCTTATTAATAGTAACAAAAGAACATGCGAACTCTGGAAGTTTTATTTTTCTGGCCCAATTTTAGTATTTTACTTAGGTCAATGTATAATTTAAAGAACTTCAGTGGGAATACTTGTGCTCTAAGGGCTGTGTGTGTCTTATGTATCTGTTGGAGCCAGGGGCTCTGGAGGAGTGGTGCTCTCTGGGCTGGTTAATGTTGCTAAAGTGTTTTTAATTCTATTTTTGCTCCTTCTTTGGTGCTTGTAACTTTTTGAAACTTCATCTACCGAGCTGAACTCTTCCACACGGTTTGCTTTTGAAATGGTTTCATGCGTGTAGGCTTGAGGGAAACCAGTTCAGCCATTTTAAATCAGGAATGGCCTTTATTTTCATGTGCTGGCTTTAAATATTTCAGAAATGCTTTCTAACCCATACTGTTGTTTTCAATTAGAGGTTAACCTTGCAAGGTGCATGGACCCTCTCTGCTGAGATTTCTAAGTCTCAGGGATTTACATCTCAGGGATGTAAAGTTTTACCTTTTTTGGTTTTTGTCATTTTCTTAAAATAGTCCTAAAAGTTCATAAGATGATACAGTATACTGTGTGGGTTAAGATTTAGGTTTCCGCTTAGATGAGTGAAATAAGTAACTGGGCCTTAACACTACAAGCAAAGTGGGACATGGACAAGGGAAACTGTAGAATAAGATTCTAAAGTGCAATACATAAACTCACAGGGTATTACATGCATCACCATTGCTCTTGCTAAAATTGAAGTATGTTACATTTATGTAACTCTTCTCTATGCGAGGCTGAGCAAAGTCTTGGAAAACCTTGCATTAACAGAGAGGGATTGGTAGGACAGGGTATGTCTTTGCTGATGACAAGCAAAGGCAAGCAAGACCTTCCTGGAGGTGTTTTATTTATGTGGCTCTTGGTGATCCTCAGGCAGGAAAAGCTTTCCACGAAGCGCTGTGGCTGAGACACAGATGGGAAACATTGAACTGCATTTGAAAGGCAGTAAAAAATTCTGCTCTTAATTTGGTGGTTGAATTTGTACGGTGGCTTTGGTGTCCTGTGTGTGACTGTCTCACCTGCTTCTTTGAGTGTAACAGCACTGGAACTGACTGCCCAGAGAGGCTGTGGAGTATCCTTCCATGGAGGTGTTCAAAACCCATATGGATGTATTCCAGTCCAGCTTGCTCTTAGGTGACTTTGCTTTAGCAGGATGGTTGGACTGAAAGATCTCCAAAGTTCCCTTCCAAACTCAATCATTTTTATGACTCTGCTATTCTATGATATGATACCCTGATGGCATGGTTTCCTTAAGAGTGGTGAAGAGGGCCCAGATTAGGCCCAGTGTTCCAGGTGAAATGGAAGGAAAATGCATCTTGGGGGTTGCAGTGTGCTGTGTCCTCAGGCCACCCTCCGGAGGGTGATGGGCTGCCATTAGTAGCAGAAAGGTGAGAGTGGCCAGGGGTTGCAGCCTCACCCAGGGAAGCCCTTGTGAACAAGGCATGGCATCACAGAAACGCCTTGCCCCTATTTCATTTGTCTCTCACCACTTTCCTTAATCTTCGTCCCTGTGAAGTTCCTCTTGGCTGATGTGTTGCTTTCCACATAGCCAGGGGTGGGGGTGGGTCCCCCCTCATACAGCCAAGGGAAAATGAACGCTGTTGTGTGTTGTTTATTTTCCTTATGGAAAGACATGGCAGAAAGAGGGTGGAGCCGATGGGCGTACCTGTCTGAAAAGAGAGTGAGGACAAGTGGAGAAACAAATGTTGGGATGGGAGAGCCACCCTTATCAGGCATCATAAATGTCCCTTTGATTGAGACACATCAAAGAAGAAAGCTGTAATATCTTCTGGTATTTCTTCAGAAGATACTTCAGAAGAGTTGGCTAGACCCAGAGCAGACTTCTCCCCAGTATCAGGTGGGACAGGTAAATGCTCCTGTCCCTCAGATGAGTGAGGTCTTTGCAGCCTGTGAACTATTTGTAGTGGTGTTACTGGCCCTGACAATCAGTAACTAACTAAGCTTACAAGATAAAATAGAGTGGTTTACTGCACTTAAGCATGTGGGAACCGTTTGAGATACTGGAAATCATGTGGTCTAATGCTTATTGACCAGTTCTGCCTGTGCCCTGCTTGCCATTTTTGCAGCAGGCTGCTCCTAAAGGGGCAAGGGAAGAGAATTGCTGCTGGGTCTGCATCCTTCCTGGCTTGCCTGCTGCTCTGCTTTGGTACTAAGGAAACACAACTTGTATTTCAGACACCACCACCCTAGTGCTTGTGCATGGACAAACGGCATTCCCATTCTCTGTTTGCACCCCCAGGCACTATCTGCTGATGCTTTAAACATGGGGAGAAAGGACCCCTGTGGCTTTACATCACCTAGTGCAGAAGGAATTTGATGTCAGATCAGACTTTGGACTTGAAATTTGAATAATTCTAAAGGTCACTGCTCCTGTGGAGTCTGGGAGAAACTTGCACCCGAAGGAAGGGGAGAACTTAGGTGGCCATCTGCTTCTGTGTTGTCTCATAACATGCAGGTTGCCAGAGACATGTTTTTTGTCAATCCCTGTAAGCAATATATTGCTTTGTGCTCCATCTAAATGACTGGGACAAAGCACACGTAGAAGAGTCTGTTTATACCTACATGCCCTTCTGGGCAGAGGAATTATGTGCCACTCCTTAGTGTTGAGCAGCACAAAGGTTTCTTGACTTGGCTCACTGTGCCATGTCAGCTCTGCCAACCGGGTTTCTGCTAGGGCTGGTCTGTTCAGGAGACCTTTGGCTCCCCCAGCACACAGAGGACTTGGGAGAGCTTTCGGAAAGACTGATGCAGGAAAGTAAATTAAATCTGAATGCCATAGCCAACTGATTATTTTTTTTCTTGCTTGCAATGGCGTTAATTAGGTGTGGCTTCCTTGTTGTCAGCAAAATGTTACCACTGTAGGACATCCAACAGCCCAGTGAGCCACTGTCCTTCCTGCTAAGTGACCTTGAGCTTGACCTAGCTTTCAAGAAAAGGTCCTAGATGAGGTCCTGATTCTGTAGCCCTCCCACCCCCTGACTTGCCCCAGTGTGGAGAAGTCAGTAGCTTACATACTTGTGCCTTACCACTAACACTTCAGCTATTGTCCACTGAAGACAGCTCTTGACTTGTGTCAGGGTAAGGGCTAGCCTTTGCTCTCAGATTACCTTTACTGTGAATGGATCTGCGGTGCCTGATTTAATGAGTCCTTGAACGGAAGGAAAAGACTGATGAATAACTCAAACCTGCAATGTGATCGGTAGGGTTCTTTGCCACCAATTATGTTTCTGCTGGTGTTACCCAGGGGTTCCCCTTTTAGTAAGGGAGATGGTTCTGCTGTCCCCTCATTTCTCCTTTGAAACAAACTTCATGGTCTGTGGTACTGGTATTCCCACTGTGTAGTGAAAACACATCCTCTGATGGCCTTAAAATAAACAGGTATCTATATAAAATAGCACTCAGCAGCAATCATTAGAAATCGGTGCCTGTGAACTTGGTACTTCCAACCTCCTAGTGTTGCTGTTTGTCTGAACGTGGCTTCCATTCTACTGACGTGGCTGCCTGGTAGGTAGCAGGGGACGCATGGCTGAGTTTTCTTTATAGTTGCTTTCAAATATTTATCTGCAGGAGGATAATGGGAGAGCTGTTTCCTCTTGTCGTCAGAATTTCAGAGAGGATTTTAATCCCCTGTGCTCCTTCTGCTCACGGAACTCTGGCAAAAGTGGCTTGATCTCCTGCTGGCACAGGACCATCTCTCTTTCTTCCTCTCTTTCCTCAGCAGGGATGACTTAGCCTTCCTGGACTGAGGGCATACTAGGAAAGTATCTGTGTTTTGGAAACTCAGCTGAATCTGCTTTTCTGGCCTATAGGGTACAATCACTGAGATAAAATAGGGTTTCCTTTCCCCTCTTTTCTTTTTCTCTATTGCTCCATTCCCTTTTTTAACTGATAAGAAAATGAGTAAAGAGGGAGGATGTACAATTCCAACTCCAGTGCAAGATGTAAGTGTCCAGCACATCCCAGAACTGATCACCAATTTCACTCCTGCCTGCATGGCCATTCATGTCAGCGTGTCTTAAAACAATATAGACCCAACTGCAGCTTCTGTTCTAAGTGCTTATGGCTTACAAAGGGTCTCAAATGAATTGTTTAAAACCTGGATTAAAACTTTAAAAGCTGCTGCAAGTCTGTTATACTGCTCAGTTTTAAGTCAACACAGATGATATGGTTTACAACAGGGCTTTCCAGAGGAACTGCCTTAACGTGCTGCCTGCTCATTACTGTTTAATGCTTCATATTTACCCCGGTCTGAACGGCTCCTCTTCCTTTGCTGTGGCTCTGGGCAATTAAGAGTTTTATTGTGTCTTTGGAAATAGCCAGTGTGCAGCAGCCAGAGCATCAGTGTGCCTGGCCTTTGTATTAATGATGGTGTCACAGGCATGTGCTAACAAAGATAAGGATCATGCGAGATCGCCTTCTGTCTCCCCAAGCCCTCGGAGTGACAGTGTAACCTCTTCTAACATTGTAAAATACAATGCAGCAATTTTTGTGAAACTAAGGGGAGAACCCTACACCAAACAACCCTCCCCTCTGCCCCTTTGCAGGGCGCAGGCACCGCTGTGATGTTGCTGCACAGAAGATGGGGTGTACATGGGGGGACAGAAGCCCTGCAACACCCATGTCACTATGTCGTGATATGCCAGGTGTGCACCCATGTTTTCTTAGTGAGAGGAGGGGCTGTAGCCTCCT
The DNA here is from genome assembly GCA_013400375.1 of Thinocorus orbignyianus. Classification (NCBI taxonomy): domain Eukaryota; kingdom Metazoa; phylum Chordata; class Aves; order Ciconiiformes; family Thinocoridae; genus Thinocorus; species Thinocorus orbignyianus. The sequence continues at coordinate 18,936 of VXBW01006914.1, forward strand.
TACCTGCCTCCCTGCACCCCAAAACTGGCTGTTTCACAGCTGCCACCCCCCTTTTATTCAATGCATCTCATACCTGCTCAAGGCAGGAAAGTAGTTCTTCTCCCCTGAGCCCAGACATGAAGTGAAACTCATCTCTTCTTCCTGTGGCATGAAAGAAAGTCTATGAAGGAGGGGATCCTTTAGCTGCAGAAGGTCATTGTGAGCTCTCCTTGGGAAACACAGTCCCCAGCCACCGGGGCTCAAGGGTACAAGGGGGTGAGAAGGGAGTGTGTGCTCATCCATCTTTCCCAACCCAATTATCATATAGATGTGTGTTACATTTACATTGCGGCTTCTAGTGGTAGAGTGCAGCCTGGTAACTGGAAAGGAAAAAATTCCTCCATAAGGTAACTGAGGAGTATAACTTGGACTGTCAGCTGCAATCCAGTTTGAGGTACAACACTGCTGTTAAGCTTTGCCCTGTTAACTGCTTGATAGAATAGCTGGGTTGATAGATACCAAGATGGTATCTAAAGTCATGCTTAAGCCAGTGTGGGGTGGGGTGTTTTATTTCCAAAACAGGGCTCTTCATTAGAATCATAGACTCATAGAATGGTTAGAGTTGGAAGGGACCTTGAAGATCATCAAATTCCAACCCCCCTGCCATGGGCAGGGACACCTCCCATTAGACCAGGTTGCTCAAAGCCCCATCCAGCCTGGCCTTAAACACTTAACATACTCATTAGTATGCGCACACACAGCAGCGTGTCAGAGGAACACCTAAGGCTTGCAAGATAAACATGTACATCTCTGCTCTCCACGTGGGAAGAGCAGCCACAGAACTGCATCACGCTGGGTGCTCGTCCGTCTGCAACCTACTTGGTATGCAAAGATACCTTTTCTGCAGTGAAAAGGCTTTGATTCACCTGGGTTGAGCTCATTTTATTAGCATTGCAAAAATACTAAGAGCCTATAGAGCTGATAACCTTCTGTTCAGTCTGATCATCTGCTACGTATGTGATCCTCGCAGAGATAATTCAGAAAGGTGTGTTTATGGCTTTGAACTTAGCAGATATGGATATGCCTGGCAGTTTCACAAACATGTCCTTGGTTGAAGTCTGTTGCTAAGCAATAGTTGAAGATAAGGAATATATACAAATCCCCAAATGCTCAATTTTTAGGGCACTAGGCACTCATAGGAGAGAGGTATAGCAATGTCCTGCTTTTGTCTGGAGCACCCAAAAGAAATTTTAATCTTTGTTAGCCTGACAATAGCATTAAACTGTAAGGATCTGGAGTATGTTTCCCCTCCTGCAGCCAGCTGTAGCGCACAGTGCATGAATAACCATCTGTACTCCACATCTGAGGTGACAACGTACAGAGGAAGGACAACTCCTTCTACCTGTGCCTTTATTTATGGCAGGCTTTGGCACGGGGAGATGACAGGAGCCTTTCACTTATTATCCCTCCCTCTGTGCCTGCCATCCACAGGGCCTTTGTAGCCAGAGGTCACCTCGGTAACAGTGTCACCCACGTTGCCCATCAGCCAGTGAGTCACTTCATAAGCAAAGGGGAGCCCCCCCGTTGGTGGTTCTGTGCTGCTGACATCTCTTGGATTGCATCACAAGCTGGGACTGATTTCACCTGAAAATGAGCACGCTTCTGAAGCCCCCACCTGCCCCATAGCTGCAAAATCACTTGGTTTCCACCCCTGAGCAGTTTTCTCTTCTCACTGCCTGCCTTTGGTGGATGCAAGCAGTGCTCCGGGGGCAGGAGGCGAGCCCCATCCCCATGTCTCAGCAGAAGCCTTGTGGAAAGCCTTCTTGTCTTCTGCTCTCCCCGTTTCTCCAGTGCTTGTGTGGGAAAAGCTGGTAGCTGCAGGAGCTTGGCAGCAGCGGTGGGCTTGAGCTGAACTGACACACAGGGTGCAAATAGAGTCATAAAGTATATGTGGCAGTGTGATGCATATTAAAGCGATTCGCAGGGTAATGTTTCCCTGAATATATTCTTAGTAACAGAGAGAGGCGATCTGCCCACCTTAGCTGTAGGCATGTTACAAGGCCCACTGAAGAGGCTGGCAGAAGCCAAACACAGTCCTGACTCCAAGAAGACCTCAAAGCCTGGGTTTTCAAGGGTCCCATCCCCATCTCCTGTGCCCTATGACTCTGCTTCGCGTGGAGGCCCCGTGCTGAAAGCCCACAGGCGAGCACATGCTGCCTCCTGTTCCCGGCTCTCAGTGGCATATATAAAAACATGCCCAAGAAATGACTGTACTCCCTTGGGAATGAGGAAGGACCAGCCTGTTGGCTAAAATGAGAGGAGAAAGTTTTATATCTGTGTTCTTACTAACTCTTTATTAGGAAAAACAGAACTGTTTGTCTGGTGCCTCTTGGACCTTTGGCTTTAATACCGAAATGACCTTCGCACAAGCCTTCTCCAGCTTCTTCCCAGAGGAGAAGGCAGAAGTTACAGTTTTCTCTGGCTTCAGAGCAGAGGCTTAAAACTGGGCTGCAGCTGCCTTCTCTAGTGAGGCCACAGATGAAGCAACTGCGTTTTAGCTCAGGAGATGTTAACCCCTTTGCCTGCAGGGTGGGCCACTGAAATGCCAGCTGGCAAGAGGTCTAGTGAACCTCCTTGGAGTATGTCCCAAAGCAGGCAAAGGGTCTTCTTTCTCTCCTTTTCTTCCAGATCTGGGAACTCTGAAGCTCAGGCTGAAGGATCACCTTCTCCTCTCCTCCTGCCCTATGTGCTCACACAGAAGGTGTGTGTTGGGAGGGACTGGAAAAAAGGAAAGGAAGCTCTTTTCTTTTTCTGTATCTCCAAAGCCTGCTGCCAAACACCGTCAACAGCATTTTCTGCCTCAGGCCTTGCTTTGCCAACTTCCCTTTCACAGAATCACAGCATGCCTGAGGTTTGGAGGCATCTGGAAACCTCCTAGTCCAGTCCCCTTCTTCTGGCAGGGTCGACCAGAGCAGATTGCTGATGTGATGGGATTTTGCCTGTTGCAAGGGGTGTACGCCCTGCAACCTCTCTGGGCAACCTATTCTTGTGCTTGGCCACCCTCACTGAAAGAAGTTTGGTTTCATGTTCAAATGGAATTAATTCCTTGTATTTCACTACCACCACTAGCATACCTTCGTCGGAGCTGGGCCAGGAGTCCCTGCCTTCAGGTATGTGCTCAGAGAAGGAAGGATTGTCTTCCTTCATGTGGTTTCTGGGGTGCTCCATTTGTTCCCATGTCGAACAGCTACTCCTGTCTCTTCCAAGTGGGAGGAAGTAGCAATATCTCCTCTTGGCTTCCAATAGATTTAAAGGTCTGCTTCCACATTTCTTACAGGTATGTGAAGTCATATGTGCAAAACCTAATTTGAAAAACAAGCTCGTCTACTTAGTATGTACTTTGCAGTCTCTGGTGACGGTGTTCCGGGCCACCTTTGTGCTTTGCTGCCAATGTGAATGAAGACATCTTGAGATCGTGTACTACCTTTTCTGTAAGTTACTTTTTAACCTGATAATACTATTATCATTTGACCTCTAAAGCCCAAGAATACAAACGCCTGGGCTCCTGTTAACAAACACGGCAAGAGCTTTTCTATGTATTCTCCTGGGAGGGTTTGCTTGTGGAAGTTACTTTTGTTGTACCCAATTCCACTAAATACGTCTCCAATTTGCCTGTCTCTACATCAAATGTTACATGTTAAGGCGCTTAGAATAAGAGCTGCTGCCACTCATGTTAACTGAGAGGTGCACAAGACACTGAAGTGTCTGGTTTCTCATCACTTACGGGACGGATAAAAGTATCTGTCGTACTGACTAGTCCATCAAATATGAATGATGCAGATAGAGTGGCTGTTTACACACAGTGATCTATTTTAGTTAAATTGAAAACACGCACAGGGGAGTGTTTCAGCTTTGTGGACAGAAAACACTGGAAACTTTTTTTTTTGTTTCGTCTTTTCCATTTGCCAGTGACAATTAGCTCTCAGGGGTGCCCAGTCTGCAGCTGGGAGAGGATGAGCTCTCTTCTTCCGGGACGAAATATCCAAATATCGTTAGTTATCCAACCAAATCTCAGGAAACTGAGGACAAAGTGCTTGCCTCCCTTTATCATTCCAATTTTACCTGAACACTCAACTATTTTGTAGGGTGTTAACATAAGCATTTACAAAGCCGGTCCCTCTGGAGGATGACAGCAATTGTTTTGCTTAATGTTTAATGGCTTCCTCTCCCCCTGGACCCTGTGCCAGTGCACGCTGTAATGAACAAGCTCTGGAAGAATATTAGAGCCTCACTTCTTCTATTAGGACACTTTACATAGAAATTTATTTTGCACTACCATGAATTACATAAATACACAAATAAAAGGTACGTACGCAATAACTGCTTTCAGAGAGTGTTGTCTGCAGCAGACTCATTAGGAGAATGAATTACTCTGTAGAAAATCACTTAACCTTTGTGGATTTCCCAGTACTGTGTTTATTAATGCCCTTGCTTTGTTTTGAAGTAGTATCTCTCTGTTATCTGAAAACATGCTCCAGATTTGAAAATTAATGTACAGCATTAAGGTTCCCTCTGAACATACTAATTATACAGAAAGCAAAAAGTGAGGTCTCATTCTGCTCTCCCACATCTGTGTATAAAAGAGTATGGATGCATCTCCCTCCCCCGCAAGGACTTTTGAAACCAGAACCAAATGGTGCAGGGAGAAACTTCTTTGGAGGAGAAAAAGAAAGAAGAAAAAGGGCTTTGGTTTCCATGGGCAAATGCTGATTACAAGCGGAAAGCTTCACTGAATAGCCTTTATCAGGATGTGCCCGCAGGGCTCAGTGGCTAACATTTCTGTGGAAAATCCTTCTCCAACAGCAAATGGAGATGAGGGAAAGTAGCAGACTAACTTTTTTTTGGCAAAAGATCTATGTCGGTTAGAAAAACAATGCTCAACATGCACATGTTTCTGTCAGGAAGACTTTTAGCAGCAATATGGCAACTCTAGTGATTTTGCAAGTAGTGAAAACAGGATGCATCAGGAACAGCAGGCTCGGTGCAGGGCAGCCCACACAGAACCAGCGCTGCTGCGGGAAGCTGTGTGTCTCTATGTGGAGACCTGCACCGGGAGATATTTTCAGCGGCAAAGCATCTCTTAAGCTTTATATAGTATTTTTGTGGTAACAAAAGCTAGTGATTAGTCATTGAAAACTTCAAGAGACCTTGGTAACCTGACTTCCGACTTGTTCTGTGGCAAGTCGGTGGCCTGTCCTGTTTGTTGGGAGAGCTGTGACCCGGACAACTGAGGAGAAGCTGTTGTAGGTGCAGTCAGGGTGACTCATGCCATCACGCCGCTGGCTGCATGGACATATGGGACTATGTCATGAAGGCAACGGAAAAATCTTGTTCAGTAGGTTTTAAGTCTGTAGCCTCAGTTGAGGGGCATACTAATGGAAATGAAGCAGACAGACAGTAATTCTGAAGAGTAACGGAGCAGACTGGTGTTCCTTGAATCCATTGCATTTGAGGTTTGTGGGGTTTGATGCTGCTGTTGTGGCAGAGATGCTTCTGCCTTTCCTGGCAAAAGACATGCCAGTGTATGCATGCTGCCTTATGCTTCTATCTTATATAGCTGTAATTATAACACTGCGGAGTCAGTCAGTAGAGAGCAAAGGTTATTGGCTTCCACTGATAATTTTCAGGTGATATTAATGCAAATAGAATAAAACTTTGGCCTTGAGGGCAAATCTTCAGCGAAAGACTACTTGGAATAATGAAACCTGTTCTACAAGCCATGTCATCCCAAAATGAATTGACAAGCAATATTAACCCAGCTGACACTCCAGGCTCCGTACAGGTCCAAAGCCCTGGCACTGAATGAAAAAGCTGGCACTGGAGCAGGGAGCGGGGTGCTCCTAAGGATGAGTATGCTCTACCTGGCAGCATATCTGAGCCTTGCAATTACTTAACTGTAGAGTAAACAAAAAAAATCCAATCTTTGCTGCTTCAACATCATCTACTGCTTTATCCTTTGCACGTTGTGAATTTGGTACAGAGTATTTGCCAGCAGGGGAAGGAAGGCTGGGTATGGAGGGTGTTGCAGATACTGCCCTTAAAGTAAGTAGAAGATCTGGAAGGGGGCAGGGGAAGGAATCAAGGTGATGTAGAGAGGGAGATTCAAATCCTGCAGCCTTTGTGCTCTGGTGTTAAGCTTCCACCTTAGAAAAGGAAGCAGCTTGTAAGAAACGGCTAATTTAGGCAGGTTATGAACCAGTGGACTTCAGTATCCTATGAGTTATATGAAAGTTCTTATTGCTGGAGTTTATAACAGGTTAACCCGGCATAACAGGATTGTGAAATTTCTCAAGAGCAATACCAAGTGTTTCACACATGGACTGAACAACTGAAGGGTCATGTCTGTAAAAGCTCCTGATCTGAACGGTGTAATTTGCAAAGACAAATACAGCAAAGTAACGTATTTCTAGCAGACACATACAAGAAGAACATACCTTGTACCTTTTTAGATTTTTCTCCTATAAGAGGAGTTGGAGAAGAAGATGATACTAAAGCAGATTAGTGGTATGTTACCTTTATCTTTAAGAAAAAAGTAATGAATTTTAGCACTGCTTTTTCTAGTGAAACCAAAGCAGCTCTGATTTTAAGACCAATTTTGTTGTCCTGGAGCTAGAGTACGATGGTTTTTAAGCTGATACTAAAACATAGCTTTGTAAATCTTATCTGATCACAAGTGAGTATTTCCTAATTATAACAGCAGAATTAAACTCTTGAACAAAAATGCTTCCTGGATACTGCAAATCTCTTTCTCTTTTAATTTTTACATAATGAAATTACAGGACCCACTGTATGTGGATGAACATATTTTCCTATTTTCATACTAGGTTTGTAACAACATCTTTCATGTGGGGTGATTGGATGCTCAGGTGCTTAGTTAGCGTTTTGGTTTTCCTGGTAGAGTCATCAATGTGAGTGAAAATGTGCACACACGGATTTGAGAAAGTGGACACTGCCAAATCCATTGATCAAATGTTCAGAGAGAGAAAAGTTGAAGACCTTTTTCAACGCTGTAGGATGGCTGTTAATCTCTAATTCAACAGTGAATGGTGAGGCCTATAAATTTAATTTTCTGGTTGTTCTTTTGCAAAACATGCATGCGCCTTGGTTTTACAGATGCTTGGAGGTTTTTGGTTTTTTTTCTTAAAGCTCTTCAACATGCACACGTTCTCATCTTCCACCTCACTCTCCCAAATGCAATCATCTCTGTGCTGATTGACCTAAGTGATCACCATGGTTTCCAATTCAATTCAGGTCCCCAAAGAGGACTTTTAATTAAGAAGCTCTAATAGAATCTAGGAGAAAATTCTAAGTCCCCAGTCTTCAGGCTGTGAGCTACAGATCCCAGGGGTGTCTATGACCAACTAGTACGAGACCCTAAACGTGTCCTTCCTGGAAAGGTCATAGCTTATGGAGAAATCTGCGTAACCAAATCTTAGAGATGTAGACAACACCTGCAAAATTCCTAGGGATCACAAAAAATTGAAAAGCCCTCCAAAAGGCTGCTGTTGAGCTGCAGGTGATAAGAGAAGACTGAGGGGTTTCTGATCAACGCTTATAAATACCTAAGGGGTGGGCGTCAAGAGGATGGGGCTAGTAATTTTTCAGTGGTGCCCAGTGACAGGACAAGAGGTAATGGGCACAAACTCAAACACAAGAAGTTCCATCTAAACATGAGGAGGAAATTCTTTAAAGGTGGCAGAGCACGGGAACAGGCTGCCCAGAGAGGTGGTGGAGTCTCCGTCCCCGGAGACATTCAAAACCCATCTGGACATGTTCCTGTTCAACCAGCTCTAGGTGGACCTGCTTTGGCAGCGGGGTTGGACTAGGTGATCTCCAGAGGTGCCTTGGGGTTACCATATCATTCTGTGATTCTGTGAGTGAGTGATCGAGAGAGTGGTGGAATTGGAAGCAGCAGAGAGAAGCTCTGATGGTGCTGCAACTACAGGTCTTCACTAGTGCTTTGCTATATGTGAAAGCACGCCTGTTTTGATAGCAAGACCCAAAATATTTAAGACCTAATTTTTACTTAGAGTGTGTTTGAGCCAGCCACAGGCTAATCAGCATCACCTGAATTGCAGGTGTGTACACGGGGGGGATTTCCAAAAGTCTTAGGGATTGTTCTATATTTATTTCGGTGGGGACAATCCCACCTCATGTGCACGTGTGTGGAGCACTGTATGCTGATATTTACTCAGTAGCTCATACTAATCTCCAAGCAACAACTTGTGCTTGCTGGACTGTGGGTGCAATGTTTGGTAATGCTGTGCGGAAGCATTTGAGAATGCTTTCACACCAGGAGCTCCAGCATTACCCATGGAGGAGAACAAAAAGGTGGAACTGGAAAACACTTCTGAACTCTTTCAAGTATGGTATTTGCTGAAAAGCAAAGTTCCAGAAAACCAGAGCCACATATAAACTTGAGATAACTTTGGTGAACGGTTCTTGGCTGGAGGACAAAAAGGAAAATGCAAATGTTCTGTGTAGATTGTTTCAGGATTAAACATCTTGAATTTTTGTTTCAAAATGCTCTCCCTTCTGGCGATTCTCTCAAAACTTCTGGTCATATAAAACTTCTGGTTATTGAAGACATTACTTGAGGACTCCTGTCAGAACAATATTTTGTTTAATTGGAAGGCTTTTTTTTTTTAAGCTCTTTATTTAGTTGAAAATCTGAAGTTTTTCTTTGGAATGTAGCTTGAAACAATTTAATTTTTTTTTCTCATCTGACTACTTCTTTGTTAGCTGGCTGAACACAAAGAGCTTTGCAAGTACCCATAAGAGGATGATGGAAAAGTAGAACAAATTAATAAAAAAAAAAGCTTTGGTTGTGATAAGTCATCCCCTTGACATAGCCAGACCCGGACCGCTTGGACAGAAGTACCTGCACCTTTCCATATTTTGTAGTTGCACCAACGTGTGCCCAGTGTGGGCCACTCCAGTGATTTACAGAAGAAGTCCTGTACTGCATTAAGATAATGAGTGAGTGGAAACTTCCCTTTGCTCCCCCTCTGCAGAAGAAATCTGAAATAAACAGGGTTTAGAAGGAGGACTGCTCCGTGCTGTGACTAGGGCACGGTACTCACAGGTGGGAGGCAGGCTGCAGAAAGGAACAAAACCCGAGCCATACTAATTTAACTGGTTCTGCACAGAAAAACACCCCCCTCTTGGCTCAGCTCCTGGTGGACTTGGTTTTCCATCTGGTGAAAAATGGGGATGAAATGCCTCCCTTGCTACCCTTTGAAAAACACTTCAGTATCCTCCTAGGAGATATAAGAGCAGCATCATTATAATTGGGAAATGAATTGCTCGCTTGCTGGATTTAGCAGCTTCCTGTTTTGGAAACCCGAGATACCATCTCAAATTTCTGTTTGTTGTCAGCCGAGAAGAAGAAATTCCAAGGCTGCGAAGCCTCTGGTGAGGCAGCGCTTCATTTGCTAATTGTCTCTGCCAGACAATGCCATTTACACTGAGTGCAAAATCACCTCTAACCTCCACTGACCAGAAAATCGTTATATCCTTGAACTCCCAGCCTTCTGAAACCGTACCAGGAGCTGCAAACTCGGGCTGCCTGCCTCGGCTCCTCTCACAGCACAACAAACTACAGCAATACTTGCTGCTGATTAATTTACAAACATCCCTGCTCCCAGACCTAATTACGATATTGTAAGCAACTGCATTATATGAAAAAAAGATGTCTGACTTGTCATGCATAATGTAATGAATCTTTTGCTTCCAGGACCACCTTGCTTGTGTCCTTTGAGAGGCAGCCAGAGCTGAGCAGGAGGCTGGTGGCCAGGGCTGGGTCCTGGGCTCTCAGGCTGGATGGGTGTCCCTGGTTGTGGTGCAGGGCAGAGACAGAGAGAAGGTTCGGAGAGACCTTTGCAGCCAGGAGGCTGCTCAACGTTTGCTCTTACTCTCACAGCCTGGGATTTTGGGGGGTTTCTGTCAGAAAAGGTGGTGAAACTGGAGTTTGCCTCTGTGATAGCTTTTCAAGTAAGGAAATTGCCTTCGATTTTGCCTTTTTCACAGCTCTTTTGCTTTTTTAGGGCATGTTACAGTGCTTGCCATTTTTCCTGTATAAGATTCAGATGTTCTCTATCTGCTTCTCTTCCTCCATCAGCCAAATGGTCACAGCGGCTGCATCAGTCTTCAAAGGGACCAGATCTGCAGATTCAGGGGAATGACCTGTAAGGTTTTTTTTCTTCCAAAAATACAACACTTGCTTAACTTGGGGCACTGAGAAAACCTTTGGATATTCTGCCCTTTGGTTGGTGAACATGTGGGGATGTGTTTGGCTGTGAGACGTTGCTCTTCATTTTGGAGATGACATAGCAGAGGAAAGTGGTTTGAGCCACAGCTCAGTCAGGTGCAGTAATGACTGTGGACGGCAACAGAACAAGCCAGCGATACCTCGATCTGCTTTCTGTAACACCAGTACTAAAGACCAATAGATTACGTGTATATTCTGCCTTTGTTCCAAAAACTGGTTCAGGCACATCTTATGGGGTTAAGCTCAAAGCCAAGGCTCCTGCTTTGGTGACTCCACAAACACCTGACAGGCAGAGACTGCTGTGGAAGTGAGTATCTGGACGGCAGCAACACTTCTCATCTCTCCCTCTGCTTTTTATGGGCCTGCTAAATATCTGGGGCAGGAATATGCTGTATGTATGAGCTGGTTTTACCCATTCTGCAGCAGAAAGACAGAAGTGGAGGTACTAATCAATTATTTAAAAATATGACGTATATATTAAAATACTAAAAATGATTAAATTATTTTTAATGACTTCTCAAGAGTGTCATGTCAAAATTACCACTGAAACATAATTTGGTTCTCTGCAAGGGAAGAAGTTATTCTGAATTAAGGGTGGAGAGTACCCAAACCACCTGGAGCTCCTCCCCGCACAATAAGGGGAAAAAAGGTTTATTTTTCTCCCATTTAAATGGAAACGGAATATTAAAAATCTGTACGATGCAGGAAGCAGGCAATGCACCACATTAGAATGGAAACAAAGACGAGTTGTCTCCCTCTGAGGGAACTGAACAATGAAATTCTCCAATTTTTACTGGGGTTTATTTGTACACCCTAGTTTGGCTCCTACTTAGAGGGGCTGTGGCAGCCTTCTCCATCCCTCTGCCCGCCCCCACCCCAGAAACCCTACACCACTGTTTTCCTTCCTTTCCGTACTGCGGGAAAGAGCGGGGAAAAGTCAGAGCCAGTATTTTGTTCGCTTCGACTTCCAATTTTGAAGGCATTGAACAAACAGCTGAAGGACTTAATTCTGTTATTGCGCAGAGGAACCTTGCTCTGCTTGGGTTAGACTGAATACACTCAAAGCAGCCACAGTAATGAAGAAATGTTCTTCAAAAACCCTGCCCTTAATCTCATTTGAGTATGAAACTAAGGGGCTGGCTTTTTAAGAAGGCCCTCTTGAAGCTTGCCCAAAAGATTAATGTGTAAATGCAAAGAATGCTCTGGAAGCTCTTGAATGGAGACATTTATTTCCAAATAACCCCAGGAGTAACGGTTTGTAGCAAAAAGATGATTAATGGCATCATGGCCAAAACAAGGTGAGTGCCTGAACTTGACGGCACAGTATTTGCCTGTTATCTCGATGTTAGAGTTTCTCACACTACCTTTGTTTATTTTTACTGGAAGAAGCACAAGAAAAGCATGATGCTCGCTTAAATCTCCATAAATCCAAACATCTGAAGCTACATTACTCCTTTTTCCTGGCTCTGTTCCTCTCTGAAAGCACGCTGCTTGCCTGCTCCCTCTCCTTTTTCCCATGAACTACAGGGTGTAGGCCAAAATACTCTTTGCAACTGGTAGCCTGCTGGGCACACTGGGTTCCAGTTAATATAACAAATGGGCACTTCATAATGCTTGAAGTATCTGTGGCATGAATACATTAAAAGTCCTGAAACTGGCAGGAAATACGAGGAGCAATTTTGTTTTCCACAGGGTCAATTTTATTTGTCTGCTGCGAACATCTTCCAATGACAAAAAAAGAGTTGTTACACGGAAAAACGATTCCGACAACCGCGTTAAGAGTATTCGAGTGGCAGGTAAGAAACAGTTGTATGAGCATCTCTCTGCGCACCGAGGTCTTACTTGTATCATCATGGACCGCTCCGCGATGCCGCTGCGTTGCATCCCCATCAATGGTTCTCGCTACAGACTGTGGGGAAACAGGCTGGATCTTTTAGCATTCTGGGATCCTGACTGGTTTTGCTGGAGCTGAAGGCGCGAGCCAGTTCGTTAAAGGCAGTTGAGGAACCACCTCCGCAGCTGCGGGGGTCAGTGGTAGCTTCAGCTTCTCACTGCTAAGAAAATAATTCCTTATCTGACTGTGCACCGATATCCTCGGGCACTGAACAACAACAGCAGCTTAGCAATGGGGAGACCATCGCCTGGGGCCGGGCTTAGGGAACAGCCAGAGGGTTGGTGAAAGCAGCAGGAGCGAGGGGGTGCTGGCAAACGTGACCGTGCGGCTGGTGGCAGTGGCCACCTCGCAGGTGACAGCAGGCACCAAGGCAGTGCTGAGGGGCACCCAGGCAGGCACTGCAGATGTCCCTTTGGGCAGAAAGCAGCTCTCCTCAGCCAAATCTGTGACATGCTGGGGGAGGGAGAGACGCCTCAGCTACACACGCTCGTTGCATAATTGTCAAATATGCCTGTAATACAATGCCCTCAGAGGCAATTACCGCTGCAGCGCGGTTGCTCTGGGAAGCCGTCCTCTCCCAGGCTGAATTGCAATCATCAAATCTCGGTTGGTTTGGCTGAAAAAAAAGATCATGGCAGTGATGTCTTTTCACTAAAAAGGATTGTTTCCCACTCTGCTGTCATTAGAACGAAATATAAACTAGTCAAACTCTGCCTTCACCAAGGCCCTCTGAAAATGGAACATTTTTTGAATAAAATAACTGTAATTCAAACTGCAGCAGTCAGTGCAGTGCCTGCTTTGGTACCCAGCCAGTGAATTTTAAAGTAAACACCCTCCAGGACTGTTCTCCATTTGGATTTATTAGTCATTACCAAGAAAAGATAATTAGCACTTCTGAAGCGCTGTGATAATCAGTAGCATGAACTGTTACCAATAGAAACGGACCGGGGTGCTTGTGCAGAGCAGGAATATGGCAGCTCCCGTGTGCTCCCTGTACAGAACCACACACAGGTGGGCAGATCCTCAGCTGGAGGAAACGCTCGGGAACACCAACAACTGCGGCGGCGCTGATGACAGTTTACCCGGGGTATGGCAGGGTAGGGGGTTGTTCCTGGGCCTGCCGGGCTTCTCTTGCTGTTACCCTGGAGGCAGAGCCATTTTTGTTACAACATACAAGCCTTCTCGTTGGTCAAAGGCAACAGCAAATACTGCTCCTCTATTGTGCAACAGAAAAATAGCAACTAATTATTTTTCATTTGTATGTGCCTGGCCAACATAAAGGAAAATAACCTTGGGTTGGCCCGAGAGGAATCTGGGTGTACCTGGATTGTTTAGGCAACGATGCCTTTTTTCTCTTCCTCTGTAAATTGATGAGGAAACTGTTGGACCCAAGTCAGTGCTAAAACTCACAAAATTGTTATTTCACTTATTGTTCCCCAAACTTCCATTATTTACAATCATCTGTAATGATCGTATGAGGGATGGGTCTTAGCCGCTGAGCATTAAGCATGCCAGGCTCCCTGCTATCCAAAGAGGTATTCCTGAGCCCAGGGAAGCAGGTCTATTAGACTTATCAGCATCGCTGTCTAAATAAATACTGCAATACACGGGCTTCTCTGATGTACTCATCTTTGTCTTCCTGCACCTGGCAGCATGAACAAAATCCACGGTGAAGAACAGAGGCAGCACGAAAGCTCGGGAAGGTTTCTGTTTTGGTGAGCACTACCAACAAACGCAGCTGGAGGATCTATCCCCAGAACACCTGCAAGCCTGAAACAACCACCCTCTTTCCTGCACTGGACAGAGCATTTCAGGCCAACGTGACACCCCTGCAGCCAACAGGTGCTTCACATCCTCTGGGCAGCAAATCTCAGAATCGAGTCCAGTCTCTGTGCAAAGTACTGTCTGCAATGGATGTGGGGGCTGCAGTGGGCTGCACTGGCAGAGGGCACCTTACCCATGCACCTCCTACTGATGCTGATGGCATTTTCTTGTACATGTCCTCCTTGCCACGCATGTGGCCGGGGCTCTTAGGATGGCAATCCCAATGCCAGTAATACTCCTTAACACACACGACAGACACGGCACCACCCTGGCAGCATCTGGCTGGCTGATTCTGGAAGCACTCGTGCACGTTTGCACCTCTCCAAGGAAAATGTGGCAAGTCTCACGATTGCCGAGATGAAGCTCACCCGATGGCGGCGAATGTGATGGGCTGGTGGCTGTTTACCAGCTACGCATGCAGAAGTAAACGGATCTGTGAGTGTTTGCTTCTCAGCTGCTGCCGGGAAACAGGCACCCTCCTGCCAGCTACATTACAGACCTCTTACAGCGGGTTCCTCGGTCACAGAGGTGGATGCAGAGCTGGTACTCAAATAGCTGCCCAGTACACAGAGGTTGCTATGGCAGCACTTTGCAGATATACATTGCATGAGAGAGCCGTGATGTTGGACCACGCCGACTCTTTTTTTGTGCCTTACACAGAAGGCTCGCTCCCACCCTGGGAACTCTCTATATATATCTACTTAAGTCTATTGTCAGACTGCATCTCACTGTGGAACGGGGTTTAAAACACCTGGGTAACAATTTACATATTATGTCAACAACAACATCTCTTCCCCCTCCCCTTCCCCCTTTCCCACCTACAGTGCAGAGCAAGCCAACTTCACAGCATCCTTCACAGCAAAATGGGTCTCTGCTGCGTCTTTCTGCCTTCATGAAACTCATGTAATTCTGGTACTTTAACACCTACTCCTTTCTCTGCTACTGGTGCTATTGCAAAGGAGAAACGTGGTCGGGTAACATTGTCTCCTTGGAAACCTGCCTCCGGCCTCAAAAGCTCAGTTTGGTGCCTGTGTGGCACTGCAAAGCCAAAGACCTCATGGGCTGAGCACCTTTCAGGATGGGCTGCTCTCACTCCAGAGCCCTTGGTGAACGGAGGAATAAGCTGCGCTATTGCATCAGCCAGACTTAATGGAAAACAAAATAAAATATATTGGCCTGGGAGTGCAACAGGGCGCTGAGAGAAACCCGAGGGCAGTGCCCTTCCGAGGGGAGGCAGGAGCTCTGCGATGGTGCGGTCTGGGAGCAGCACAAGGGGCCACCTCTCCATTAACCTGCAGATTTCCAAGTAACTGTAAACAACACTGACTTCAAGTCCGCTGCCAGAGCTTCAGGCTTTTAACAAATGACCCCTACTCATTTATTGCCTGAGGATATTATTATTTCTGGAACAAACTAGTTGTGGATCACAATACTGGGCAGAATTATAGTACAAAGTGTGTTTTAGTGCAAAATGATTTATGATATAGTCACAAATCTTCTTTGGACAGAAACGGGCACAAACCCCACCCAACCTTTTTGTGCAGAAAAGTGCCCACAGCTCATTTCTGCAGCATCTTCACCTCGGGGACAGTGTGCCCGGGGCTGGCTCTGGCGTGCTGTGTGGCAGCAGAGCACAGCTCTGCCCGGCTGCCACAGCCCTGGGGAGGTCAAGCTCAGCTAAGGAGCAGCTTAGCAGGGGCTACGCCAGCTGCGGCCCCCGCCCCAGCTCTGCCAGCCCTGGGGAGGTGGCGCGGATCAGGAGCTCTTCAGATGGCTCTGAAGAGATCACTCTTAGGTCTGATACGATATGCAAAACGATCCTGCTCCGCTGAAGGCTCAGCTCCGTACTTCTAATGTGAAATTTCTACAGACAATCCAAAGATTTGGTTTTTAAGACAGAAGTAATTCATATATACACATACTGCCTTCAGCGCTCTTTCCCTTAAAAGACTGCTGCCATCTTTTGTATCATGAAAAGATGGATATGAAAATGTTTTGTGCCAGGAATGGTAATGCAGTTGAGAATAAAGTTCAGTCACTATATACTGGTAATCACTATATTCCTTGCTAAAAGTTGTGCAATAAGTAATGAATAAGAAAGAAGCTCTGAGTTTATAATTAGCTATTTCATGTAAGACCTTTCAATAAATATGTAATTGGAGATACATACATGTTTTTAATACCAGTTCAAATGTGAACTTCTTTGGTCTTTGGTCTTTCTGCTTTTCTGAATCATAATGCAATAGCAGCTTCTTCTTTTTTTAAAAAAATATTTTTAATTTAAATTGGTCTAGGCAAGCGCCACTAAATATAGTGAGCATATGCAGTACATAAGAGCAAGGCAGGAAAAAAGATTATCAAAATAGCTGAAATAAATTTGTAAACGGCATATACTGCATGTCTATATTGTCTGATTGTCATTCCTATTTGTCAGCTCTGTGTGGAGGCAGCCACATGCTTAAGCTCCACTTGGTTAAGTTAGTTGGTGCATTTACTCCTGTTTAGAGCAGGTCCAGGCTTTAATTCATGGCTTGGGGGTTTTACCTTTAATGCAAATTGAAAGGTGCAAGTGCCTTAGAACAGTTGTACTCCAGCATGACCTATTCCACAGAGAGTCACCTTGAAACAACACTTAGAAATAAGCCTTGCTTGACTTGCTGAACTCAAGCCTAACTTGAACAGGAGGTTAGCCAGGCACCTGTGAAGAAAAAGGCATTCTATACTTCTGCCTGTTGCAAATTCTTCTACAGTTAGGCTTGTCTCGGCTAAGCATGTATGTCTGAGCCCCATCCTGGAATTATTTTGCCCAGTTCCAGGTTACAATGGCACTTCTCTGTTGGGCTTTTTCTTTGTTTATTTATTTGGTTTTGGTGTCTGTCCACGTAAAGAAGGTGCTTAGCTGCAGGGCAAAGCTTCAGAGCTCCCTGGGTATGACAGTGAATGGGATGACAGGACTGCTGGATTCCAGGTCCAGGGCGGTTAGGAAGCATTCGATGGCTGCTTCGTTTTTCCCCTGAGCTTGCAAAACCTCTCCAAGGCTGTTCCAGGCCCTGTGACTGGTGGTCTGGATCCGGATGGCATCTCTGAGGACTTTCTGGGCCAGGTCCCTCCGCCCAAGTCTGTTCAGCACCAGACCCTGTCAACAAACAAGCGAGGAGCTGTTAACAACGGCACAAATCAGGGGAAGAAATGGAGCGGCCAAGCTCCCAGCAAGCCGGGCAGAGGTCTGAGTGTAAGCACAGGAGTACTCGGGGGGGCGATATCTCCACCTGTTTCTGGAGAAGAGAAACAATTAGCTGTTAAACTCTGCTTTTTTTTGCTTTTTTTTTTTTTTTTTTTTTTGATTTTCATGTGTAATTTAAAAAAACAGTTGTGAAAATATTTTTCAAGCAGAGACTGATCCAGCTCTGCAAGTGCTCCTGCTGCATGTTTCTGGGAAAGGGTAAACTGGTGCTACATAGAGGAAAGGCTAAAGGCCCTTTAAGCACCCCTCTCTCCTTGAAAAGCTTACACTGGCTTTTAATCTCCAGGAAAATATACACAGGTTCAATTACACTGAGCATCTAAATTAACTCTTGCACATCTGGCACATCCAGCTGAGGCTGAGATGCAGTCCCTCAGCTCCTATATCCTGATCATATAGAAGGATTTTTCTTCTTAACAAATGGGACTAGAGGGATATAGCATTCCTTCCAGCCTTCTAGGGCAGGCCACATGTAACAGTACGGGCCCTCTGTCCTCCTGCCTGGAGGCAGACCCTAAAGCAGTGTGAGGGAGGAGAAGGATGGAGGAACCTTGCTAAAAAAGCTGTCCTTAGGGTAAGAAAAGACACGAGTGGGTGTAACCATCTGGAAGGAACAGGAGGGGGAGGATGAAAGAAGTGGAAGGAAGAACATGCTTTCCTATAGGGCTCGCATGGATGCGTCTGAGCCCACAAAGCATCTAATGAGCCAGGCTCCCTTTTAATTATACAGACGGTCACATGGGCTTTGCAGGCCACAGCACATTAGTGGCATTTTGCTGTTTCCTTCTGAAGGTGTGCACACCAGGATGAACCTCCCACCAGTTCCATCCAGACATTTTCCAGCCTGTGGAAGAAGCAGCCAACACTCTCATGTTGCCCGACAAGTTGCACATGGAATCTGCCTGCACTCACTCATGGAAATGGAAAGTGAGATGACTACCCGACTTCATGCTTTTCCTGGGACTATGTAGTGTGTGAATGCAGTCACATATATGAAGAAAAGCATTGACTTCACCTTTAATGGGTCTAATTGCCTCTAGAGGCAATTTTATAAGCAACCTGCAATCTCCTGCAACCAGAACCCAAGGAAATTTCTGATAAAAGAATGATGATATTTTGGTAAGTGGTGAAGATCTTGCCTTTTTCTTGGTTTTTGTTTTTTTCCCCCCAAAGCTTGACATTAGATGCAGGCTAAGACTCTACAGCCAGTGATAGTACCAATACACACAAATACATTACTTTGCCCAAGAGAAAAATTAAGAAACACCCATTTAATCAAGTATAGGCGGAACTGTGAAAAGCTTCACTGCCTCTTCCTTGCCCATAACCTTGACCTGAATAGTCTAAAGATGCAGAGGAGATGTTTTTTCTTACGTTTCCTCTCTCTGTTGGAAAATGAAGAGGCAATAGGGCCTAATCTTACTGTCCTCTTGTGAGCAGGCACAGGTGGGACAGGGGTACCCTCATGGGAGAGGATGGTTCCTCTAGAGGTTGCTGCCCAGGGTTGACCAGAGGCAGATAATGACAGGCTGGAAGGAATTTGTGCAATTATAATTTGAGTCACTCACTTGACAGGGATAATGAGGCATAGAAAGGGCAAGTAGTGTGGCCACAGCAAATCTGCTGCTGATCCAAGAATAGACGGGTGCTATCTCAGCTCCAGTCTGTCCTCAACCGCAAAACCACTCTTCCTAAAAGCTCTTCCTGTTGCTCTGACCGAGCAGAGCTGACTGTGCTCTCTGGTGGCTGGGGACCCATGGCTGTCCTCACCCTGACACCAAGCCTCTCAACGCTGCCGGAGGGCTGCTGGCCCCGGAGGCACAGGGGCCAGCGAGCCCCTGCAGCTGCTGCCTGTCATCCCTCTCCAACGAGGAGGGGAATTCCCTCCCCGGCTGACATCTCGCGCCTCTCAACAATGCTGCAGTGAAATCCACCTCATCGTAAACCGCTCGTGCAGCACAGCTCCCTCCTCTGCCCTGGCACCCCAGTTGGGCAAGGACCAGAGGCTGGCATGGCTTCTCCGCTATGGCTTCCCAGCACTGAGCCACTGCATTTCAGTTTGGTTGACGAGGTGGAGCTCTGCATCTCATGGTCCCTGAAGCTGTTTTGCAGTCTGGGAGGAGGCTATACGCAAACCCCAGGTAATGTGCTCACCTAGGGGAGACGCTGAAGCATACCCCACCAGTAAGTGCACTACATGTGAGCATTTGCTTGCCAGTATTCAGTGTTTTCAAGCATGCCAGTTGATCTGGAAGAACACCTGTGAACCCTCAGAAAGGGTGATCTCAGGCTCCCCAAAGCCAGGTGAAAGCCTCCTGTTGATGCTGCAGTATACTGCATGAGTTGAAAACTGCTGTATGTTCTTGGGGAAAAACATAGGAGTAAACGTGTGGAGGAAACACAGGGTAATGATTCCCCTCCCTCCTTCCTTACACGTATGACTCTTAGTGCCAGAGGCTGCCCGGATCCATGCCCTTTCCCAGATGTGCCCACTGTCCTGCTTCCCTCTTGTTCTGAGCAGGAACATCCCCGTGTCCCCTTCTTGCCCTTGTGCCTGGATTTCCTTGTGGTGTGGGCAAAAGATGCTGTGATTCAGGCCTCAGCCCAAGCAGAATTCAGGGTACAGCCAACCCTCTCTCCAACTGTGCAAATGTTCCCAAACCCCAGCACTGAGACCTACTCCTTCACCCAGAGTGAGCCGCGACAGATGGTGTCAGCCTTTCCAGCAAGGCTTAACTGAACCGGCAGAAATATGTTGTTGGATGTTTAAAGTACAGGTTGAACATCATTTATTCTGCATGCAGGAGAGTTTCTTGCTTTGGGTTTCCTCTCTCCCCTCCTCCTCAACCTGCTCCTTGCAAACCACAAGCATTTTGTGAGAGCCGGAGGCTGCACAGTCCCCAAGCCTCACAAAGACGCACTACTGAGTACTTCAGTTTTTTGTTTCCCTGAGGTATTTGCACTTGAGAGCTTCTACTCGCTACTGAATTTCTTATTTCCCCATGGAGTCTGGCTTGCTGTAAGCAATGCCTGCATGTTGTTGCTATGTAGGTCCAGCTGGAATCTGCCTACAGTGCAAAACAAAAAAAATTCAGAAAGCCACCCACTGACAGGCAATTCGCATTTTTATCTGGAAGATTTAAAAAAAAAAAAAAGATTTTTCTAATGAAAGTTCAGTTCCTGAGTTTCTATGGAAACTCATCTGCTTGGTGTGCATGCATAATTTCATAAAGTCAGATCTCAGGAAGATGAGCAATTAGTATAAATACAAGCAGCAATGTGATTAAGGGTTTCATCCTCTTATCCCTGAAGATGGAAGGTGGGGCTGGGTTTTGTTGTTTTTTCTTGGTTTGTACCTGCCACTTTCTCAAATTAAGGCAGAAACCAGCCTACAAGGTGGCCTTGTTCCTCTGCCACCTCCTGGCTAGCACTGCCACTTCTGGTTTTGCCCGGTTATTTCCCTCCCAAAGATGGTGAGTACTTCTAAGTATGGTCTTCTTTGCCAGTGGTGTTGGTATTGAGTCAAATCCCAGGGAGGAATGAGGACAGTCTTCTTTTAAACTCCAGCATACTATAAATAGTAAAAAAACCCAACCCAACCCCAAAGGTGTGTGGGAATCATTTTGCTTTTGAGCATGTCACTAGGGCTTGTCCCAGGCCTATGCTAGCCACACGCAGGTATTTCATGTGCTGCGTGTGTTAATATAGCTGTATAGCGCCTGGATGCCAACTGACTCACTCAAGGAGATCTGAGGGTAACTTATGCAGATTAATTTAATTTTCTTCTCTAGGTCTGGAGACATACTTCAGATCTTGTAGATGGAGGCAGAGCAGTGCAGGTTGCGCTTTCAAGCCAGACTGTAAAAGCGCTGAAAGCAGGGGAAGGAATTCATCTGAGGTGAAGGAAGGGCTGGAGCACAGCAAAGCTGGTACAGGCTCCCGGTGCGGGAAGCCAGAGGGCAGGCAGCGAATTCAGTTTGCTGATTTAGGGTGCCTTATGCTGGCAGCTGGAGTCCTGAATTGATCGTTTTCAATTTCAGGTAACAGGGGGTGCGAATGGGAAGCTTTTTCAAAGGTATTTTTGACTTTGCCCGCATACAAAACAAAACCTAAGCCACTTCTATAGTGACACTGGGTTGGACTCCCTTGCCTTCAGTGATGTGATACTTGGTAACTGATACTTCAGTCAGGCTATTTTTGTTTTAGAATAGGAGAGCCATATTCCAGTTTAAGTTAGATGAGCAAAAAAAGTGTCTTGCTTTCAGTTTCCACTAATAAAGGAAGTGAGCATAAGCCCCACCTGAAGCCCCACTTCAGCAGGTTGTGGAATTTCTGATCTGTGCCTTTATTTCCTTGGCATTTGACAAAACCTCCTAAAGGCTGTTAGCTCATAAAATTCCCAGAAAAGACATTATGGAAGACTACGAAATAAGCCTCATGTACAAGCTGGAGTTTATTTTTAGTCATGGAAGTCAAAACTTCCTTTGCAAATGTTTAGTTCAAACACCTGATGAGCCGCAGGGAATTATCCTGAGTCTTGGCATCCTCGTCTCCCTCCACTAAGGTGGCACAGATTTACTTGTTCATTCCTTTGGGGCTTGCATCACAAAGAGGTATCCAGAAAAACGTTTTATTTCATTCCTGGAAGATTGCTTTTTGTTTTGTTTGCATGGTCATCTCATTCCTGGAGAATCTGGACTAGACTCTATCCTTTACAAACTAATTTTAATAATTACTTTAAATGCAAGTTCTCTCTTTCTTTGCCTACGACTCAGATTCCAAACTGAGGTTGTCTCTGATGTTCTTCTCAATTGAGCAGAGCATTTTTGCCCTTTATTGCTTAAATACCCTAAGAATTTTCCAGAATAAATTAGACTTTGCAGACTTTGCTGTCAGGCTTCTGCTAGTGCATTATTCAATTAAATTCAAGGTAAATGGGGTATCCCTACTGCCTACTCTAATCTGTAATATGGACATGTCACTAGTGGTTAGTAGGAGGGTAATCAGCAGCTGGCAAGATCAGGGCATGCTGCAGAAAGTACTCGTTCAAAAGTGTGCTTATTCAGCAGAACCCTACAAAAAGCCTTTCAAGATGCATTTGGCGCTTGGTGATAACAGTCTCATGTAACAGAAAAATCCGCACTGCTACAGGGCAACATACGCTTCTGTAATTATTTAGCAATCAGAATAACTTGTAAGCAAAGTCTGTTGCATAAACCATGAAATATCAGAGAGGCCTTTTGGAAAATGACAAAGATTAACCCCAGAAATTCTAGGTCTCCTAGAATAAAGACAGACATGTAACTAGGCAATTGCTCTGTGATTCTCTCCCCCTACATTCACGACCTTTGCATTTCTAAGGAACCAGAAGGTTTTTTTTTAAGCTGAGAGCAGTGAAGTGAGTGTTTGTTGTGCTGTCCCTTAGCTGCACAGCAGCTGGCAGTGTGTGGGGTAGCTAATCATCCATTTTGCTGATCCAGTCCAGGTTGTGGAGAATCTGAGCTACACATCTGAGCTTTGTTCTCTGAAAATACACTGTAGGAATAAGAGGAACAGTCAGGGTCTGCTCACCAAACACACTGAATTACACTGTATCTTAGCTTGCTGCCTTAACAAAGATTGACTTGGATCTGCTTCTGCAGGAAAGCTCATTTTTCAGTGTTTCTGCTGCCCCTTTTGAAGACAGCAGCTTTTCCTTCCTTTCCTTCCCCCTCTCCATCTCCTCTGTTGAAGCTGCTGCATCCCCTGTCAGTCAGTGATGCTGAAGTGCTGCATTTCATAAAGCAGAGGAGGGGAAGGAGAGGGGAGGAGAGGGAAGGCAGGCTGGGCCACTGCAAAACACAGCATGTGGAAAGGAAAAATGAAGGAAAGCACCAGAGAAGGGGAACTGGCAAGTGCTGGTAAAAGCAAAAAAACGTGTTTGCATCACAATTTGTAGCGCTTGTGCACTGACTGTGGGTTTCAACTCAGTAGGTTCAACCTGGAGATTTCAGCTCAGCTGCTGCAGGAACCAAAGGCAGCCGAGCAGCAGATTGCTGCTTACACTTCACTGCAGCATCTTCATGTGCTACAGATGAGTGTGAGGTAAGAGAAGAAATGAGATTGCAAGGAGGCATCAGGAGGGGCAGACTTAGCTGAGCATGAAGACAGAGACGTCTTAAGCCCACCACAGACCTGGGTGCACTGATATGCCTTACCAGCCATACCGAGGTAGCTTTGGCATGGAGAGAAGAAAATATAAAGGAAAGAAAAAATCAAAAGTGCTGAAGACCCAAAGAGAGGACCATCCCCTTCCTTAGCTTGCCAATGTGTTTCTCAAGGCTGTGGACAACTGCAAAGGCACCATCTCGCCCAGGCTCCACAGGAAGCCAAGGCAAGTCCCGTTCCCCGTCCCTCTGTTTCCCCCCCTCCCCGCCAAAGTGTGCTGTGCTGCACACTGCCCTCTGCCCTGGCTTGCTGTCTCTACTTGAGTTCATCAAATGTTAGCAGGGATGTTTGTACCATCTTTGAAGCTTAAATGTGATAAAACATTTACTGACATAAAAAGCAAACCCTAAGGCAGTATTTCAAACCAGGAGGCCCTGAGCTCTTCATAGGGAGGCTCATACAAGCCTAGGGAGAATGAAGAGTTTTTCTGCCTTGTTGGATTGTCGTCACTTAAGCTTCATTCAAAGCAGAACTGTTTGCTGCATGCTCAATATTCTCTAGATAGTTCTTCCTTTGCTGAGACCTACATGAAGACGAAGCAGCAAGCAAGAAAACCTAACAGGATGCCTTGACCACATGTTTGAGACTAAATGAATGCAGTATTTGTTTTGCACTCTCTTCTCCTAGAGAAGGCAAGATTTCTCCCAGCCCTGGTCTTAGCAGTTGTCATAGTAATGTTGCAGTAGAGCACACAGTAGCTTCAAGTAGGACTCAAGCTCATGGCATAAAAACACACCCTAAGAGAAGGTCCCAAACTATATAATAAACATTCATTCAGAATACATAATTTATAATTTAAGGTGCCAGTTCTGTTATGCACTGTACCTGTTTCCCTGGCAGAAAGCCTTGTTGAAATTAGTGAGACTCAGCCTAGATATATCAAAGTATTTCAAAATGCATGTAGAATGGAGACTGATTGACATCAGCAATGAGAGAAAAGGCATGCAACGTACATGCAGGATGCTGAAGAGCAGCAGGTAACCTGCTGGCTAAAGCACTTGACTAGAAGGTGGTTGCTGTGCTTCGTTGGCTGCTAATGCATTTCGCATTGAATAATCTGCTTCTACTCAGGAACAATTCAGAGAGCAGAGACAGGGTCAACGAATAAGCTTTGGATGGCAAAAGTCCTGGGTTTAAGTGTTCTCAGGCTCAGGAGGGTTGAGAACTTGCTTCTCTTGCACCCAGAGTGTGCATGCTAACTTATAGCAAACATTTTTAAGAAGTCAGGGGAGCAGTTAAGCAGCCCTATCGCCCCAGGGAAGAAAACAGCTCTCTCCCTCTATTTTGATAGTAAGCAGGTGCCTGTGCTCTGTCATACACAGCAAGATGTTGCTGCATGGAGCTGGGGAATGTCCAGGCTTAGAACTTGGACACTCAATTAATCTCAGTGCCCACAGTGTGCTGTGTCTGATGAATTTCTGGCTGCTTAGGTTTCTTCCAGTGCCAATGCTGGATCTTTCCCCAACTTTTAATGCACTGCTTTGCAAGAAAGGAGTGGCTGATGTACACATTTCCCATGCGCGTTATCTTCCTCTCTGTACAGACTAAATCTTGTCTGAACATATGAGTCATGAGCAGGTCCTCCTAGGCAACAGCTTCAGCTCTGCCAAGGGTCTCTATGAACCTCAGTCTCACATAATTAACCGCCAGAGCAAGTGCTGTGTTTAGTATGTCTTAATTTGCTTAGTTTTGCACTACTGGCGGTCTCTGGGATAGCATGTTATTCATGACATCCTCTGCACAGCTACAGCTGGAGCTTCAGAGCGCAGTGCTGCAGCTGAGCACTAAGCTAGCTGAGCTGCTGGGAAACACAGAGCGAGCTGGCCAAGAACGCGCTGCTGTGGTCCAGCCAGTGCCTCCAGCTTCTGCTCCAGTGCCTCTGATCCTGCAAGGAGCATGTTTCCTTACCTCTTAACACAAAATCTTTCATTAATTGTGAGCCTCTGTGCACAAAGAGCTTTTGCTGAATTACAGATAGCGTTTTCTGTTACATGCTCAAAAGCAAATGAATTAAGAAACTCATTGAGAAGGTAAATAATTAAAGACTTTTGATAAATACTGCACATAACATTAGTGTAAATGGAAGCTCCAGCGACACTGGAGAGCTGTGATGTTTATGCTTCCCACTTATTTGGCAAGAAGGGACTTCTGCTCCCTTCTCTTGACTGTGGTCAGCTCAGTATATTGGGACAGCCTGCTGGAAACCTAGAAATCTTGCTAATTCCCACTCCCCTGTTCATGCAGCTGTCTTATGCACCATGAGGCAACATATTCTGTTATTGTGTACACACTATTTTATACACTATATTACTATAGTCTACCACTCTGTCCTATCTTTGGTGAGGTAACAGGCAGCCTAAATAGCATGGAATTTAAACTAATTATAACTGATTTCCTTGTTTGAAGGTTGAAGTATAAAGGGGATAGTCATTCCACTCTCTCTGCCTTCTGACAGTTCCCTAAGCACTTTCTGAAATACTATTTATGAGTTCATCTATAGACCAACATGACTTCTACAGTTTCTAGGCTTTAATTTGATCTCAAAGCAAAGCACAGCATGAAGATAACACCGATGAGTTGAGCTGCAGTGGTATCTGAAGGCTGTAGATGGGAAACCACAACTAAAGCTAGTAATCTTCTAGAAGATCAGACTGGAGCTCAGTGGAGGCATCTGCTGCAGGGAGAGACCAGGCCAAGGACAATGTCTTTACGCCTGTATGCAAGTTTTATTCTCCAAAGACAACTGAACTACCCCAGGAACTCGAGGGGTTTAAGAAATGTATCATGTTCTTCTCCTCTAAGGTGTTAACACACACTTTAGAGAAGGGATCAGAGAAGAACTGGGGAGTTTTGTCTTTTAGGAATTTATTTTGGTTTCTAAAGTTACATAAACAGAGCCTGAATAATGTGGTAATGAGCACCTCAGGGACATGGAGAATAACTTACCACAGCAGAGGAACGCAAGCAATTGGCATAGATAAACAGGAGCTACAGATTCCCTGGAAACTGGGATAATCCACCTCTGAGAAGCAGAGCACTAGCTCTCCCTCTAATGGGCTGAAATCTCTGCACTGTGCCACGGATCAGATTTGCTCCCTCCAACGATCCCAAACACCCCGGCAGGTCTGGCTTATGATGAGGGAAATGCGCAGTTCCCCCAGGAGAGGAAATGGCCATTCAGTGTCTAAGTGATGACTTTGGTTTCAGAGAATCACTTATCACCTTGTTTGTGATGGCTCCGCTGTCTCCTCTGGATGGAGGAAGGAAGCTTGGCAACTGCAGGGGAAGAGAGTGGGCAACAAACCTGCAAAACAACTCTGTCAGTTCCTAACTGGTGCTCAGGAGCCATGATCGTCTGCAGAGCTAGGGATTTGCTCCTGTGGCTGGGGGATTTGCAGGGAGAATGGCAGTGGGGGAGGAGGGTTTCTGCAGCGAACAGAAATGAGGAGAATGAAGTGATTTTGCAATTCCTTGGACAGTGAGTGAGCTGACACATAAACTTATTAATTGGAGCATCCAAAATGCTCATTTCTCCTGTGGGAGCCAGTGACTAGAAGTAAAGACAATTTCTCTCCCTCAAGCTCAGCTGCTTCAACACAAAAAACTGAGTTAAGAGGCTGCTCTAAGGATTGTTTTTCCCAACGGAGAGCTTAGAGCAGTTATTTTGGGATATCTGAAGAGCAGAAACATTCCTGGGATTCTGCAATAAGCTTCAGAGTTGGGAAAACAGAATCTGCTAACCAGCCATGGTTTGGAAGGAGGCTACCGATCATCCCCAAAGGCCAAACACAGTTGCTTTACATTGTCCTGTTTGGTGTATCTGCAAAAGGTACATACCAGGCAGGCATAATATCCATTGGGAGAGCTTCTCTTAGGGTCAGGTTAGGATTAGTTTTGATAGTTCTCTCCTCCGCAGTCCATAAACCACCTGGGACTTGCGGAGTACCACTGCTGTACTGATGGGCAGACAGCAGCTGTCCTGTCCTGTCCTGTCCATCTCCACGACTGGAGATGCTTCCCGCAATCACAGCCTTATGCAGGAGTGTGAGATGGCTTGATGGGGAATTCCAGTGGAGAGCACCATCCCACAGGAGGCCGCCCTGATGGTCCACCAGCAAGTGTTGTGCTGCTGACGTGCCAGTTTTGGGAGGAGGTGTAACGAGCTATGTCACCCTGCAGAGCAGGCTGAAAATAGGATTGCACTCACTGTGCCATGTGGCTCAGTGGTATGTCAGGACATGTATTTTTAGGAAATTCCTCCTTTGGGCAGAAAGGGTGAAGTGCTTGGCCTGGTTTGCAGGCTTCTGGCTTTGCCCAGATCTTTCATACTAGGGTATGGGAGCCCACCAGCCACCCGCTGGTCTGTGGATGCCCTTAGTGTCTGGACCCAGTGCTAGTCCTAGTTAAGTATTGATGAAGGTGGTAGTGGAAGGGTAAAGAACAGGGCTGGGCAAGCTGCTGTGCTTTCCTTTGTTTCTGTGCATGCATGCTTTCTCTCTCTTTTTGTTGGTGCTTTTCAGAGAGCAAACCAAGCTGCAATAGAGGAGGGATGGAGAAAAAAGTAAGGAAGATCAATGTCTTGGGAAGAATATGGTCTCTGAGGAGCAGCAATAAAAATGTACCTTGCAGAATGAATGTGTGAGGGGAACTGGGAGCTCAGAGAAGACAGCTCATGCAGAGAAGAAAGAGAGAGAAAGGAAAAGCAGATGGTAAGCAGTGGAAAATATAGTTCCTGGAGAAGCAAAGAGGGGTCTGACCTAGTGAGGTACTTTTTGGGTGCAGCATAATGAAAAAATGCAGTATATCTCCATGCCCAGCCAGTTACTAATACACAGACAGTGCTGTGACTTGTCTGATCCCAGGAGAAGGACGAGGTAAGGCAGTGCTGGACTCGGAATCAAATTCTTCTCTCTGACAGACATTTGCCAGCTTCCCCTTTTCCCCAGAACATCATTCCTATCAGGCAGCATGTGTTCAGCTCCAGCATCTGGGTGGTGATTTTTTGGCAGCCGCACAAAATTTCTGCTATCAAATCCCACCTGCCAGTCTCATGTCTGCTCCCACAGACCTTTGCCTGTTAGCAAATGTTTCAAAACCACACTGCCAGGCACAGCACATCATTCTGCAATCCTACCTCAGGCTAAAAGCCCTCATGCAAGGACTCCTTTTAACTTCAGTGGGGCGCAGGAGGGAAAGGCTAGAAGATAGGCCTCCGGATTACAGGCAGAAATATTCATTTAGGTCACAGTTTGCACTGAATTCTTTTCAGCACTAAAGTAAATCAGCTATTTTTCCCCTGAATTATCTGAATAATACTATTTTGTCTGTGACATTTTAAGAAGCTTTCTTTTGAGACATATCCTGTGCTATAGCTGTGCGTTAAGAGAACCCGTGAATCTTGTTCACCAGAATGTATTCATGTGAAGTCATCCTCCCCTTCTCTATAAACTCTTCCTTTCTCTTTTCTTGCTTCTTAGCAGTCCCAGACAAGCAATGCCATCAATGTGATGTGTGTATACTGCATGTTACTTCGTTGTTGAAACAGTAAACAAAATGCTGAAATACAACGTGCTTATCTATCCTAGGCAAGAGATCAATCCACAGAAATAACGGCAATTTTTAATTCTGTACTGGGAGAAAGGACTTAAACTTCCACATAGATAATCTGTAATATTCAACAACAATCTGACTTTTCCCAGCACAAACCTAGGCAATGAGACTGCACTTTTGGTGCAAAAGACAGTATCTCTTGGAGATGGCCTAAGCTACTTGATTATTTTATCTCTAAAATTGCAAACAAAAGAGACGATCATTGCTTTTTGATGTGGGCATCTGTCAGCACAGAAACAACCGCTAATTGTCATGTAATAACCACACCAGACATTTCCATAGCAGTCATCTTTCTGGAAGTGAAGCATAAAAAACCTGTTACTCATCTAAGTGCCAAGCATATTTTGTCCGGATCTGGCTGCGTTTCTGTAACTGTTTAAAACTCAAAAGTGATATGATGCTCTTTTATAGATGGATACTTGAGATCAAAATATTTAGTCAAAATATATCAGTCAATAATTGTTTTTGTTGGTATGTGACTAAGGTATTTAGCTTTATACTTTAATATTTTCATTTTAGTTTTAGAAACACTGTTGGTATACTAAGAAAAGGTGCTGATATTCTCACATAAATACAAGCACATGGGATTTGTAGAGAATTGGTTCAGCAGCAGAACAGCACATTACCACTCAGGTAAGTCCTTGCTCCTACAGAAGCACCTCAGAAGCTGTCAGTTTGGCAGGTACACGGTTCTACATGAGCCCTGAACAATGTTAAAGCAGTGCAGCGCTGACTAAGACCACACACAGGGAGAAATAGCTAATTCTCTTTTTATTAAAGGATTGACTCTAGACAGCCTGCCATCTATAGAAACCATACATGTGGTTTCCTAAAGTACCTGCATACCTCCTTTGCAGGTATGTGCTCATTAGCCTGTCACTTAATTGAAAAGAATGGAAAAATCAGTTGCAACCTCTCCAGAGACAACAGGTAAGGGGATTACTTCTAACGACTAGCAACCTGAACCAGGTTTGAAAACTTCTGTAGAGGCTCTTGTTTAGCTGGTACCAGAGCACTACAGACCAGTTATTATGGCGGTTATATAGTCTGGCATTAGTCTACTGATGGATACTGTATCTGGAGGAGGGAAAAGCGAATTTTCCTGAGAACCGCCAGAGGAAGATGAGCGGATCATCAGGAAAGAGGGTAAAATCAATCTCTTGTGATTTTCGGCAAACCAGTGAAAAAACTCAACTGCTTAAATACAGGGTAAGTCCTGCAATCACACAGAAACACATAAGATACATTTTAGTGCTGTCCACAGACCTAAGCAAAAACCAACAACAACAACAACAACAACAACAACAAATCACAAACTTTGTGAAGTCTTTCTAATCCATATGAAGAGGACATTTACAAGGCAGTACAACCCCAAGCACTGCATCCACTACCAAGTCTAGCAAAGCCCTTTCACTTTAACGATGTTGGTCTGCCTTTGTCTTAGGAGGAATGAGCGTGGGTACATAAAATGAATGAGGCTGCATCTCTGAGATGCGGAGGGAGGCAGCAATGTGGAAAATCCCCACTGTACAGCAGTATGACACAAGTCCAGTGCTCATGTGTCTGGAGACAGCGAGTGAGGGAGAAGGGCATCTTCAGTTGTTGTTGTTGTGTCAATGCCTCAACAAAAGACAGGCTCCAGCAGCAGCCCCTGATGGAGATGATATACTTGTAAAACATTTACATTTTCAGCAGGATGTTTCTAATTAGACTCAATTGGTTTGCACACCTGCTGGGAGTGACTGCTCTGCACCTCATCTCCCTCTCCTACTTAAGTACAAAGAGCATGCAACCGCCTGGGCTACCACGTAGCGCTGTGCTCCTTTTCTGTACTAACAATAATTGAGAAAATGGATGGCAACAGCCGTGTTTTCTATTTGCTGCTGTTCTAGGAAATGCTTTCTTTTCTCTTTGTTTTTTTTTGTCTTTCCCAGAGCATAAGACAGCTCATGTTTTACAGCTCTTTTGTGAGGGTGGGGTCCTGACAAGGCTTTATGTAGTTTCTCAACTGTAAGGCAGCATGATTGATATTGATAATAAACCCCCCAGGACTGAGAAAAGTACCTGTACGGATCCTGACTACGATCAGATCGACGGGGAAAGAATGGTAATGAAGCATGCTATGGTTAGTATTGCAAGGCAGAACAGCCAGCTGTCACTTACTAAATGCTTTTTAGCCTGTCTTACCAGCACGGCCTGACTTGAACATTTTAAGAAAAGGTTTTATCAATAGCGTGTTAGATTGTCTGACGTATTTATGGTTTTGCCTGGAAAGGTCCAGGACAACCAAACCTTCAGAGAAAGCTGCTGAAATTTTGAGGACAGTCAGCAGGACTTCTGGTTTGTGACTGCTATCCTAGGCTCTCTTTCTGCATCTTTAGGGAGCCAGCACTTGTCAGTGAGATGTAAGTCATGCCTCAAAAGAACACTTGAATGTATTGGCCTTGTTGTACTGCAGCATTGCCCTGCTGTGAAATGAGAAAAATGCATTTACTGTGCCATGGCAGCAGGTCAGCATCCCAAATGTTCTTCCCTCCAACAAGCTCGCTGGGTCAGAATAATTCTGTTTTAGATTGTACAGGACAGTCTCCTGGGTAACACGCTTCACAGCAACGCTTGAGGGGAACACGCCCTTGAATGCAAGGCAGTCAATGAGATTTATAATTACCGTGTTTTATAACCTCGTTCATTCAGGCAGGAAAGGATACTGCTGAAGAGATCTAAACAAGAGAAATGATAGATTTGCAACTACGTAGATAGATGTTGCTGATTTGATCTGAAACCCAGATGGCAGAAGGCGCTCTTTTGTCCACTGTGCTGTCCTGCCTAACACAAAAAACGCACAGGCTAGTTTTAAATTCAGGCAGCGGTAAGGCGTAAAACTCCAGCTTCAGCTGCCCTCTCCCAGAACGGGGGATGTAAAATCCACTCTGCATCACCAAAATCTTCTGGTTGCATTAAGCAAGGTCTTGGCTCCCGGCCAGGCCCCAGCTGTCCCTGTCGCAATAATGACCGTCCTCCCTCAGGGTGCTGAGCGCAGACAGAAGCCAGCTGCATTTTCACACACACACATGTAAATTGTCTGAACACGCTGGTGCTAATGCTTCTGGGATGACAACCCAAACCTATAGATGTCTCATCAACAGCAAGCTCCACGCAGAACGCGTTTTATTTTCGGAAAAGCCCGGAGGTAAAAAAAAAAAAATAAATCTCCTGGTACAGTTTAACTGCTGCTTTGTTTGTGAGTGTCCTTGATGCATAACAGCATGCTATCATCTCTAAAGATTAAAAACAATTCCTTCTTATTGCTCTGCTGGGTATTTTCAAAGAAATTCATGCACAGATGAAAACAAATAAAAACAATGCCCAATGGCTCTGCAGAGATCCTGGGCCTCTAGCTTCAGGTAGCCTGGAGACAATTTTAAACAAACATGGACCTCTTAAATCCTCAGCTACAGCTCTGGCGAGGACATGCTGGCAAAACTTCAGTAGTTTCAATGGGGTGAGGCTGGCTACAGATTTCCTACATCATCTCCATTTTGTGATTTTTAGGGTATAGCTCAACTAGAGCTTATCACATGCAGTACTGGATTTTCATTATTTTTTTTACACTGGAGCTCCAGGTTAAATAATAACACCTTTGTTCAGGCTTGGTTTAAACAAAAGTCAGAGTAGCAAGGCTGTTTTTCATGATGTTACGGCTTGGGTTTTTTGATGGACTAAGGCTCGAGCAGAGAAAGCCACCTATCCTATCATCAGTGCAGGACTGGGGCCCAAAATGACAGAATTAAACACAGGATAAACCGAGAGTGCCTCAGGCACTGATGAAGGAACAGTTCAGCTCGCTTCAGTTAACACGTCTTTTGCTTTTACCCACTTGGCTTTATTATTCAGAGGATCCGGCCCAGTAGGAAAATGAAATCCCTCCCCCAGCCCCCATTCTGCTTCCAGCCTTTGCTGCTGGCTATCTCTGATGGACAGCTGCAGGAGTTTCTTAAGGAGACATTTATGTGACCCTGCTGCACTTGGAAAAAGTCTGAAAATAGGCTTTCTTCTTATTCTTCACTCGTGCTTAGGCACCAGCTTTGCTTAGGCTGAAAAACACTCTGCATAGGTATACTTGAGGGTCGTTAAAAGCTGGGCAAATGCATTCACAAGATCACTTGCATGGCAAAACGAGCCCAAACAGAACTAACATAAGATGCTTGCGCCAAACAGGTGATGCAAGTATTGATTTAGGGTGCTGGTGCTATGGAGGATAACAGGGATAATGTGGAATACAAACCCCTACTCCGTTGCTTATACACAGCCCCACAACGCAGTGTATCACACTGCATAGGAAAGAAGTCACAGCAGGTCATGTTCAGATTGTACCTGCCACACAGTTTAATTCCGTTTTAGAAAAAACCCCTCCTTTTATTTTTAAATTAAACACCTACTATGCACTGCCCACCTGTTTCACTGCAGTTTAAAGTTGTTTGCTCTTGTCTGTATGGCGGCTGGGTTTTGAAACCGCCCTGAGGTTTTGGACAGCAAAATCTAGAAAAATCTTCCCATGGTCCTCCCTTACCCTCTTTAAGGTGTTAAGACTTGTTGCTTATCAAACACTTTGTTCTTGTTGACCTTGGTCATCCCTTGTCCTTTGTTGTGAGGCCAGGGCTGCTGACCACAACTGCTGTTAGTTGGTTTCTCATCCTGAAGGAGTCCTAGCAGCAGCACTGAAGATGTACAGTATTGCAGAAAGCCAGTTGCTTTCAAGGCTGTCTTTGCCTCTTCTCCTTCTGATGGGGATTACTGAAAGCACAGTGGCTTTGTTTGTGAGAGTTGCTTTTACCTCTTCCCTGGTTTACCTCTGGAAGTGCTGATTTCCCAGCATCCTGGAAGAGCTGGGGAAGCACCAGGTTCTTGTGTTGTATGCAGTAATTGAGGGACAGGAACGTTCAAGTACCATTACTTAGGCTTGTCAAATCCAGAGATACCAGTGACAGCCACCTGGGAAAGGGGGTGGCACCCACACCTATGCAGCTGCTTCCTTATCCCCCTTCCTTGAGAACAACAAATCCTACCTAACATCTCAAGCCTAGGCAGTGTTAAAGGCACAGTATAGGTTTTTCTTCCTTGCCCCAAGCACTGAGATATGCTGCCATAGATACCTAAAAGCCATCATAATTCCTTTTAATTTGAAAGGTTTCACTTTTCAAAATCAGCTCTGTGGTAACCTAAGCAAAGCAAGTCTCTTCTAAAGGGAGCTCTCTTCTATTAGGAGAAGCAGAGAAGCAGTCCCTCTGGTTCTTCTCAAACTGTGACAGCCTCTACGACCACTGAGATGGAAAAAGTTTGCAAGTCGTCCAGTCCAAAGTATGCAAAAACAGCAGGGCTGTGCTTCCAACAAGGCTGCTCTTCTATCTCTGTTTGATGCCAGCTCGTGAGAATGAAATTGAGTAGTGCAAGACTATCAAGATTTAATCCATTTACAGAATTTCAGTTGACTGAATTTGATTTGAAAGGATTTGCGCTACATGTATGTATCACAACTTATAGCTGCCTGCATTGTCACTACATTACGTGAACATTCTTATTCCCGAGACTAGCTACATTGATAAAATCATTTGGTACAGCTGACCATGCTAAAAATAAATTTATAAAAAACAGGCTGCCTTTTGGCTCAAGGATCTCAAACACACGCCATTTTTACTTTGTGATGCTGCTATTTTCGATGCTGCTATTTTACATTTGCTGGTTCGGGAAAGCTGCTTTGAAACAATGGGTTACTTTCAAACCATTTCCTTTGATTGTTCTTCATTCACTATTCAAAGTGAGAGATCAGTTAAAAATGGTATATGCTTCCAGTCTGTCTCATCTGCTGTGTCGGCCAGCAAATAATCTATAAGAGAGAATTTCTCAGAGAACACAAAATCTCCGAGCTGAGAAAGTCTTGTAACCACTGGTGACTACAGTGATATTTAAAGAAAAATAATTTAAAGCTGCAGAAATGTGAGATTAACACTTACCTCAAATACTTGCCCAATCATTTACCATTAGCGAAAAGCAGTTCTGAGCTTTCAAGTTTGCTTGTTTGACCTATTTGTGGTATTCCAGGAATAACAACAAGGAATCCTAAAGTAAGGGTTTCTGCTCCTGAAGCCTGGAAATCTCCAGGGCTTGGGGGTTTTATCAGTCTCTCTCTACATTTATTTACTTTTCTTGCTCTCAAGGCAAGACACTTTTCAGGCAAACAGGATACTAAATGGTCCATGAAACCGGTGCCGAACATACTGCAGGCAATTTTGCTCTTAATGTGCATGAAATCTGTGCACAATCTCTTACTCTCACTGAAGCCACAAGGAGAATTTACATTTCCTTGTACCTGCAGAAGCCTGTCCTGACCTACCCTTATGTACGTAACCTCAGTACAGAAAATATTTAAAAGCAGTGGGTCTGGCTGTATGTTAACAAGTCTACACGCTCTCCTACAACATCAAGCTTTGAGCCTCATAATGCAGTAACGGGATCACGTATGACTTTAGAAATGCTTTACTGTGGCATTTGTATAATCTGACCTAGCTTCATTTGTCAGTATTAGTCACTCCTGTGCTCTGCCAAGCTGCAAGTAACAGCCTCAAAGACAAAATACCACTGCCTGCCAATCAAGCACAAAAATTACTATAACTAGAAGTCCAGAAATTCTAGAGATCTTCCTTAGATGCAAGGGAATAAAACAGCTCTCTTATTAAAAACCATACACATACACATACACTCACTTGCTCGACATTAGCTGCTTTGGAGAACACTGCCCTGGGGAATATTTACAGAAGGATGAAGCTAACCTTTCTCCTTGTTTAAAAATATAATCCCAATCTCAGACCTGCTTGAGAATTTATTTTAAAAGCAATTCATAGTTCATCCTTCACTACCAATTAGGTTTGGCCAGGCTGGCATGTCACGCGCAAATGTGCTGAACAAGTGCTATATTTCAGCCGTATGTTGCTCTTTAGTGCTGGTTCATGTCATGTTCAATGCAGGTGTTAAGGTCTGCAAGACACAGATTGGCTTGACAGGTTGTGGAGAAGAAGGGGGAGCTGTTGCTTGTAACACAAGGAGAGACAGAGACCACAAGGGTAAGTTTATCACTGAAGAGCAGCGGCGTTTGCCATGCTAATAAATGCAGTAGCAGCTTTCCACGACCTCCAGGGTTAACAGCCCCAGACATATGAGAGCCAAACCACAGGTAGTGGTTTCCCAAGGGCTCTCTGTTTCATGTATCCAGCATTACCCTCACTCAACTTCCCACTCCACTCGCTTCAGGATCACTAACTGCTTTAAACAAGGCTTCATTCTTTCAACAAATCAGACCCCTTCTACCCTTGCTAGTTCTGCAAGGAAAGTCCTCTTGAGAATTTGGCTCTTCATTTTTTTGCTCCACTCTATCATGGGGCACAGTCCACCTTATCAAATGACTTTGGAGACCTGTTCCCTTTCCCAAGTACCAGACCCCAACAGGAAGAGATTGTTCAAGGGATGCCGGAGATACTCCCTCTATCTAAGGTTTCATAACCAAACTTGAGCCTCTTACATCAGCTGACACTACATTTCTTGTAGCTCAGAGGTACAAGACAAAGGGGTGTGGGTGCACACATACACATGCATTTACTTCCCCGCTGTAGGCTACAGAGGACACCAGAACCTTTCCAGCAGCTTGCCTGCTTACAAACACTGAAAACACAAAATCACAAGGTCACACCAGGGGCCCTCCTACCAAAGGTGTCTTACTCCAACAGCTTCCCAATGACTAGTGATTTCCCAACAGACCTAACTTTATCAAATTTCTCTGCTTGTTTGTTTTGCCTTGGGCAATACCATTCCTTACTGTCTACAATGCGGAAAAAAAACACTGAACGCTGTGTGGCTTTCTGTCCAAAGGGCACTGTGGGTTACTGAAGAATTCAGAGCTGATACCAAAATCTCAGCATAACTCAGAGATGGCAGCTCTATATTTTATTTAAGCACTGACAAAACTCAATCTTTCACTTATTTTGAGTGCAAAATCTTCCTTGCTGTGAGTGATCGCTATTTGTGTGACTTGCAGGTCTTGCCGGAGCCTTAAGAGGAATTGTGATTGCTGAACAGTGACATCCTGCACCTGGGATGGAATAATCACATGGAGCTGTGCAGGCTGGACGTCAACTGGAGAGAAGCAGGTCTGCAGAAAAGGATGCAGGGATGCTGGTGAGCACCATCTGAGCAGGAGTCATCATGGCTGCCCGTGAACTGCTGAAGGTTAATGGCATTCTGTGCTGCATTAGGTAATGCATCACAGCAGGCTGAAATAAGTATCACAGAGATGATGACAAACTGGAGAAGGGCAGGTAGAGTTCTGCTGAGATATCTGAGGGCACTATGGTATTATGAACAGCCTGGGAGAGAAGCATTTATTCAACCTTTCCCTCACCAGGATGAGGAGGCACCCAATTGCCATCTTCAGCCACCTAATGGATGATTGGAAAAAAGATGAGACTCAACTTTTCTCAGAGCTGCTCAGTGGCAATAAACTAAGGTGCAGCAAGGGAAATTCTGGTTGATGAGCTATTAAGAAAAAAATTCTTCGCAAGGAGTGGTGCAGCAGCAGAACACAAGCCCAGAAGTGACAGAATATCCATCCTTGGAAATACTCAAAGCTTAGCTAGACATGGCCCTGCACAACA
Organism: Thinocorus orbignyianus; assembly: GCA_013400375.1. Classification (NCBI taxonomy): domain Eukaryota; kingdom Metazoa; phylum Chordata; class Aves; order Ciconiiformes; family Thinocoridae; genus Thinocorus; species Thinocorus orbignyianus. Next base: position 56,726 of record VXBW01006914.1, read on the forward strand.
TGCTCTGTATTTGAAGTGGGCCCTGCTGTGAGCAGGAGGTGGGACCAGATGACCTCTAGAGGAAAGGTCCTTTCTCATCTAAATTCTTCTATGATTTTAATGTGCCTCATGACATGTGCGCTAAGATATTAAGTGCACTTACTATATCATCACTGGTGTCAGGTATCATCAACAATTTCATCAGCTGGAACACTGCTGAGCAGACTCAAATACTGTACGTCTTGTCTAAATGCAATTAAAAAGGCTCATGGCAGTTTCTCTGTATCTCAATTAGCCTTGTACCATGCATGTTGGCATTCAAAATTAGCTGACTTGGAGGCCTGTTCCCCACTCAATTCAGAGCTTATACTGAGCTTGCCTGGTTTATTGTAATACTAAGGCTCACAAAGTAAGGCCCTCCTTCAGAGTCACATTAACAACAACTTGGATTTGGGGGGAATCAAAGCAAAGCTCACACAGTAAAACTCTAATTAATCAAATCCTAAAATATTAATATTCCTGCGTAAAGCAGCAAACCTCACAGACCTGCCTCTTCTTTTATTGCTCTGCTCTTAGGATGTAAGAGGAGCCAGTGGGCAGTGACATCTCTCTCACACTGGCATCTATAATTGCTAAGTGCTAGCTCCTATCACCCCTGTAATCCTGTTTGGGAAGCTCTGCTACAGCATTTACGTTCTTATCTTTGTTAGTCAATGCTGGCAAATAAAGGCATAAACAAATAATCTCCACTCTACAGCTTGGCACTACTGAGATGCTGCGATGTGTGTTCCAGTTGATTTTTATTTGCAGTCTCTTATGCTGGTGACAATCTTGGAAAGCAGAGACAGCCTAGAAAGTGATGCAACCCATTGTTTTTATGAGCCTACTCTTTGTATTAAAATGAATGCTGAACAGGTGAATGCAATGAGAGAACTGGTCTAAATATGAAAACATCAATGCAGCAATTTCTCTGGAACAAGTCAATGTAATTTCACCTAATTTCCTGCCTTAAGCCATGCACCAGTTACTCAACTGCCTCACGTAACTCATTTAGAGGTATGGGATCTGTACACAGGCATCCACTTTAATTGTACAGTCTCCCTGTATCTTCAGGGGAAGACAAGAGGTAGACTCTTCCACAAGGCAACTGAGAGCAGCAGCCTAACAAAAGAGGCTCTGCACCAACCTTAGAGAAGTCCCTCGCTCTGGGCAACAGGTGGAGAGACTGACCAACCCACCTACCCAAGCTAAAGGCTGAGAACAAGGCAACACGAATGTTCCCCTACGACTTAAAAGGACTTAAGATGGAATTGCTACCTCAGACTTTCAGAAGTGAAGAGAAAGTGTAAAACCCCATTGTTTTGTTTATTTCTTACAAAGCCCATGGTTCTTAAGTAAAGCACGACAGAAAAATTACTACCCACCCAACTTCCAAAAATATTAGTAACGAGGACTGATTGAGGCAAACATTATATTCGACAATGCCAGTGAACTGCACGGCTCCGGAGAGCAACCACAAGACAGATGCTCCAGCCTGTTTCTGATTAAGCTGCTCTGAGCTGGTATGCTGCACCCAACAACTGTCTCCAGCCTATGCCCTTCCTGACAGAGGAAAGGCTCAGCTAACTACGCTGGTCATAAATCTCCCACTGAAAGGTGATTAGCTTGAAAATCCCCTGTTGTTCTGTCAGGAAGCCATACAGAAGAGTTGCAAATATATTAAATTACATCTTGCAGATATGTATCTAAGAAGAATACATGGTATTCAGTGATATATGGAAACTACTGTGTTATATGTTCAGACAGCTTATGCGAGTATCTCTTTCCAAATTAACATTCTTGCCATCTGATTCTCATTAGACTCACTCAACTGTTCCGTTAATCTTATATTTTTCCTCCCAAGAGATTAACATTGATTTTTTGTCTTGCACACACACAGGAAGGTCATACTGTTTCCTACAGGGTGGATTCATTCAATAAGGAACTATGCTATTAAACCTGACTTGACGTTATTGTCAATAGCGCTGTGCTGCCACAATGCTGCTTATTCTTAATAGAGAATTTCAATGCAACTCGCCTGGGTCCAGCTACATCCATCATTCCACTCCATGATAAACACACAAGCCACTTGACAACTCATTAAAAATACATATAAAAAATAGAGGTAAGGGCTGTGTTCCAGTGAAGCCCTACTAACATTCAAACTCTATGCCTAATTTAAAAAATAATACTCAAAATAACTACAAAATGCTTCTGGGAATAGAAGTGCTCCAACAGATAAAGGAAATAGGAAGGCAGGACTGCAGGTAGGCCTGCAAGACATTTTTACCTGGACAATCTGGGTCCAGTTAAATTCATACTGTGAGGACAGTATGAATTCACTGGTGGTCTGGGCAGAGCAGCCTGCACACCAGAATGGACAAGTGCTGCTTTGGGTCTGCTTAAGGCCTCTTTACAGGGGCCTTTAGGGCTGCCCCCTCCGTTCCTTGTAAATTGTTCCAGCTATAGCATAAGAAGGGTCAGATTGTTCTTCCCGCATCTCCTTCTAGAAGGCTGCTCCAGAACCTCTCTGCACTGACGTCTGAGAGCCCTCTTCAGTTCCAATTTATAACAGATAAAGCTGCATCCTTTAGTTGATTCAGCTTTTCTCTCCTTCCATGCATACCTGCAGAGAGCAAACGTATCCCTTCCCAGTTTTTGTTTCACTACCCTGACACATTAAGCTTTCTCTTGCCCATCTCTGCCCACCAAAGGTGGTTTGGGCTTTTTTTCCCTGCTCCTCTTTTCCCAGTCGGGGCTTCTCTCTCTTGAGGACTTTCACAAAATCATAGGCAAAAGGCACATAGCAATATTAAACAACAGCTTATTGACAGAAGCATGGGGAAGGATGGGAGGAAAGGAGCAAGAAGACTGTTTTCAACATGCAAAAAATGCACAAGTTTGGATGCCACTATGAACAAACAGGAAACCTGCATTAACTTCCTCCCCCAGGAGTTGAATTTTCGAAACTGCTGAGCAGTTCCTCCCAATTTCTTGGTTCTAGCTTGTTCTGTTGTTTTCAGACACTCCTTCAACACCACTGGAACAAGCTTCTGACCTAAGTGCACTTTCAGATTCTTTGTAGTGAATTTCACCTTTCTTGGATAAAATAGCAAATAAATAGCATTGAAAGAGCCTTCTGGGGCAAATCAAGGATGGGCTTATCTGCAGAAATCTGCAAGGCAGAAAGGGTTGGAAAAGGAAGAAACAACCTGTTAAACAGCTAATGGGAAAAGAAGTGATTTTAACTGTCTGTGAGTGATCAATGTTTTACCTTGGTATTTTAAAAGTAAGCTGCAGTCTGTGCTTTTTGCTGTTTCTTCTATGTCCCTTCCAATTCTTTCCCCCTTCTCTCTTACACATCTACATCCCACTATTTGCCTGTTCTCCTAATGTACTGGAGTGTCAGAACCATGACATGGAGAAATGCAGTGCACTGAACAGAAAAAAAAACAGTGAGAAAAATTGTTAACAGCATCTAGAAATCTCCTCACATTAAGGGAAAAATTATGGGGTGGACTAAACCATTTCAATGTTTTGCACCATCACAGTAGTCCAAAAATATCCTGCTGGAGACTAGGACTTAGCAAATTCTCCCTTCCAGTCTTTTCTTGTACACTCCATATTAGGTAGACCTAAGAGAGTCCCAGAGTCTGTAGCTCTCCAAGCTGCATCACAGAATACGTCACTGGTCTTCCTTTGGCTTGCTAGAATCTCCTGTTGACTGTCACTATTGCTTACTTAATTAAGAGAGGGGGGGAAAAGCACTTTGTTCAAACTTGTTCCATTTTTGGAAAGGCTTGTAATGACTGTCTATTCGACTGCATTTTCTACCTCTAGGTCTGGCATCTCTCTTAAAAATCCAAACCCCCTTCTCACCAGGGGAAACTGCAGAACTATACTGGTACAAAGACATTCTGCTTGCGCTGAATTTGCAGAGCAGAGGGATACATTCGCTGTCAGAGAAAGGAAGCACTCTCCCTCCCCCTTGCAAAAAGCTATTTTTTGCAGGCGTTGTCATATTTTATCCCCAGGAAGAGAAGAGGGCTGTGCTAGAAAGTCCTCGGATTCACATTTGCTTCCGTTTACTGCGCCCTTCACAGCAGCGCTGTAACAATTTATCAATACAACGGAGGGCAAGGCACAACAGGCAGGCGAGGCAGGCTCCTCTAATGAAAACAAATCCTTGCGAGAGGAGGGAATAGTTCACAAATTGGCCTCCTAAATCCCACTCCCACCGCAATAATGTTTTCATCACTACTCATATTTAGGGACATAAGGGTGCACAGAGCTGCAAAGCACATCATTTGTGCTGCACAGTTGCAGTATTTTGCCCAAAATAATTCATGGTCCAGAAGCCCAAATGAATAAAAGCACTATAGGAATCAAGACATATAATTAGAATAAATAAGATTTTGCGCTTACAGAGCGCCTGTCATGTGAAAGTATGCACAGATATTAATTAAGCTCCACAAACCCCAGATGAAGTAGATTAGTAGCTTCATCCCTGTTTTACAGAGGTTTAGAGTAAAGTGTGACACATAATCACAGCTGAAAGCGCAGTGGTGCTGGCCCTGCCGGGGATGGTGAGAGCCAGGGCTCCACCTCCTCTCCAGCCCTCTCCAGTGAATTGCCTTCCATGGAAAATGACTGTGTTGCAGTTCTTTGCTCCCTGGAAGAGGAAGGACCCACCCTGTTGCACAACAGCAGCAAAGCCCTGGCCTGAAGTGTTTTGATAAAAGCCATGGAACGGTGCTCAGACTGGGAAGAGAAACCAGAAGCTCACTCGCTCTCATACATTCGCTTTGGGTGCTCCACCTCGCTCTTTCTAAAAGGCCAAGAGATCGCCTCTGTGTCACCATCTCCCACAAACGGTCCTAATAACACGGCTCGTGGCATCTGGGATTTGGAGGGCACGACATACATGATATCTTAAGTACTTTAATCTGTGATGTTGGCTTTTATTTTTCTATTTCTTTGCATTTCACTATAACTCAGAAGCTACACCGAACAAAGATCACAGACACAACATAATTAAAAACTATAGTCAATACACACATCAAATCTTAAAATAACCCTCTCTTGAAGCAGGTTTTACATACAGAAATTCTGGATGATAAATATAAATAACAAACATATCTGATATAATTCAAAAATATTTAAAGTAATCAACTCAATGTACATATGAATTTAAGAAAAAACTTTTAAAAATAGTCACTAATAAAGCTTTAATTGCTTTATATGTCAAAGAACGGCTAGAAATTGGTTTTGCTGTCATTATGTAGTGAAATTCAAGTTCTTATGACAGTAATTTCTTAAAGATTCCCCTTAAGTATTTAAGTAGTAGTTAGGATAATGAAAAACATTCTCAGTATCACAAGGTAGTACAACTGTCCACTTAATTAAAATCACCGAGCCCCTAACTCTGCTTATGACCTCTTCCAAAACAAAAGCAGGAGAGCATCAAATACAGCTAGGAAGAAGCATCTTCACATTAAAACCAGTCACTCGTCGTGTCTCCAAGTACAATTATCCACCTAATTACACTTAGGACAAATGCACAATTTTCCTAACTACAGGGCAATGCATTTTAATTGTGATGTTCAATTCTCTGTACACAAATATAAAATCTGAGCAAGAAATGTCACTAGAAAATGGAAACAGACCCCAGCATACTTATCTACAAAATAGCAAACAAATTGGATGAACTATGGATGTAAAGCAGAGCTGCTTACATGATAAATAACTATTAATGTAAAAACTATGCTCTTTTGTTCCCACATTTAAGCATAGAAGGTATTCTAACTTCAGCTTTCAAGGTAAAAATGCTTTTAATTAGGGTCCTAGCTACCTTAAAGACACACAGACCTTGGTATGATGGAGATATGATAATTTACCCATGCTGAGAAGCTGCCCCATGATTTATATGATTACTTCATGGCAGCATGAAACAAATCCCCAAGGAAGTAATGCATGTCATCCTTAAAAATATTAAGCAATCAAGCCATGTTTTTATTATGTGAATGGATGCCTTTGAAAACAAGGATGCATGCACCATACTGTGAGGTAAAATGAAATAAATGAACAGAAATAATTCATTTCCATGTTCTAATCAGTGGAAACTGTAGTCTTCAAATTATCCTGATGCTACCAAATGCGAGTCTGGAGACAATAGGTTGACTCTTCTAGTAAAATGAACATGAAATTGCATCCCAAGTACACAATGAAGGCCAAATTAAACAGTCCAAGACTCTTTGTAAAAGCACTTTCTTTTTACTCAGCCCTTGCATCCAATGGAACAATTAAGAGCAGAAGATTTAAACAAAGCATCATATAGTTTTTAAATACTCTAATCAAAAGCAATGTACTTATCTTAGGCAAAAGGAACATAATCTACACACACAAAAACCCCCTGTTCTCAAGCAAGCTCTTCACCTTCTAGCATTATTAGCAGAGAGAAATTTATGTTCTACTAGCTAAAAGGATGTCTCTAGTAAGCAGAATGAAGAATATATACCAAAGACTACAACTGCAAGCTTGCTGCCTGTGTCGTATTCACAAGCTGGGACACTTATATCTGTGCAAGGACCCAAGACAACAGCTTTACACTGGTCACTGCTATTATAAATCACAATCTACTCATTAGAGATGATGACCACTCAGAAAATATACAGCCCCTACAGGCATGGAAACAGAGTTGTGATACAAGATCAAGTTAACACAAAACATTTGAAATAGAATATTGTATTTGTATGAAAAAGTATATAGGTAATAATTATATGAGCAGAAAACCATGGGACGGTGAGGTGGTTTTTTTTGCCACCCAGTCTACAACACTTTATTTGAAGCAGTTCAGATGAAAATGGTATCGGTAAAAACCTGATGCGTTTGGTTGTTGCTAAGTGGTTCCTGCTCCTCAGATCACCCTGCCAGCAAGTGCACAAAAAGCTGGGAGGAGACAGAGTCAGGACAGCTGATGCCAACTGACCAAAGGGATACTCCAAACCATGAGATGTCATGCTCAGTACATGAAGCTGGGGGAAGAAAAAGGAAGGAGAAGGACATTGAGAGTTACTGTGTTTTGTCTTCCCAAGTAGCCATTACATGTGATGGAGCCCTGTTCCTGGAGATAGCTGAACACCTGCCTGCCCATGAGAAGCAGTGGATGAATTCCTTGCTCTGTGTGTGTGGCTCTTGCTTTACCTATTAAACTGTCTTCGTCTCAACCCAAGAGTTTTTCCTCACTTTTACTCTTCTGATTCTCTCTCCCATTGCAACCAGGGGGAGTGAGCAAGCAGCTGCGTGGTCCTAGTTGCCAACTAAGGCTAAACCATGACACCATGTTAACCTGTATGTTCTACTTGAATTGATTATGCAATGAATCAAATACATTTTCACTAGATTATGTTTCCCAACCATTTATGTGGTCACAACAGAACACAGAAGTACATTTTGAAGACTGCTTTCCATTTTCATCTTCACAAAAACTCACCAAACAAAACCCAATATATATTTCACTTTCTTTCGCTATCAAGCACAGGGAGGAGGCAGTGCAGACAGCTACATGGCATTCTGATAACAACCTTATCATCCTTGACACAGCCTTCAAGAGAAGTGAGGAATCATCACAATCTTCCACTGCAATCAATAAAACTGAAGTATGAGTCAAGCAAAATTACTTTTTTTTGGACGGTATTTTTTGTTGTTTTCTTTAAATCTGGCACAGTGATGGAGATGAGGGTGCCCATTTCAAATACACAATTCTCTTTCTTCCTCCCTGAACTAAAACATGTTGGGAATTGCTGTAACTCAATGAAGTGCTGTGTGAGATGCACACTGGGAGGAAGTCTTCCAAATATCTTAGTATGTTTTCAGTTTATCTTGCAATATTACGGATGGAGCTTTATGACTCCAATCCAACATGCTGGCATTGATTTTCTCCTCCTCTGAATCAAGGCAGAATAGTACTGAACACACTGTGGTTGGGAACTAGCAAATTTCATTGTCTTTCTCTACTGACATACAGGTAGGTGGAGTTGTGTATCGCTTTACAAGGAGGTATTGTGTGGCCTGGCTTATGTTTTATTTTATGCACTTGGTCAGGCACATGTCAGTTTTGTTATCACCGTCCCAAAGCTGTGTGTATTATGATGTTTTATAGCCAAATTTGGTACATACTGAAAGAAGTATGCCGTAGTTATTTGGGTTAGGAATGTGCTGTTAGAGATTAGCATTCGGCATGGTTGGCTGGTCATGGCGTAAGACAAGGGGATATGGGCTAAGCTCTTGTTTCTGGACCAGTTAAGATACCTACTCAGTGGAAACTCCATCAACCCCTCTGGGAAGGAGAAGTGCTCTATGATCTTTTCAAGCAGGCCCCAAAAGGAGCCTGTGAAAGGGAAGAAGAAAAAAAGCAAGAACAGGGCTGTTCTAGTGAAGGGAGAGGAGACAGAAATGTGCGAGGCAGAACAAGGAGAAATGTGGGAAAAAACACCCTAGCAAGTCACATTTCCTAAAGCAAGCTGTGGTCTTACAGTACGTACCATTTCTAAGGGCCAAGTCAAACTAACTGTTTCTAACAGCAAACAGTTGTTCAACCAAAGGAGTAGCTCCACACCTCACCAGGAGTACTTTGGTATATAACTATGCTCCAAATAGCCGCCCCCTCCAAATGGTTCTATGTGTTTTTTCCAAATGAAAAACAAATGTGCTTCCTTAGATTAGGTATTAGCCAGTAGTATTTACTTTGTAAAGGCTATTGGTGGATTCTTAATACAGGCTCCTAAGGATCCTGAGGCATCACTTACAAACTAGCAAGAAACGGGGTATGTGGTGTTTTCAATATCCCTGTGGTTTGCTTACCTCAGCATCGGACACCAACTGCCAGCAGCCCTCACTGTGAAGCAAGAGCTGCTGCCCACCTCATCAGATGCAGCCAGCACTGTGGTTCTGCTCTACGGCTCTGCTCTTCCACCCAGCAGTGTGCCTCAATGGAGAGCACACTGATCTGACAACTATTGTAAACATCCTACAGTCACAGCAACATGCTGCCTTTTCAGCTAATCAGAGAAAAGAGCTTGTGTTTATTATGGTGGTAACTCTGTGTAACAGTGAAGTTATTGACACCTGACGGACTCATTCATTGCTAGATCGGTGCCCTTCATTTAAAGCCAGCATTGTTCTTCTGGTTGGAATTTTCCAAATATAGCTTTGACAACCCAGTTCTGAGAACCCATGGGAAGAGACATGACTACTTTGCTAATTGATGCTGATACACCAGGGAGAATTTGCACTGTCTACAGCACAGTTTTCCCTTAAAGTGGACTAGGTCAGTTGGATGGCAATTACACCAAGTCAAACAGTAATTCTCATAACCAGACCTTCATTCCCTAAGTTAGTACACAACCACAACAGTATTGTTACAGTGGGAAAACTAGGTACTCAAATGTTTGGGGAGACCAGCACCAAAACAGTATGTGTGAATTTAATTTCAGCTGCCCATGTATGTGTCTTGCATAATTTCAAGCCACTTGGAACTAGTTGATAATCTAGTTTGGCCTCTTGCATAATCCAAGACATACATTCCCCTCTGGTAGGAGACTGAACATACTGTGCTAAAGAACTTGTATTTTTAAGCGAGTATTAGCTGTACTGTTATTAATGTATACATTTCAGAAAGTCGTCTTTTGATGGCCTTGAGGAGATGCAGAATTTACCATTTGTTACATTATATCCTCATTGCATAAACCCAGTCTTAATTTCTTTACGGGGACACTGTCTCATTCAGTACACAGGGCAAAAATCACTTAGCTAGCAGCCATTCAGTATTTTGTTTTTGCCCTTTTTATTTGATGCATAGCCCTAAAAGCCTTGTTTACTGCACATTATCCCAGCTCTGTTCTGAAGGCAGAATGATTAATTTCTTTACAGGCTTTTCTATAGTGCTCATCAGATGCTTCTAACTTGTTATGTGCAATTTCCTAGCTTTTGGAAAAGCATACAAAGGAATGCCATTATGTGGCATCCTATAACTACTGCCATGATTCATATCAGCAGGGACAGACCAGCCCTTTGCTATCTTAGCTAACAGGTGTAAACCACAGGCTGCCAGCACGGCCAAGCTAAAGGAGATGAGGCACATCCTTAGGCAAGACATTTTCATTGGTATTTCCTGGCACCAGGATGGGAAGATTCAGAATTTTAAGGAGACCGAATGCTATGGAGTAGAAGTACTCTTACAGGGACACACTCCTTTATCTCTCTTGTAAGACCAACCCCTTTAATTTATCCTTTCTAACACGTCAACCCCTCAATCCAGGTGTCTCAGTCTGGTTCCCTAACCCAGTCTCATTCTTCTATCTATCCAGCGTTACCTAACTTACTGTATCTTATTTGCTATCTATCCTCATATTTCTCTCACTTTGTTATTGAATTTTATCTCCCCTTTTCTCTACTTGCTTATGGACTGAGTCTCTGCTGCCAAATTCTCCATCTCACTGTCTTTTTCACCTCTCCTAAATTTTACACCTATCCCTTGACTAAGAGATGATGGAGCTTACTGGGGTTTAAGGGGAAAGAGCATTCACAGACTCCTTCAGTATTTCTGAAACCTCCATCTACTAAGCATGTATAAAATGTGTTTTTTTAAAGGTTATAACTCGTGTAACCTAGGAGGATTTTCTTAGGAATGGTAAAAAGCACATTAATATGGTACAAAGACCACTGAGGCCTGACAAAACCTGGAGGCTCTAAAGCATAGTGAAGATGTCACAGAAGCCTTTAGAGCCTGTTCTTTAGTTGCGCTTTCAGAAACAGTTAAGCTGTGTTTGGTGACATTTTCCAAAGTAAGCTGGGCCAGAGCAGATGTGAACCTCAGAAATTTTTATTCCAAATGACTATAGTTTCAGAAAATTGCAAGCAACTGAAATGGGAAGACACAGTATGTCATTCTGCCCGTAAAATAAGACAAAAATGAAAGCTATTAGTATCATGTTGGCATCTAACTCGACGGCTGCTCTGATATCAGTGACTTGTCTGAAATCATGACATTAACTAACCAAAGAACGTTATTCTGCCCTGCCAGGTTTTTGTAAAGGTTAGATCACAGCAACAAAGTAATATTATTGCCCCATATAAGGCTGATACGTGCATAGCTGTTTTGTAACCTTCTCCTGACATACGCATCAGCTATTCATTTGCTGGTTTTGCACCAAATGTTCATTATTACCAAATATCCCATCCCTTGCCCGTAGGTATTGCTATTTTCTCTCAATAATAACTTCACTTTATGTTTCTCCTCTTATGCATTGATACCCCTTCAGTTTTGGAGTTGCATGCAAACCTCATCAGGACCAAGCTTATGCCAGGAGATACAAACCTGCTGGCAAAGACCCAAAGCGATCACATGGATACAAAATTCCTGTAAAACTTAAATTAGTCAAGAAAGACTTCTAAAATCCCAGTGAGCCCTAGTAAGCGATACAGTTAACAAGACACTTCATTGATGGAATATGATTAATTGTTCTGATTTCATAAAAGAAGTGTGTTTTCATCTTCCGTAAAGCTCCCTGTATTATTATTATTAAGCTCTAGGCCCTGTGTCTGTTAATAAGCTTGTTTTGGGGACAGTGCAACAGACAAAATGCTTGCTGGAAAGGAGTGTAATCAAAAAACCTCACAATTGTGGGTTAGTGCCCCTACACAAGGTTGGGGCTAAGCCACAGCTTAAAATAATAGTAGGTAAATTTTATTATAAACTCATAGTTTATCTTGATTTGAGTAGACACAAGACTCCAGCCCAAAGTTTACAAACTGCATATATATCTATATTCTATAGTAATTTACTTCAGATTTTTCAAATATCAGTGTACCGCTTATTTAAAATGCATAACAGTCAGTAGAAAAAGCAGCAAAGTCGAACAGCGCACCGACTTCCAAAACTATCAGTCTTTATCAATTAAAATATTTACTTTTGACACAAGTCCTAATTAGTTAAAAACATTCAATCCAGTCTTAAAATAGAGGTTCAAGCTACCCAATTTATTCTTGGAACAGTCACTTGTTCTCAGGATTAGAAAGACAATGGCATCCAGAGCAAGCACGAGCCCTCTCCCCTCTTATTACAGTTAATCAGGAACATAAATACTATAATGGAGCTGAGCCCCTGCAAACTCACCAGGCTGTGCATAATTTCCACTCCAGCTGGATTCACTGTGAGCGCTTCATCATACAATTGCTTAGCCTCCTCCAAATTGCCTTTCATCTCTGCGAGCCTCCCACGCATGTACAGTACAGCATGAGATGTGGGGAAAAGACTAGCTGCCTCCTGGATACAAAAGCCTGCTTCTTTGAGGTGCTGTTGTTCCATGAAGAGTTCAGCTGAAAATACACAAAACACAAAAATGAAAAAACACCCTACCATTAGTTGAAGCAAGTCAGAGACCTTTCTACCCAACAATTATACATCATCTCTCTTAAACATATTAAAACGTGAGGCCACGATCCTGCAGAGTTCTTACTATTATGGTTACTGCTTACTGTCACAAGTGGATTCATTTAATGGATCTTTTTTTTTAATGCTAAGGGCGCTATACAGATGTTCATGGGTATCTTTAGGTGTTGTCCTGACAGAGGACAGCCTTACAAGTTTCTTAATTAGGAATGTAAACACTGCTGAACTGAGCCCTAAGAAGCAGGGCTGGTAGCCACTTGGAGCCATCGTAAGTATTTTCAAATAATCTAGGGGAAAAAAAGTACAGGATAAGCCATCACTGTTAACGGAGAACTTTAAACATGTCAGAGTAATAGGATACATCTGACTGAGCTGGACATTAGATAACTTTTTTTAAAGAGCATTTCTACATTTTAAAAGGTGATTAAAAGTATTTTGTTATGCTTTTTTGTCTAGCTTATGAGACAGTTGTTTCTTTTTCAGAGACTATTAAAATCAAAAGGCTTTTATCATAGACACTTACTTATATTGTGTATTCACACATTTACTTCTTCATACATAGTCTATAGTAAAACAGAAGAAAGCTCCTGGAAGAGACTGCTCAGTCATCTACTTTCTTCAACTATCAGCAACTATCTTAGTGGTTTTCTTAGAAAAATGATCTAACCAGCATACTAATATGCTTGACTGTAGATTTGTTAATCAAATAATTTCTCATTTTAAACAAATTTCATAATATATCTTAATGTTAAACTTTAACATTTCTCAGGATTTGGACTGCATCATCGTTGGACTAGATGATCATTGAAGGTCCCTTACAACCTAAAGAGTCTATTCTAATTTCTCAGGATTTGGACTGCATCATCGTTGGACTAGATGATCATTGAAGGTCCCTTACAACCTAAAGAGTCTATTCTAATTCTAAATTTATTAAGCATTAGATCCTGGCAGAAGCCTTCAAAAGTGATACTCACTTTTCACTGCCACACATAACTGAAAAGGGAAACTGTGTTTTTAGATATATGTATGTATATACGCATGTATGTATGCATGCACATATGTATATAAAATAACTGTCTCTCTTCATACAGCAGCCATTGCTTTTTGGTCCATAGTCTCTTTTTTTTTTTTTTTTTTTTTTTTTAATTGTTGTGGTACGGCAGAAGTNNTTTAACTGATGTGGTAAGGCAGTAAGTGTTGACAGTTCAAAAGTCCAATTCAAAATGAGTAATTCAGACTCCAGATTTAGCTAAATAATTCTGAAATTAGACACAACCTTAAATGTCCTGACTTCTAAAGGTAGTGAATATTCTCAGGAAGTCTCTGTGAAGGGGGCGATTAGCCAGAAAATTCCTCTTAAATAGCTTTGAAACTCTGCCAGTTTCAAGATGCTGGGAGACCCAGAAGACTAGGGGGACTTGGCATGATGGCATGGAGCTTGCTGGGTATAGGTAAGCAGGAGAACATCTCAAAGGCAGTCCTGTTTGACCGTGGAAATGTTCTTGGCCTGTTTGACAGGAGATTGGGACCACAAATAACACTTCTATTGGCATACTGAAAGCAACAGTGTACTGAAATAAAAGCATGGGGCTGAACAACCTTCCACTTCTAAGATGGTCCTTCCAAAAGAAGGGTGACGCACCATCAATACATGCTTGAATATTTCTTAGCCATCCCTGGGTTGTGCTACAGATAAATGTTATTCTCCAAGGCTGTCAACATGAGCAAAACGTTAGTTCCTTGGTAAGAACTATACTCTTAAAAGAGTGACTCATATACTATTTCTCTCTGGTTAATCATTATAAAATCTCAGCATGCATCCCTTCCTTTGGCTCCAAGAGGATGCAGCTATCTATAATAACAGAAAGCAAGGCCATGTACCCTGTCAAGCTGAGTATGTGTGCTGCCTTATTCAAAAGTTTGTGGGAGGACAGTACTTCACTTGTACTTCCCAAGTAATAGAGCATTTTCCTGCCAAGTGCTGCATAGCAGCCGATGCCATGCATGTGACAATAATGAAGATAGAGATGTGCAAAGTGACGATTCACAGCCTGAAGATAAACACTTCATTTACAAAGTTAGCACAAACTCAGCAGCACAAAAGAAGGGGTGAAATCCTGGTACTGTTTGAAGTCAGCAGAAGTTCTTGATACTGCCATATTAAAAACTCTATTAGCAACCAACACCATAATGTGACTTGTTTCATTTCAGAAAAAAATAAGGAGCAAGGGGGTTTAGATGTGCAATCACACAGAGTCAGTGTTTCAGTGCATGCAGAATGGAAAGTACTTATTCTTTCTTTCAACGGTGCCTGTAAATCTTCTTCAGTAATAACAATTATTTAGAGGAAGTGCAGCAACACAGAATCTACAAATTATATTTTATGGTATGGTAATGTAGCATATTAAAGTTCAGTCCATTCCTTTGCAGGCTCAATAGTCTATAAAAAAATGATTTACTGGTGTGGGAGGCCTAATTTGCATAAAAAAAAGAATGAGAGAGGTGCCTTTGGGTTACGAAAGGCAAGAAGTGCACCCACCCAGCTAAAAATAGACATTAAGGGAAACTGTTTAGGCCTGCACTAAAATATGTTTTCTGTAAACTAATTTTTCACTTCTATTATATACTCATTTTATTTACAGATTAACAAGATATGCTTATGCAACATGGAATAAAAACACAGCTAGAGGCAAAAATCAAACCCAAGAAACAAAGACTCATTAGATTTATCATGGCAATACTACTGCCTCCTCAATGGTACTGGAAGTACTGAAACACCTGCCTTTGCATTACCCGGGTTAGCAGAGAAGCTTCCTGTTCACTAGATTATTCACCACATCTCCTTATATCACCTAATCATGGTATTAATAGATATCTAACCAAATTAGCAGCCCTTGTGAGGAAGTTCTGTTACAGAGACATGGCACCTGATTCCATTCCAAAGGAGAGCATATCTCCTCAAGCTGACACAGGTAGAGAAGATCTGTAATTCTTAAACTGTGAAAGAAATGCTTCATGGAAACTATTTATGAACCTCCAACTACTGGATTACATTGTTCTTAGTACTGACGTTCTTCACAGCTGTGAATCCAAAGACCACGTCTGCAAACTTCCTTGTACTCTCTCATTTAACATCATCTTCATAAAAACAAATTTACATTCTGTTTTAAACTAAGTACCACCAATGGCTCTCTGAACGCTACTGAGCAAAGAGAGATGACCATCCTGGATGTACCAACTCCATTAGCATCTCTGGAGTAATGCTAAAAACTCTGAGTGTGAGTGATTAATAGGAAACATTTCAGCATTTTTACACATACATATGGGTTGAGACAGTGCACTGCATGGATAGGGAGAGATGGAATGAATCACCCACTGTCTCCTTCATTCACTAATAGAAGCTTGAACCTGCACTCACGGAGACCATGATGAGCTATCCAGCTGACTCCAACGTCCAGCCTAGCTTGATTTCTTTCTTTCCCATATCCAACCATCCATGTTCCCACCCATGGTCTCCTTCAGTACTGTCCAGCCTACACTGTTGTTCTTCCAAACAGCTGTCATCTCCTCTTGTGGCTATGGCTGCCTCTGTCTTGACTTGCAACTAGACTTCCACTGATCAACCAGCCTTAATACTGGGTCCAGTCCCTGAGAGCAGCACACACTTCCAGTCAGATTATCATTAACTCCTAGTATAAGTTCCCAGCTCTTCCAGCTGTTTCTGCTAGCATTTAAGTTCATCTACAGTGAAGATCTCTAATCGAGTGAGAATTGCCAGAAGCACATCATCTACTCACCCCAAAGACCAGTAACAAATGCACAGACCGAGCACTTTCCAGAACAGTGACAAAGCAGGTCTCCTGCAGTCAGTCTCCTTTTTTCATCCGCAAGATACCGTATTTGACAGACATCTGTTAGGGAGTCCATCAGAGGCGTAACATATTCATGTTTGCATCATACAGCTAGTCTGAGAAACAGTTGCCTGCCATCACCTTGAAGGCTGACTCTATTCCCTGATTTCTAAGTGTTTCAAAACAGTGTCAAGAGCGAATCTGCTTGTCACCACAGAAGCAGCAACAACTGTAATCCTAGCCAAAAAATCAAACGGATTTTAAATGGATTTCTGCAATGTGAACAACCTAAGAGTTAAAATTCCATTGCTTGCGTATCACATTCGGTGTTATTCAAGACACAGCACTTAACTCCCACAAACAGACTGCTCCACATGATTCAGTTTTGTGTGCCTGCTAGATCTAAACCACTTTTCTACTCTCATCCACCCCAAAAATGCCACTGCATAGCGACATGGCCAGTGCAATGCGGCCAGATTACCAGCAGGATGACACAGTGGGGAGCAGCCCTTCACACCTGAAGAAGGTGAGAGCACCTGCGAGGATGTGTGGGGAGGTGATTTCTGTTCCACATCATCTGCCTTCAGGAGCTATTAATACTTGTTACTGCAGCAACCCTTAGCCAGCTAGAAAGACCTACTCCTCTGAGACAGTTCTGCCTTCAGCAGTGAATACAGAGCTATTACCTTGACAAAGGGTTCCCCCGCTACCTTTACTTTCTGGCAGGTGACATTTAGTCATTGTTCTATATTATGACACCACCCTGCACGCAGTAGCTTGACAATTCACAGGCAGATTTGATGCAAGATTCCTCAAAACTGTATCCTGGCTGCAATAATTTAATTTGATGCAAACCTTTGATACAAAAATGAGTAAGAACAGAAACTGCCATGTGCTCCCATCCACCTGTGGTCAGCTGCAATTTCTTTTGAATGAAGCAAGAGATTTACATCTTCAAAGCTGTCTTTGCATGCAAAATGGTAGTTAACTGGAGTCCAGGGATCCACTGTAAATTTCCAGGCTTCACATCTCACAGGGGCTGAAATGGCTAGTAAGGTTATTTACAAATAGAGCATTAAAGTGAACATTTCTGGAAGCAATAGAGAACTACCACAAGCTACCTTCTGTTCTAAATGACACACTCAAAACATTACTTGAAATACTACAAGATACTTGGTTCCTTCATGTGAAGTGGGGCCCTGCTCATTAGTGAGGAAACAGCTCTTTCCCAGCTTTGAGAAGTAAGACACCATCTTCTAAGTAATAAGGCCACCACTGATAAGGGTGACATAAAAATGCTCCTGTTGGAAGGGCACCTTTTGGGTTTTCTTGTATTGTCTCTCAAAGCATGTATTACTGGCTATAGCCAAATAAAGGACTTCTGAGCCTTCATATACCAGTGCAGTCTAGTATAAATTCCTATTTTCTGTTTCTAATGTGAATAAATGTCCCACTTTCTTCTTCGTGACTATGTACCCTTCAGCACTTCCCCAAAAGTCACTGAGCAGCTGGGGAAATACAAGTATTTGGCATCCTCTGACGCTCTGTGGGTACCACTGGCAGTTCAACAGGTTTCTCTCCATCTCTCAGCAAAGAATGCACAGGCTGTTTACCAAAGAACACGAATTAACAAAGAATTGCTAGCTGCTGCCTGTATCCTTCACAAGTGAACGGTCACACAGATGTGCATGTTCACATAGCCTGGATTTCGAGAAATGGCATGTGCCCTTTGAAGACAATCCATACCAATGGATTATCAGTCCACGAAGTTTCACGTCCTGCTCCAGCAATGAGAAATATCCAGAAGGCTCAGGAATGGGAGAAGCAATCCAAAATGCCCAATAGTAATATACAGCCAAGACTCCTTTTGAGATTTTAAATTCACTGCTGATAGAAAATAAAATAAACTAAGCTGGAGGGTGTAGATCAAAACCCAGTATCCTTGAGAATATTCAAAGACAAATGGGGAACTTTGTGATCCTTAGCCTGAAACGGAAAAGCCTAAGACAGAGCTTGCTAAGCCTGGAGGCTTAGCAGAACCACTGCTGCTGCCATATTTTCCCTAGTAATGTTCCAAAGGAGACCAAACTAGTTCACTTTACCATTTCTGTCATCTCCAGTGTGAAGTGTCCCTGCACTATCCTAGTAAGCACACAGTGCAGGGCAGCCATCTTTGCAGTACACCCTTATTCTCCTCAGTAATAGCTGTGTAATAAAGGACTCCCTCCTGCTCCCCTTTGCCAGGCTCCAGCTTTTCATCCTGCTTTGTGTTAGTGTAATGAGTTGCAAATATATTAGTAACAAGAGGAGGACTCGGAGAATCTCCATCCTCTATTGGATGCAGGGAAGTCACATAACGACAAAGGATGAGGAGAAGGCTGAAGTACTTAATGCCTTCTTTGCCTCAGTCTTTAGTAGTAGAGTAGGTTGTTCCTTAAGTATCCAGACCCCTGAGGTAGCAGGTAGGAGTGGAGAGCAGAATGAAGCCCCGTAATCCAAAGGGAGGTGGTGAGGGACCTGCTCCAACACCTGGATATAAATAAGTCTATGGGGCCAGATGGGATCCACCCAAGGGTACTGAGGGAGATGGTGGAACTGCTTGCTGAGCCACTTTCCATCATTTACCAGCAGCCCTGGCAAACTGGGAGGTCCCAGCTGACTGGTGTCTAGCAAATGTGACACCCATGCACAAGAAGGGCCGGCAGAATGATCTGGGGAACTACAGGCCTGTCAGTCTGACCTCGGTGCCAGGGAAGCTCATGGAACAGATCATCCTGAGTGCCTTTATGCAGCGCATGAAGGACATCCAGGTGACCAGGTCCAGCCAGCACAGGTTCCTGACAGGCAGGTCCTACTTAACAAACACGATCTCCTTCTATGACAAAGTGAATACTTTGGTGAATGAGGGAAAGGCTGTGGATGTTGTTTACCTGGACTTTAGTAGGGCCTTTAATACAGTCTCCCACAGCATCCTCCTGGAGAAACTGGCTGCCAGTGTGGGCAGTGGAATNCCTGAAAGGAGGTTGTTGAGAGGCGGGGGTCGGTCTTTTCTCCCAAGTCACAGGTGACAGTACAAGAGGCCTCAAGCTGCACCAGGGGAGGTTCAGATTGGATATATGGAAAAATTTTTACACTGAAAGGGTTATTGAGCATTGGAATGGGCTGCCCAGGGAGATGGCTGAGGTGCCATCCCTGAAGGTAGTCAAAAGACAGGCTGATATAGTACTTAGAGACATGGTTTAGTAATGGGTTGGTTTTGTTGTTGGGCTTTGTTTTGTTGTTTGTTTTTTTTTTGGTCACTTAGGTCTATGTTTGGACTAGATGATCTTAAAGGTCCCTTCCATTCTAGCTAATTCTATGATTCTAAAAATCAGCAGCGCTTATGGAGCTTAAGAACTCAAGCAGTGAACGGAAAAGTTCTAAATTTGAAATTCTAAAATTTGAAAGCACTTTTTTTTTAAAGAAAAATGAAAGAAAAATATTAGAATTATATTAGAATTCTTAGCTTCAACAACCAGCGCTGCACCACGGCACAGTATCTGATCCCAGCTATTCTGGCAATCTCAGTAAAGTTGTCCTCCAAACCTGATGATCACCTTTAATATCAGAGCTAATAACTTGAGGGGGCTTAGGATCACTAAAGGCTTTGGGAAGGAAGAGCATTTAAATACCAGTGTGCAAGCTGTGCAAATACAAGCTGTGCTGAGGAGCGGAGGGGCAGCAGGGGAGGGCCTGGCCATGCCCTTGGCTGCTGCCGGGCGGTCGCAGTGCGGCTGTGTGGCTGCGGGCCAGCCAGGGCTGGAGATTCAGCCCACTGGCCCCGACGACACGTTCTCGTGGAACAAAGCCCATCTCCTCTAACACAGCTTTTTCCCAGGAATTGGCCCATGCAGAATAAAATAAATAAATCTCAAGCGTTTTGTGAAGGGAGGAAAAAAAAATTTCCTGCCGTACATAACTCGGGGGAGCAGATGTTTTTCCATTAGCTCACTGTTCTCTGCTACACTGGCTGTCTTTACATTTTTTGTTTGTGGCATGTTCATTATGATATTTTTTTCCCAGGGTAAACTTTAGCACATTACCGAGACAGCAAGTAGCCCATTCGAGCCCCACTGTGAGCACATGGAATAGTTATCCTAGTAATTTTTCTCAAAATGCTCCTTTAAATTAGCCTTAGGTCTACCTGGTGAGGTTCGCAGGCTGCGCTTAGCAGGCATTCAGCCAATCTTAGATCAAATTACCAGACCTACTTTGCTGCGAGTGGCCATATTTGGTAAAGTACTGGGTTAGTCAAGAAGCTAAATTGTCAGATATAAAGTACTAGTAAAGACAAACAAAGTGGACATTGTAGTTAAAAGTAAAGCATAAAATAATATAGCAAGGGGAGCTGGAATATTAGAACTCTTATTAAAACTGGCTCACAGCATTCTAAAATGCTCTGTGTAAGTAGAGCATGCAGTTATTACTTCCTGGAAATATAATCACACGTACTTCAGATAAGAAATCACTTCAGTTACCCAAAGAGCTTAAAACTATTAAAACTATTTCTTTTCAGTACTGACATGCTTTGCTCTCTGGATCAAAAGTGATTTTATAAAAAGGTTGAATGAAGGTAAATTTTGGTCATAAATTTGAACCATTTCAAGTACATTTTACTTAGCATGATCATGTTTTCTGAACAGAAAAAAAGGAGTACTGGCATGCTTTTAGAAAGGAAATAAGGAGTAGAAATAGTTCCTAGGTCAGACATTTTTCTTGGTGACACAAGCAGTATTATCACCGGTAATCTCTAGGGTCCTCCTTGCAGCTCTTCCTGCAACAAAAGGTAGGAGTTAACGAGCTTTACCAATGCTGCAGAAGTTCCTTTACTCCTCTCAAAGTTGAATTCAAGCTCTCAGTCATGAAAAGTAGAACGAAGAGGAAAAACAGGCATATGGGTCACATGAAGACCACCTCTCCTGGAGCTGCACTACAGGAGCATTTGCACTGCAGCACCTTTCCTGAGTACTCCTTGAAATGACCTGTTCTTCAGACTTGTGGCCAAGAACAATGTTAAGGCTTATTAATGCTAAAGCCTAATGAGACAACCCTCTCCTTTTAAGAAGCCATTACATGTCAAGAGGACTGGGGGGTTATTGTTAAAAGGGACCAGACAAGTTGTGTTAATCACAGTCTTTGCTGCAGAACACTTGAAAACAGAGTGTGCCTATTAGTATTCCTCTAAGCATGCCTGCCGCAGGAAGTAGACAACCTCTCCAGCCTTCAGGGACAGCAGACCTTGTACTATTCCAAAGCTAACTGTGACTACCTACAGGGAAAATAGGAAGATATGGAAGCCCACTGAAGAAATGTGCTAAGTTCCCTGCTGCAGATGACTGTACTCCCAGCTGGTCCTACAAGAGATGGCGGGACATCGGATTAACAGTGAGAATTCACAGTTTTATTCGGATGTATGAAACAGAAGAGAACTCTTTCTGGAGACCACAGATCCATCAAGTAACTCTTTGGTTGCTCTTTAGTAAGCTACAAAAAATTTGCTTGCCGAAGTTCAGTAGGCACTGCTGCAGGGAAAGCTGAGATGCAGCATCCACTACAGTGCAGCACATTTGGACTTGCAGCTGCATTTCCAAAGCTGCTGCTTTATTATCTTCCCTACACAACTGTGCTAGTCATAAACCCAGAAAAATTACAGATAAAAACACTAACTCTTGTGCCCTCTTATGTGTGAGATAAATATCTTTATTGCAGGACATAAGAGCTTAACTATTTGCATAGGGTTCGCATCCTCCACTGTTAAAAGAATGCATGTTCTCACACTAATTGTGAGACCTGTGAGGATCTCAGCAAAGGGCTCTCAAGCTATGAGGGACTGAGGATGCTTCTGCACAAGGCAGGAACTCCTACTGCAGCTGCAGGTTGAGGGTGATACTGTAAGAATTCCCCTATGTAAGCACCATCAGACAGCTACCACCCACTAACAGTTCCCTTGCAAGCATTCGTGCTGGTGGCTTTGTGGCCCAGCCTGGCTGCTGGACAGCTGTAAGAGCAGCCTCACACAGCTGTGGGATAGCTGGTTTTATATCCCTCTTCCCAGTATCTAAGTGCAGAAAGCTCAAACTGGATCACTTGGTTGGTATGATTAGTTTTCATGCCTTGGGATATGAAGAGGCATGGGAACTGTAATGGCTCTAATGGAACCCAGACATAATTGCAGCCTGGTGCTCTAAATCCATAGGCACACACAGAGAGAGGGCCAGCTGCGTCCTGCTGCTGTCTGAAAAGGATGGATGGTTTGTTACAAATTTACTGTAGTAAGAGGTTAGGAAATTATAATCATTTTATCTAAAAATTTATGATTCATGCTAAAAAGGTTAAGGTGTTAACGACAACAAAAACAACAATATACGAGTCATTTCCCAAAGGCAGATTAATATTTTTTCCCCTTTAGAGATAGGACACCGAGGTATGAAAAAGTTAGGCAACTTGCCTAGAGTCACAAGATGAGTCATTGACTGAAAAAGGACAAGTCCAAGCTAAATCTGATAGAAATCTACAGCACACTGGTGCGGCTGTGTCATGAATATGAAGGGACTCCGGATGCAGGCCATCAGAATGTTATGCTAATTGCCGGTTGCTTTCCACAGCTGTTAATTTTGGAGTGAGCTCTCATGCAAAAGCATGTGACCATCTCAACTATTTTTAACCGTGTCTTTCTGTTTAATTTGTTGTTTATGAAATACCTCTGTTTTGGGAGTTATTAACTTCTTACAAGCTGACTTGTTCCTCCTTTCCCCTCCATCCAGATGGGAAAGAGCCTAGTACACAAGGTCAGCAGCACCCTTTTGGACTATTCCACTCATTAAGCCCAGCATAAGATCTGACCCACTTCAAAGAAGTCCTCTAATTATTTAGGTGCTGTGCCCTTCTCCACAGAGAGTAAAGACTACCCCAAAATACCTGCATCCCTCCTCACCCCTCAGGATACAGCAACTTCCACACTAATGCAAGAAGAGAATGGGCAGTACCTCCCCAAGAGCTCATTAAGCTGCCCCCATAACAATAACCGGCTTCAACAGCAAAACTGCAAAGCAGTCACAGTGTGTATTGCCAAGCTCGACTCAAGGCCAGTTAAAAGTAAGCATGAAACAAAACAAAGATTTAAAAATGATGGAATAAGACAGAAAAGTTACAGCTTATAAAAACAATTTCCGTCTAAAAGAATTAACACCTCTGAGAAAGGCACTCGATTTACACTGAAAAGTAATCATAGCAATTCAGAGCCAGGTCTCAGCAACCATTAGGTCTTTATTGCTTTTGTCTTTTCACACAGCAGCAAAAACGTGAACTGCCTAGAGCTATCTGCAGCATGATGGACAACAGACACCTGACTTCTCATCACAATAAACTCTGGTTATTTTGCTCCCCACTAGCCTCCTCTGCAGCCTTAAATCAGGAGCATAAACTGAATAAAGCAAAATCTTGCTAGTGATTTTGAAGTCCACAGCACATCATTGAGATTTACATACGCACAAGCCATTAAGTGAACACTTGTGATTAATTTAAAGGATGATGCATTTCATAAGGTAAATTCTTTTGTTCTTAATAGTTAGTCAAATTCCAACAAAAAGAATGTCACATACTCTCTAGCAGAACTGAAGTCTAATTGGTAGGAAATGGCCCACAAAAACAGCTATAAAAATCTTTGCTGAGAAGTAGGGTGAGACTGCCAGGTTTTATGTGAGAATAGTCAATTGTACAGATTAGCTAAATGAGAATGTGAAAGGTTTTCCTGCATACAGAATAGCAAATTATCAGCAAGGTTCCAGTGGGCTCAGCTCTTTTTTTTTTTTTTTCTTTTTTCTTTTTTTCTTTTTTCTTTTCTCCTTGCAAATGGTAGCAGAAACATCTAAGAAGCAATCACAGCAGTCAAATGTAATTTCAGGCACAGAACTGTGGGCCCAGTTCTGGAAGAAAAGCTGTGTCTTTTATGAGCAAAATTGCAGGGTCAGAACTCTTTTTATCAGTCCTGAAATGCTGGAATGCAAATGGTAGAATGTGCTGTGCAACTCCATTCCTCACCAAATGTCCTACATAAAGGCCTTTCATGAGTTTGGAGATCGCCTCTGGGTAGAGTTCTTTCTCACTGTTCTCTTTTTCCCTTTACGTGCTCTGCTGTAGCATCTCTGCATGAGTGCCTCGAACTGACATGCAACCTACAAGTCCTTGGGAGCCTCAAACAGTCAAGGATAAAATGAATGGAGGACTTGTTCTTTTAAATAATTTTCACTGAAACCTCAGCAAAGACTGGAAAGTTCCTAGTCTAAAAATAACATTTAACACATGGTTTGCCTAGTTGTATTAGTGAAGCCTGTAGGAAAAGGAGAATGAAAATAATTGTCCCTTGCAACTACCATTTGTTAATGAAGAGCTATCTACCCTCTTATTTTAAAAGCATATTTCACCGATGACTAAAGTTTTCTCTGTGTTATGGAAAAATAGAGGTCAGCTGAAAAAAATGACACTACTCCAGTTTTGGTGGTTTGTTTTTTTCTTCATTATATTGAGTCAAATAAGTCGTATTTAAAAAAAACATCTGGGACAGAGAGGCAGATTTTCTGCTGGAATACAGTGATTTTTCAACTACTGATTTCAACTACTCCATTACTACTTATGCCATCTCATTCACTATTGGAGGAAAAAGGAACTCCGGGTGCTCCAGGACTTACCAGATTGTAGCCAAATTTGTTCAAGAGCTGTCCACAGCTGCAGAGGTCCTTGCTTCATTGCGCTGCTCTGCATAGTTATTTCAGACATGGCCTGTTCCAGTCTCGATGCAGCAAGGGAAGAGGCTCGCTGTGATCCTATGGACCAAACAAACAAGAACAATATGCATTTTATACTTCTTTGGAATATTTTTTTGACTCATTAAGGCAGCCTGTCTGATTCTCCACTCACTCCATCAGTTTTAAGGAATAAGAACTCCACTGGATTCTGGGCTGAGCAACTGGAGAACCATGTTTTATAAAAGGTTAATTTACTGAAAAAAACCCACTAAATTACCCATGGGTTGCAGCTCAAACAAGTGAATTAAGAGACAGACAGTAAGTTTATAAAGGTCTGCTTAGCGTTTATCAAGGAAGCAACTGTATTTTGCTCATTTGGAAAGCAGAACTCTACCATCAAATATTTCCCACTAATACTTATTAGTAACCCATTCTACAAGCACACTGTCACCATACAATTACAAACTATAGCCGACTAATGTAAAATCTAATGTAAAATACAGCACCACAGAGTGCCTGAGCACCATTCACACAGCACACACATTTCAAGTGACATCAATATTGTTACGCTGGTTAGAGGCAGCATGGTTTTTCATTTAACCTTGGGGAGCAGAGAGCTCAGTGCTTTGACTATATTAACCTTTAGTGTGTGCTGTAACATTTACACAAGAATAAAGTATTTGGCACCCACGTCTCTGGGACAAAACATCACATCAAAAGCCACTCCCAGGAAAAATGCATGGGCAGAGACCACATTCTCCAGTACAGCAAATGGGATTATACTGGTGAGCCGACATCTCTGAGCGGGACCCAAGAGGCTGGTAACAAAATAAGAAGCTACAAAATGAGATTTCAGAGATGGCTTTCTAAAGCTTTGGGAAATAAATATTTTAATATACATAGGTTTAACGTGATTTTAAGGTTGATAAGCTCTTTCTCTGGAGATCTGCTGTGACCAAAGCACTTGTGCTGATTAGCATTACTCCTCAATCTATCTTTACGGGCTGACCTTGTAGAGCTCAAGATACTGGAGTTAAAAATCCCACTTTCTCTCACCGCAGCCACCATGAGGCAGCAGTAGAGCCTAGAAACAGGTTCTTGGAGAAGCTGGAATGGCTCTGAGTGAAGTAAGGGACAGAAGGGCAAAAACCCTGCCACAGGCCATATGTACTAACTGGTCTCTCTGAGACGGACAGCATGCTCTTCCAGCTGGAGCGTGCTGAGGAGAGAATTGCCAAACCACACCTCCTTGCCAGCAGACCATCACCCAGGGCCAGGAGGCCAGCAGGCAAAGCAGCATGGTCCCCTGGCTGAGGTGCCATGGCCAGCACTCCTCTCAACACTCTTTCTGCTGGGAGCGAGGGGAGGCACATGTCCACCTCACGCTCCTCTGACACCTTTGCAGCGTGGGGCAGGATATGGCCCACGACTTTTACCTAACCCAAGGCATGCCTGCCTCTGAGCATGTCATGGCTAGTGAGAGGCCACAAGTGCAACTCGAAGCCTAAAACTGCTGGCGGAAATATTTGTCCCATTATCTCACCACTAACTAATGTCATTCATTTTAAGCAGGAGAACTTCAAAACAGCCCTGCAGCGCAGGCACCTCCCACGGCTCCCTTGGAAAATGCAAATGTGCTCTTCCTAGATGCATTTCTTAAATTCCTACATATTTTCAAAGACATTCCTGATCTAATGTTCCAAGAGATGACAGTGCAGTAATGCAGCAATTACGGCTTTAATGGCACAGTAAAAGCCATTCTGCTTTGCACTACGGATTTATTATATTTAATAGTTTATTTAATAGATCCATCTTCAGCCTGTTTCACTGCACGGAATTCCTCCCTCTGTCCTGCCCACTCAACATTGCTCTCCCCGCATCCCCCCCTCCACCTAGGAGAAATTTCACCCAGGAATTCAAGTCAGACAAGGGTTGTTGAACACAAGGAAAATTGCCAGGCACTCACCCCTGGCTATCCAAAACACAGACAGCTTCTTTGCAGTTCAGCAGCAACAAGAAAATGGCCATGTGAACAGCTAGTGATGTTATTTAAGAGCACTCTGAAGTGAGGGCAGACCTGTCTTCTAGGTTGGCAAACTTGGAAAAAATTACCTGGGCTTCGAGGATTTTGCAGTTAATCTAACCAGATTCTTGTATTAGCACTCCTGATCATCTTAGTAGGCTTTGAAAGCAACTATCAGAATTACATTTCTCTGCCAAGACTGCCCTCTTTCAGAAAGAGAGGCTTTCTAGAGCTGTTTCTTGCAAGCACTTGTATGTAATGCTGGTCTGAGTGCATTAGGCGGGCAGATGGGTTGGTGTTTTATTCACATCCTCACAGAGCTCAGAGAAATCCTCTTTTCCTTGCAATTCAGTCTGAGGAGACTGTCACTCTAGGGCACCTTTGTGCATTTTGGAGAGGTTCACATGCTGCTGTGAGGCTGAACAGCCACTTAAAATCTACTGAAGCATCTCTCCCTCTCAAAGCAGGCTTTACAGGAACATAGCTATTAGCTAGTTGCACTCAAAGGAACATGAGTTAGTTGCTCCTCTTCCCCTTCTTCATCAGCCAGGTAGCTGCCAAGAGGGAAAAGCCTGCGATTTGAGACTGATGTTGTCCAGTGCTGTGGGCTTCAATCTGCGCAGCCATAAAAAGGGAACCCAGGTTACTTAGTAATTTAGAGCAGAGGCTATTTGCATTTCACAGCCTTTGGCATTCCAGTCCTTTGATGTTTATTTTCTTTTCCATTTCAGCCTACATGAGGAAGCAAACCACACTAGGCAGAGACCATCCGATCCCTTCCCATCCCTGCCCAGCCTCAGGCACAGATAATGCTCCTTGTTCTAGACACACACATGCCAGATGAAAAGGCCCTCTCCATCCCAGCCCATACCTGCATGTTTGCTACTGCTGTTCTTACCCATCTCCATCTCTACGGGACTGCTCACAGGAATGCTCTTAAAAGCTTGCCTGCCCAAATAAACTCTGTAAGATAAGGTCTTTGCCAGCCTGGCCCTTCTGGACTGAAAGGAGCTCAGCCACAGCTCTGAACCTCAAGCAAGCAATATGGTGACCCTGGGGATGGACTGAAGGCTACTGGAGCCAGAACAGAGTATACCTCTAACACGCTGTCTCCAGAGAGAGGAGGTAGGTTTTTATCACGTCAGTATCACTCTGACCTCAGAGTGGTTGGGGGAGCCAGAAAAACTTGAAGCAACGTTTAAAAAAAAAAAAAAAAAGCCTCTGAATGTTTCATTATAAAATATCTCTTCTTAAAGAAACGTACATCTCTATATGCTAAGAAAACCCCCACAAAACCTGTCTCACAGAACGTTAATGTCATGCCTCAAAATACATGCAAATGTTGGCATAAGAAGATATCACATCAATTTGTTATTTTAGTGCAGTGTCTTTCTCTTTTTAACAGCTCCACTAGACAGAGTATAAACTTCACATTTTACAATAAAGCCTTCCATATTTTGGAAAGAAATCATAAAAATAACAAAACTGATTTTGTCATTATGAGCTCTGTGCATAAGCCATACAAAATATATCTAAATATTTTTAAAGCACCATTCTAGGGTTGTTATAAGACCAAGAAGGACCATGTTTAATATTTTGCATCTATGAAAAAACTGCTATCAAAATAGACATGTATCTCAGTAGATTTACTGGGTTTATAAGAAACACAGAATTCCCCAGCCTAAATCACTTCAGGCAAGAGCATTATAAGATAAGACTAAATCAGAAAAAGAATGAAACAGCAAGGCAGCTGACTGATATCAGTGAATTTAGTTAGGAACACTGCTTCAGTCAGGAGAAGATGAAGAAAATAAAGAGGAATTAATCTTCTTGGCAGCAAACCTAAAATTCTGGCACAGCAAATAATCTCATTGTGGTCTAACTGAGGGAGAGGCCAGAGTCAAACCCGGCCGCAGTAATCCCCCCTTCCTTCAGTGAAGAGCCCGGAGATCACAGAGCGCCTGTGCATCACAGCGATACTGCCACATGCTCCTGGGGATTTCATGATGGAAACTGGAGCCTGTTCCAGAATGATGACAAAAAAACTAAAAAAAAAATAAAAAAAGATCAGACCTCCTTCACAGCCAGCCACAGCTGCAGCTCTGGGGAGGCACAAAGGGTGAGAGGGGCTAGAGCTGTACTCTCCAGTCTCACCTCCTGCTGTCTTCCAAGAGGACCCCAACCAGCACAACAGACCCAGCTGCCTCATCTCTGCAGATGGAGAACAGCAGCACCCAGAGCCTGCAGCGCAGCGAGCCACAGACCCTTGCTGAAAACAGCTAGCACCAGTCCTGCACTAAGGCGGATGGTGTAATTTCAGTACCAGCTCCATCCTTACGTCCATCGTGGGTGCAACTGTGTTAGCATGGAAACCTACGTTCTGGAAGTGGAGGAGGAATACATTTCTTGGCTAAAACCAAACTGCCTTCAGTGAAAATCACTTTATGTGTTTGAAAAGCTGGTTTAAAGCTTGTACTTCATATTAACTTGTTCCTTCTGGCAGGCAGTATTGTGGCACACAGCACTTTCTGCTGAACTCCAACTGCTCCACTGCACATTGGCTGCTAGAACTGAGCTAAGAGCAGGCTAGAACAGGCAACCAACCCAGGTGCTTTCTGAGGAGGGCACTAAACGGACCAAGAATGCCTGACCTTTACTGTGCCGTGCCTCTGGAGGAGATGCTGCAGGCCTGCAGTACAGAAGTGAACAGGAGGCAGAAGTGAGGTCTTCCAAGCATGGCATCCCAGCTCGTCAAAATATTACAGGCTCTGCTGGTGACAATTTGGCCTCAAACCATGCTGTGAGGCGAATGTAGCCCAAAACTGGCCACACTCCTTTCTCCAGACAACTACAAAGCAAGGCAAGAGATCTCAGAAGAGCACGAGATCACACCTAGAACATCCTCTACATACCAGGAAGCACCAGCTAGAACTGAGGGGACAGGAATGAATCCAGGTTTAGCCCCACAGCCCAGGCACCATAAGCCACTCACTGTTTCAGCAGCAGAATGGAAATTGGATAGGTAACAGAAACACTCTAAGTAATATTTTTTCATTTTTATTGCTGATGGATTCTGCAGACTATCTACAGTGTCTTCCAAGACATTTTCATATATTCAGTGAAAGTCCATTTTACTGCATAGCATCAAGGATGACAGAGGATATTTCACAAATCTTCACAATTATCAAAGTGATGACTATCCTAAATAATTTTGCATCACCAGGAAACTTTCACGTCATATCCACTCCCTTTTCCAGATAATTTTTAATATACTAAACAGCATATATTCATTTAGCATATCCTCTTCATCTATCTGTGCTGAATTTGTTCTGTTCTCTTTAACTAAGCTGAAGACTATAGAACACTGTCATATAAACAATGAGGAAAAAGGACCTATACAAAACACAGAGACTCATCTCAACAAAGGGTTATAAAAGGGATATCGAATAAAAAGATTAAATATTACATAAATATGGGTGTACAGACTCAGTAAGATTACAATGTCATAAATACAGACCCTAAGGGTTTAACACTACAAACAAAAGAGCAGACATGCTGAATAATGTTTTGATATTTGAATCTTTGTATGTTCAAGACCTAACTCTGCAGTGCTTTTTATAACCAGTGGCAGGGGTAAATGGGGGTTAAACACACATAATTTAACACAAGTCACATACTAAACACATAATAACTTGTCCTCCATCTCAGCCATATGTGCTGAGCATGTGACTTCAGTTCTATCAATTCCAAATGTTCAAGATTAAGACTCAGACAAACCCTAATTCCCCAGCCCCAAAGCATGAGACTTGTTTAAGTGTTAGGTATTTAAAAAAATAAGCTTTTACACTCTTCTTATCCAGTTTCTGAGTCTGTGAGGTTCATTTTTTTTTGTGAGTTCTTCTCTACATCCACAAGGGTAGAATGTTGCTTCCCTAAAAAAATGGTCCAAATTAAAAGGCAAGTTTCTCACATAATCATCTGATTTTGAGAGTTAGGGTTTTAAAGGAAGTACCAACTATCACGAGACTTCTGATAAAATCACAAGTCAGCAGCACTCTCTGAAAGCCTCCTTTCCCCTTCCTGACAAGATTAGCTTTTATGTCTCAGTTATTTCCATCTGACTGTATCTGTTACCATGAACACGTATTTACAATATAATAAAGCATCACAAGGCTTATGTACAAATCCCAAACCAAATCACCTTCTAATAGGAACTGACACTCTCACTCAGCTTTCCAAACCCACAATAATAGCTGGCTTGATCAGAACATCTAAAAAAGATTAAAGTTGGGCGGCGGGGGGAGGAAAGGGGTAGTGGAGAAGAAGGAAGAAAAAAAACAAAACAAAAAAGACTGAATCATACAGTTCTTGCAGAAGTATAGTGAAGTCCTATTTAATAACTTGCATGCTTGTCTCAGAGAGATTTGTGAAAGAAAGCAGGAACCCATATCTTTGTTTTATGTATGAGGAAGCCAAGGTACAGACAAACCACAGTGACACATTCTGCAGCAGAGATGGCCCTGGAGACAGATCAGGACCTTCTGACCACCAGCAGCATGTATATGAGCCCCCCAGCCCCAAAGAAAATAAAACATTCCTTTCTCACAAAAGCATGTGTTTGGGATGGAAAGTGCAAATCTTGTTTCCTCACCAGAATCAGTATCGTGAGCATCTGGGAGTGTGAGATGCAGTCCATTATGCTTTTTGATCACCGGTGTTTCGGTCACACTACTTCCTTTCTCAGAGCCACTGTAAAGAAACAGAACTGTGTTACCTGGCTACCTTTTAGTGGAGACAAAATCTTCTCCTTAGAGCAGTCTCATCTAGCTGCCACTGGAACTGAAAATTCAAGTCTTTCAGTTGCAGGCAATTAGCTTCTTGAACGTGTTAACACCCCCACCCCTCCAATGGACAGGAAGGTTAGGCACAGTGACCAGCAAGGGGCTCCACAGTGCATGCGTCCATTTGGCTCCTGAGGTTTTAGCAAACCACTGGATGAGGAACTTGTGGGCAGCTACAAGCCAGGCCAAAGGAGGCCAACCAGCAACACCATGCTCAGAAAGAACCACTGTCCCTTGGGCTTGTCTGAAGAAGGATTTGTTCACAGGCCTGCTGTGCTGATCCTTCTGAAACAGACCAATTACCACCTTGCACCCATGTGCTAATTTCTTCATTTCAAAGGGATCGTTTTCTCCTCTTCCACCTTTGTTCTGTTCAGAGGAGGAAGATAAAAGCTAACAGATAGCACACCACTTTATGAAAGGAAGACTATCTGGTCTGCGCTTCCGCTAGACTTCTGTCCTCACAGCAGAGGTCTTCCAAAGGAAACTAAAAAAGAGTAAGTAATAATCATGTGCCTAATGAAAATCACTCAATGCAGATCTCCTGAGCCTTCCTGTCACCACATAGTCTGCCATCCCCCCAGGATCAGATGGTGATGATATCTCCTCTCATCATCTATTAAGGGACAAAATATCAAAAGGAAAAGTGGCTGCCCTGGCTACTTCTGCTGGCACACCTCCAAGCCTGCAGATCAGCCTTTGGGCAATATCCCTCCCAGGAAACAAGCTGTCACAGAGTCATGATTGCTGTGGGTGCCTCATCTTCCAGTCAGATCGATCCTTTGGTAGAAATTGCACAGGATTCCCTTGGACTTGCATTAATCTAGCAGGAGAATTAGCTTGGGACTGCTTTTTGGTTTTAAACATGATTATTCCGTTATCACAGAAAACAACAGCAAATGATAAACCAAATCTTGACACTCCCAGCTAACAATCCAGGACTGAAAGCCACTTACTGTCATTCATTATAGCGCTAATCATATTTACAGTAGCTAATTAACCTTTGACTTGGGCTTCGGTACCAAACATTACAGTTTTGGTTAATGGACCCTGAATTCTTGGACATTTGACTGCACAGATCTCCAGCTTCGACCGGGCCTCCCTGTCTCCCATACTGGTTTCCACACTGATGCCCCAATTTGAGAACGTGTCATGCAGTAAGAGAGACAAGGGAAAATTAAATTCCCTGCCCTGCGCCTCAGCCTTGCCTAGCCAGGACCAGCCTGAGCGCAAGTGCCCAGGCTGGGGGCTGCTGGTGGAACTGTAGGGCCATTTCTGTCTTGCTGGTGTGTATGTGGGAACATGGCAGCTGCCCTTCAAAATACTACTCCTGTGAGATGAGAACTGCTTTGATGCGGCAGCCACCACCATGAACGTGGCTGAACACCGGCTTACACGCTATTCTCCTGCACAAAGGACAAGTGAGGAGGTTGGTGGTTGGTGTAAGTTTGGCCACAGTAGTAACTAACCACAGGAGAGCAGCATTCAGGGAAGGCTTGATTGAGGCGGCCACAGTTAACAAAATGCACCTCAGTACAATCAACAGCACAGCTTTTTAACTGGGAAAAGAGACTGAAATCCCAGCCTGAAAATCAAGTAGACTGTGTTATGCAAAAGAGCCACTCCCAACAGCTTTATTTGTTATGCTGGAGAAGGGCTGAAAATGAACTGCTCCTTCAAAGCTGCAGTACGAGGCCTTCAGCCAAGAAAGCTTTTCCATGGACCACAGAAGGGACAGAAGCCAGATGATTTACCTTCCACATATGGCACTGGAAAGGCTGACAGTGGGACATGTTGCCACTCCACTGAGCGTGTTTTTAATAGATAGTTGAGACAGCGGATAAAATGGTGACAAAAATTGCTGAAGAAAATGATTGTGAGAGACTGCAGAGGCACCGTTTTATCAGAGAGAAGGCAAGAGGGGACAAGAGCACGGCATATGAATAGCTGCCTGGGGAGAAAATACTGCACCCTGAAAGGCTCTTTAGTCTAGCAGAGTCACAGTAAGATTGCAAAGCCAGGAAACTTAAGCCAAACAAATGCAACCAAATGTTACTAAAGGGCAATTGAAGTGTGTGGGCGATTAGCTACTCATTGAACTAGTAAAAGTACTGGGTACAACAGCTCTCAACTTCAGGTAAATGCAGGCTTTTCTCTTCCAAGAGGCCCTAAAAATATCTATTTTTTAAAGCCCTATTGACAAGAATTCCCCTTAAGTTCCTTTGCAAGCCCAACCCGGAATATTTTACATATTTGTTAGCTGATAGTGCTGTGATTTGCTCAATACGAGGGGCTTCCTGGGTCACTGAATCCAGTCCAAAACTACAGGTGCCAAGTTCATTCTTGTTACCTTTCAAGCAGTACTTCCCAATGCAAAATGCTTTATGAAGTACTTTTTGAGAAAGTCAAAAAGACCCACTGAAACAGCACTGAAATACACATTAGAGTTCCTAAGAGCAAAGGCAAAGCAATTTGTTTTGTTTAGGCTTCTATGGCTAAAGCTTATCAAAAGCCTCTAAAGCTATCACATCTCGGGTTTTAAGCATAACAGCCAAAGCACAGCTTGGGATTCAAATGCAGTCCAAATTTGTCTGTCTGTTTTCCAATGTACTCTCTTTCAGTGTCAGGCTTGCAGCCCCCCCTTGCAAGAATAAATCTTACTCAGTTCTAATTGTTCTGCATGGATTTGATCATCTTCATGAGGACTACTCATGGATAAAGAGATTACTCATGTGAGAGGTACATGACTGAATCCTTAGCTAGAGACTAAGGCCTAAGGAAATCAATGAATCCAGCTTGTAAAAGACCATTTCTCTGCTGCTATGTAAATATCTTGATTTTTGTGTTTGGTCTGCTGCTCATTAGCTAAACCAACAAGGAATTACTAATAATCCCTCAAGGACAACTTGTATATAGGCATGCATCATTCTGTACATATGCTTCTAGTGTTTATAAAGCTTATGTAAATGCATACAGAAACTGGGGAACAATACAAGCTGCATCAGTGTGCTGTCATAACTGTCGCCATCAATCAATCACAACTTCTGTGGATATTACAGGTAAGAGATAAGCAGAGTCTTGGGGTAACATTCTTAAGACCGTTGGACAGTGGTAGCATGACTGGGACAATATCCAAAGGGTGTGGGAAGGAAGAAAACCCAACCCGGTAACTTTCACACTTTCTAAACTTTTCTTTTTGGAGGGGAAGCAGATGAGAGGGAGGGAACAAACAGGGAACCTAGCACTGTTTAAATGCAGATTTATTAGGATGGGAAGGAAGAAAGATGCTACATCCTTCACTCCTTTCCTTGCCCAGTTAGCACCAGGCTATGCGACTGGCATGCAACCACAGCATATGACAGAGACTTGGATGCGTGCCTTTCCTTGGCTTACTCAGTTCAGGGCTGTATCACCCCCACGCATTCCCGGCTGCTGCCAACTACTGCAGACTCCGAACAATAGTCGATCGATGCTCAGACTATTGAGAAAAAATAAATAAATCCGCCTTCCATTCTGGACATCTGTATATGCATAGAGATGTTTAGACATTCAGATCGGAAACTTGGTTCAAACTGCTTCTTCAATCTTAAAATCTCTTTTTTCTTTTTAATCACAGCTAGAAAGATTATTTATGTTTCTTTTAAATCAGTGCTGTTTACTACCATTTTGCAAAATAACTAAAGTATATAGACAATCAAAGAAGATAACTGCATGTCCATCATGAAATCTGAACTTGTAGGAGAAAGCCTACCTGGGCTGTAAAACATTATATACCATCTGCCACATCTGCAACATATGTCTGCATGTCACCAGAGCCTCTTCAGGTCCTTTATGTATCCATTCCAGTTTTACTTTGGTGAAGAGTAAGCTGCAAGATGAAAAAGAATAACTTCTGTTTTATTGGCATCTCATAAACGTGGAGAATCAGTATCACTCTAGCGAGATCCTGGCAGCCAGCATTTTACTTGCTTTGTATGTGCAGCAACAAAAGAAAACACCGTAGCATGAAACATTTCATTTGGCTCAACTTTGATTCCCCACAAGGAGATGAGAGGATTAACAATATTCCTCAGCTGCAGTCAAATTTGCATCACAAAGCTGGCAGGACAGTGTTAAAAGCAATGCATCACAAAACTAACAAGGTGAAACATATGATGAACATCATTTTATTCTGGACAGCACTGAAAACAAAATAAAAAGGAAATTGCCAGAATACATATGCCAGACTGTTTTTTTGTAGCCTGGCATCTTCCTATAGCACTGGCTTATATAATAAATTTCAGACAAAAGACCCAACACACTTAATGTACGCAGACAATTATGCAATGCCTCACAGGAAGGAAATGCTTTTTCTTAACCCCAGCTGGCAATCATCTCATGCCCCTAGGCAAGACAACTGATAGCCTTGTACATTCTTGTTCTAGGTAGTGTAGCTGCTGCTACTATTCTTATACCTAGAGAATACGTACTTGCACAGACCACTGGATTTCAGCAGAACTAGGTCAAGCAGAGGTTAGGAGACCGATTCGGCAATGACAAAACCTACCACGTGTTGCTATAACATGGCTTTTAAAGCCATCCTTCACAACACCCACTTTATTTTTTTTTTTAATTGCCAAGGTAACTGATTTTTTTTCTTATTTATTAATGTAAATTTACTTCTCTGCTTTAAATGTTTGCATAAAGTCCAAGATCTACACATTTTGAATTACTTGATATGGCTAGCAAATAACCCACTGGATGCACATATATGTACATACATGCATACGTTAGCAACCGAATGATAAAAATCCTAAAAACAGTGTTGTGAACATGACCTGCAGGCTCCTGGGGAACCCAGCAACTTCAGAAAGAGACAACATTGACTGCACAGATGATGTTAGAGAAGACTTTGCAGCTGAGTGAGACATCTTTCACTTGCAATAACCAGAAATCTGCAGCCAAGATGCTGTGGTGCACATCTACAGTAATAAGCTAAAATAGCAGTCCCATTCTGCACTAACAAACACTGGGTATTTTTTTGGGGGGGTGTGGGTGGTCACCAAAATGTAGCCCAACTGTATCAACAACTATAGCGAAATCGGCTCATAGCTGGTGCTACTGTTTGACCTCACAGGACAAGCATTCAACTGAATTCCTCAGGTACAAACTGAGGCTAAGAAAGGACGATCAAGATTCATAATCAAGGAAATCTGTCCTTCACTATTTTACATCCCTACTCTATGTTTACCTTTGATTGTCTTGTTACTGATTTGAGCAAAACAAATGCTAATAAAAACATCCCCTGCTCCTGGGAGATGCTGACCCTCTTGAGTTTCAGGTAGTTATTTTTGGGCTAGATCCATGATCAAAAAATTTGCTGGGACAAAGAACTTATCACTGAATGCTCTCTTAAGAAAATGAAAATATGACTGAATTGAAAGGAGTGGTTAACAACAGAAACTAGCCAGTGATGCATGCTGCTCTGTATCCCTCAGTTAATGGGGCTCATAAGAGCAAAGCTTATTTTAATACAACAGAATATGGAATCAATCACTTCGGAGTAAGGGATATACATTGCACTAGAAAGATGGGAAATTATACCCTGGAGCGTAACAGTATTATTAAAGATAGCTTCATGAACAACAATGCAGTCAAGAGGTCAAGAAACCCTTAGTACCCATCCACGGAAGCACAATCAAGAAAGCTGGAAGATGTGGTCATTCCTGTTCACAGCATCAGCAAGACACTTACTACCATCCTGTTTCTAGTTCTTGCTCTTTAAGTCCAAAAGACAAATAAGAATGGGATGAGGTTCAGAAAAAGGTTATGCAAATGATCTGAGGGCTAGAAAAACATACTTCATCAGAGGTTTAAGAAACTCAGTTTGTTTGATTTAACCAAGAAGCAGCAAAGAAATTATTTTACTCCAGACCTACATAGAAGAGTATCTAATTGTGAGTCTTTGATCTAAAAGAAAAGCAATCAGAAAATCCAAGGATTTGTTGGAAGCTGAAACCAGTTAAATGGAGATTTGTAAGTAAATGCCGACACATAACTATCAAAGCAAATAATCTTTGCAGCAACTACCTTGTTTGCACAGTAAATTCTGCATGCTTAAAGCCTTTTCAGCAAGACAAGGATAATATCTAAGGAAGCAATGCTAATGCAGAAATAGAAGCTATGGTTTTGATACACAGGCTTGTGAGCGAGCTGCTTTAGACCCTGCTGTGCAGAGGGGAGAGACTGCATCATCACCTCCCTTCCGGCAATTCATCTATTAAAAATATTCTACCAGTCTAAGAAACTACCACACTGAACAACCTATGCTACCTTAAGCCTACAGAATGAAGGACCTTCTAAAGCACTGAATGACCCTCCTTGCAGCAGAAGAGTGGCGGTCGAGGAGCCCAAGGCCTCGAGAAGATAACAGTAGTATTATAGATAGTAGTATAGTATAGATAACAGTACCTGAATAACTCCACACTTTTGAACATTGTAAGATAGCATTCTTAATGTTAATGAAATAGAAGAATATAGGAATGAAGAATCTGTTAACAGTCCAACTACCATAAGGGAGGGATATATTAAGAGTTCTTTCTCCCTTTCATGCTAGTAGGGATATAGATGGCTTAGTTACCTGTAGGCAAATTAAAATAATTACATAGTATATTTAAACATTGCAGTTAAACGTTAAAAATACAAATGCATTAAGTTCTATCCATCACTCTGATAGTTACTGTTTACACTGAGTATACATCAACTTCTCAGAAGAGAGAACAACTAGTAAAATACAGGAAAAAGCAAGTCTCTCACAAAAAAACAAAGTTTAGCAGAATATTATCACCAGTTGTAAAGCACAAGCATTTGCACACTAAGGTTAAAAAAAAACAACAACCAAACAAAAAACCCCCACAACAACAACAAAAAAACCCACCCAAAAAATCCAAACGTGCAACTTTAGGAACTGTCAGCAGTGCAACATTACCAGATGTTAGCTGTTGTGGTAATTCACCTTTGGAATACTACTATTCATGTTATTGTGCAATAACAGAATGAACCAATCCAACAGGTAAATGGGAAGAATGTACATGGCAAAAGGATTCAAATCATACAGACAACAGCCGTAAACAATGCACTTAAAAGATGGAAAGAAAACCAGTACATTAGATTGTATGTACTACATGTTGTTTGTTTTTCTCAGCTTCTAAGAAGTCTTGTAACAGCAAAATCATATAAATAAAAATATAAGGAAAACACTAAAGTAGACGACAGTTTCACTCACCTTGAGCTTATCACTTTATTAATGAGATACCCATTAGATTTATTTGTAACAAAAATGCTATTGTGTCATATCAGTGTCTGCGCGCAACTTGGCCATAAATAAAAATTACGTATTACAACCTCACCTTATTATATTTTCTTAATATCATTTTACTGTTCTTTTGTCTGATGTTTATAATATTAAGCAGAGCAGACTCTTAAAGAGATTCAGCATACAAAAATAGCCCAAAGATTATCAATACAGTCTGTGGTAATTCTGTTAGCCTCTCAAAATGAAAACAGAGTGGTTTGGGCTAAAGCAAACATAGAAATTGCTACTACATAAGCATTGGAAAAGAGAGAAAAAAATCCACAAATCATTCTTCTAATGCGTACAATTTGAGGGACAGTAACAGTGGAAAATAACCAGTGCTTACTCTTGATACTGGACTCTCAGCTCCTCCTCAGAACAGGTTTTCTTTTACCATTTATGTGGACAGTATGCAAAGGTTTCTACTCCCTGATGCAACACCAGGTTACTGCCACAAGCAAGCATACATACCTACTACAGTTACATTAACTTTGGCAAATTAAAATTTGTATATGGTTGGCTTTGCTGCAATACAAAGCTCTGAAAATCCAAAATCAGGTTTCCCAAGTATCAAAATTTCATTAGTAGAATAAATGACATAAATATCACTATAATATGCCATGCATTATCAAAAAATTAGGGACTGGAATACTGCAAGGCCTACGAAAATTTTCATTAGAAAGGAAGCTAATTTGGTTGATTTCAGCAGGTATTTAACATTTGTGTTCATAAAGACTGTTTTCAGCTGCTGATACTATGTCTCGTGTGTCAAATGTCTCAAATACACGCACCTCACCCTTCTAAAATTCTTTTAATCCTACATGGCCAAATGCTTAGCCTTTAAGTTCTTTAATACTACTCATGAAGAAAAGAGGCAGTTCTTTCCTATCATTGACAGTCTAATTACTGAGGTTTAATAGTTAATACTTATCATCAGAAGGTTTCACATGTGCATGTCATGTACAATAAACGCTTGTGAGTACATCTGTGGTAGAAGTTGTAAGCTTCTAAGTTTATTAATAACCTATTGACTACTTTATGGACGCTACAGGTCTGCATAAAGATTTATTAATTAGTTAATTATTGGGACTTTTTGAAGCTGCTCTAAAGTGGAGTTTTTAGCATCAAATGTAGCACTTTAACTACATCCCCAAGGGGATCTCTGTGCCCTATCACCTGACAAACAACAAATAATGCTAGCACTATGACAAACAGTAACACATCCCACTCATTTCAAGGTTGAGAGGCTAACTTTGGAATAATGAGTAATATTTAGTCACATATTTATATATTTTGCCATTCACTGGCTGCTTATAACCCCACCAGTTTTTCAGAGCTTGTCAGCAGCTGCTCGCATACCTTCAAGCTTTACCAGATCAGCACCATCATTCCCCAAAGTCTTTGATTACTGACCCAGATTTGCCTACCTACACACGGAGCTGCCGGGTTATTTTAGATCTTTAATACAAAAGGAAACAAAACAAAACACCAAAACCCACATCAGTATGTCCCAATTCACAGAGACAATTGTGTACATTAGCATGAAGATACCGAACGTCTGCAATTCGTATTTGTACTTTGTTTCTTCCTTTCATTAAATGACAGGATGCGTGCGCCTGTTTGTTTGTGTGTTTACAGACATTTGCCTGGAGAGAGAAAGCAGAATCCCAGTCACAGCTCCAAGGATATCAAATGCACTTTATCCAGTATCTGACTGATGGGGTGCTGGAGCAGCATCCAAGTGCCACTGGACAGCAGAGTCCAGCTCACCCTCCTACCTCTCTGAAGCCCAGATAAATTCTTCACAACAACTCCAATGAAAAGCAGGGAATTCCACAACCTGGATGGGTGAATGGACTGAGGATGCTCTCTGAGGAACTAGAAAGCATAGATTCAAACCCCCCAAACCCTTTAATTACTTGAATTAGTTTCTTCCTCTTTAAGGTAACACGCAAAAGGAGGATACATGTGGATTATAAACTGATCTAACAGAGCTGGAAAGAGGATGGAGGAGATAAGAACAACAATCAAAGTTTTGGAATGCTTTTTGATATATGGAAATAGTAAACAGACTTCTCAGCCTGGAAAAGAGGCTGAGAGGAGATGACAGATTTATAAAATCATGAATAGCATGAAGATCAGGAAATCAAAGCAGTCTGTGTTGTTTCAAATGAAAGAAATAAGGAATATCCAATAAAGCAATCAAGCAGTGGATTTAAAATGAACAAATGAAGTGCTTTTTCATACAACACAAAAGTAAAGTGCAAACCCCATTGCTACAGGATGTTCTGGAGCAGACACATAAATAGGTTCAAATAGGGATTAGATAAAATTCATGGATGACAGGCCCATCAGGGGCATTAAACAAAACCTAATGCAACCTCTGGCTCTGAAAGCCTCTGAACCACACAGCTCACAGAAGCGGGGATGACATACGAGGGGTGGGATCATCCTACTGCCACTTTTCTATGTGCTTTTTCCTATGCACTCACCAGATGCTCTGCTGAAGACAGACAAGCCCTTAGTTTGATCAAGGAAGGCCATTCTTACATTTTGATACAGCAAAATATGATTGCAGCCCACGTTCTTTTTATAACCCAGATTGTCTGGTCTTGTTTTATCTGCCAGGATGAGAGGACGGTGTATCTAGAACTGTAGTATCTTCACAGCAAATTAGCTGCTCAGTTCATCAGTTGCTCAGTTTAGCTTTGGTGGTGAGTCACCTATACAAGCCAATTAGTTCATGTATACTTTTTCACCATAACCATTATGGTTTCATTAACCTTCCTAGGGCACTGCTAGAGCCCTAGTCCTGTTATTGATAAGAAAGCTGCAAAATTGGAAAGCTGCTTTTAATCTCCTGCATTTTGTTGAAAAAAATCAACATCAAAGTTGCTGTCTTCTCAAATAACTCAGTGCCTCTTGCAGTCTCCTGACATTTAAGGGCACATTCTCTAGTTAAATTAATGCCAGCAGCGCTGACTGCAACCTCCTTTTATAACTTCATGCTGTGCCATGTTATCTATCACTTTCCCTACAAAAATAAATTGATCATATACTTTTACAGACAGTCTTTTTTTTTTTTTTTTTTTTTAAAGCCCAAGAAAGCTACCTCTCCTTTAGAAGAATGTCCTGCTCACCTGCTCAGAGCCCCAGTCTCACATGACAAGAGCTATTTAGTTAATGGTGCTGCATAACCTAGGACTGCAATAGCAGAACACAGTGCGAGAATAGCTTTCACAGACTGCAGCCCCACCTGACAGAGACCGCACAGCAAAAACAAACGAGCAGTTGCTGGCAGGGCTCAGCTCTGGGTATTATTTCTTGGACAGCCTCCCTCTGCAAGCTGCAGCATTCGCCCGATGGCAGGAGGGCTTCCTGTCTGTCAGGTGAAGGTCCTGCTTCGAACTGTTGTGTACCTCTGCAGGGACCCAGACACCACTTCCCAAGACAGACATGTCTGCAGCCAGTCTACCAACATCAAGCATCTATTTCAGCATTTAGTGCCATCAGGTTCACTTGCGATGCAGAGAGCAAATATGAGTCAATATTGATGCGGCCCATCTGGAAATTGCCACTTACATTGGAAGGAAGTCTTGTGACAAACCCACTTTGTCCACTAAAGGCAGGCAGGTTGTCACTCGAAGGAAGAACAACAAAGTAATAGTCTGTTTGTTACCAAAGACAGGCCTCTGCTTTGTTTATAACCATATGCTAACTAAAATGTTGTTTGCTTCCTACTAACCTTACTGTGTGAGAAAATAGTTAATTACTGAGTTTCTTACTGTGTGAGAAAATCGTTAGTCACCCAGCTATGATGATAAGGCTGGGATAACAAGAAGTAGTTAACCACTTCAAGGTTCTCTCACACGTCCAAGTATGCATTCCTATACCAACTAAGAAAGAGCTGTGGCTACACCAAGGAAAATCCTTATCACTCTTAAGAAGCTGGCAAACTTACAGGAAACTTTTACTGTCCTGAGATGACTCGATACCTTAAAAGGATAATGTGAGGAAGGGTATCCCTACCCAAATGACCACCAGAGAACTCAGGTCTGCGCAGAAGTGTTTTGCCAACGCCGCAAACTTTAACACACATATGCAAAAAGAGCTATTTGGCCATCCCAATGAATATG
This sequence comes from Thinocorus orbignyianus, assembly GCA_013400375.1. Lineage (NCBI taxonomy): Eukaryota > Metazoa > Chordata > Aves > Ciconiiformes > Thinocoridae > Thinocorus > Thinocorus orbignyianus. The sequence goes on from VXBW01006914.1 coordinate 100,162, forward strand.
TAAGTAGGCAGAATTATGAGAATCTTTTGTGTATAAATAATGGGTGAATATCCCTACTAAGTTGTGCTAGATTTGTGGATTTCCACCTAGTACTCGATGTTGTACAAAGCAGTATCTCCTCTCTAAAGTGCTTCTGGTTTCGAGAGCTTTTATTTCAGGTAACATGCTGATTTGCAGGAAAACGAGAGAGAAAAAAAGCACTGAATGTGTTCCTTTTCTTCACCTTTCTTTAGAATCAAACCATATCTAGTCATACCCAAGAAAAGAAGGCACAAAAAAAGGGTGATCAGAATTATCGTCTCCTTTCCTTTTAGTTAGATCATTCATTTTGAATCCCAGACTTGTGCTATGCTGCTTTTTGTTTAGAATATAGGAATCAAGNCCCTGTTTTGTGAATTGTTTTTTCTCTGACAGGCTCCAACGACACAGATCACTCCTCACTGCACTGGACACTCCGTCAGCACATATGGAAACCAGGGCCAGGTCTCAAGCATCCAAAGATAGGAGCTCAGAGGTCTACCTCTTATTTAATTTCAATTGTGAATTCAATAGGAGTTCAACGTATAGCTTCTCCAGCAGATCTGAGCTCCAACACTTAAATTCAGGTGGCTGTGTGGTGGAGGATCTCATTTGTGGGTGGAAGTAGACACTTTCATGACTATATGCAATCTCAGGAGTGCACAGGAAATGATGGTGCACTGGCTTTTGCCTGTAGTGGCCGTGTGGCAAATAACCTACAGCTCAGCCTGGAGACATGGGAAAGCTGTGCTCCATTTCTGGCTCTCACAAGGCCTCTTGGCCAGTCTTGGACAAGTTACTTCAGCTCCCTGTGCTTCAATTCTTCTAACTGCAGAGCAGGTAACAGGAATGATGTTCACAAAGCATTTGGAGAACTACATTCCTTATCATCACCTCCCCCATATCCTTTACATTTAACCTCTTCATACTGGTGCTCTCAACTTCAGAGTTATCTGAGGATAGGAAGGAAAGCAGGTTGAGGTCCTCTCTAACTGACATAACTTTTAAAACGTTTTCTCGTCTGTTGGGCCTGATTCTTCAGAATTTCATCAGATGTGCCCCTGGGTAAATCCAGCCAGCCCTGATTAAATGGGAATTCATTCGGAAAGGCAGAGCTGAGAACTATCATGCTGTCACAACCACTGGAATAACTCTTGATTTACAGAAATGGAAAAGGAAACCAGGCCTAGGGTCTCTAATTGCTGAGCTGAGATGCTGACATACAAGAAAAGAGCATTAATTGGACAAAGCTGAAGTCCTTAATGTGCTGCCAACATTTCCTGTCCCCCGAGACTGCAAAACTGGACGCTTGACTTACACTTCTTAACTGTTCTGTTTTTCAGAAAAGCTTCCAGGACATGCAGTTTAGACAGATTTAAAGGGAAAGGATAGCAGGACTCTGGCCAATAAAGGAACATTCAACATCAACCTCCAAGTCACCTCAATCTGCAACCAAGATCAGACCTCCCGAAAGATATGTTGGAACCATGATTCACATATTTAAAATAGAGTGAAATACTNATGTCTGCAGCCAGTCTACCAACATCAAGCATCTATTTCAGCATTTAGTGCCATCAGGTTCACTTGCGATGCAGAGAGCAAATATGAGTCAATATTGATGCGGCCCATCTGGAAATTGCCACTTACATTGGAAGGAAGTCTTGTGAGAAACCCACTTTGTCCACTAAAGGCAGGCAGGTTGTCACTCGAAGGAAGAACAACAAAGTAATAGTCTGTTTGTTACCAAAGACAGGCCTCTGCTTTGTTTATAACCATATGCTAACTAAAATGTTGTTTGCTTCCTACTAACCTTACTGTGTGAGAAAATAGTTAATTACTGAGTTTCTTACTGTGTGAGAAAATGGTTAGTCACCCAGCTATGATGATAAGGCTGGGATAACAAGAAGTAGTTAACCACTTCAAGGTTCTCTCACACGTCCAAGTATGCATTCCTATACCAACTAAGAAAGAGCTGTGGCTACACCAAGGAAAATCCTTATCACTCTTAAGAAGCTGGCAAACTTACAGGAAACTTTTACTGTCCTGAGATGACTCGATACCTTAAAAGGATAATGTGAGGAAGGGTATCCCTACCCAAATGACCACCAGAGAACTCAGGTCTGCGCAGAAGTGTTTTGCCAACGCCGCAAACTTTAACACACATATGCAAAAAGAGCTATTTGGCCATCCCAATGAATATGTAAGTAGGCAGAATTATGACAATCTTTTGTGTATAAATCATGCGTGAATATCCCCAGTAAGATGTTCTAGATTTGTGGATTTCCACCTAGTACTCGATGTTGTACAAAGCAGTATCTCCTCTCTAAAGTGCTTCTGGTTTCGAGAGCTTTTATTTCAGGTAACATGCTGATTTGCAGGAAAACGAGAGAGAAAAAAAGCACTGAATGTGTTCCTTTTCTTCACCTTTCTTTAGAATCAAACCATATCTAGTCATACCCAAGAAAAGAAGGCACAAAAAAAGGGTGATCAGAATTATCGTCTCCTTTCCTTTTAGTTAGATCATTCATTTTGAATCCCAGACTTGTGCTATGCTGCTTTTTGTTTAGAATATAGGAATCAAG